>CM065709.1:30140735-30195810 GCA_017654935.2 Phymorhynchus buccinoides | reverse complement strand
AATTTAATACTTACCAACACTCAAAACAACTGCATTAGCCTAAAACAACCTGGAACCTTACCCTAGCACATAGCTAAAACGAAAGTGGCCCCAAGGGACTGCACCCATACCGCAGGGAGTAGCGGGAGTGACTCCCCTTACTTCCGGGTATGACGCGCACCCTTGGGACACCGGATATGTCATTCGTGTAATTTTACAGCCCCGCATCAGGAGGGAGGCTGGGAGGGAACATTTTTTGTTTTGAGTGTTGGTAAGTATTAAATTAAATAGATAGTAGGATTAATCAAAATCCACCAATCTAATTTAATCATACTATACCAACACTCAAAACAACTGCAGATTACCACCGTGGTGGAGGGTGATGCGTGCCAACTGACACACCAACAACCCCAAAAGCATATCAGTAAAAGAGGGAAACACTCCTAAGAGAATCCCCCGAAAGATGTACAACATCCCTGAAAATATGCAAATAAATACCCCCAAACAGTCATGTCAATGATATACCAAAGAACACAGAGAAAAAACAGAGGCACAAAAAAAAAAACACCGGTACTCACACTACAAGGAGACCGGGACCTGCGCAACGACCACCTTCTAAATGGAAAAGGAGTCGTCTTCGCCCTGAGCGGAGATATCCCTCAGGTAAAACTGAAGAAAGGTGTTCTGCGACTTCCAGAACGCTGAGGCCATAACCTTCACAAGAGGGACACCCTTGACTACCGCCAGGGAAGAGCTGATGGCCCGCAACTCGTGGGCGCGAATGGGGTTATCAGGTAACCTAACCAGAGAGCGGGCATAGGCCAACTTAATGAGGTCGAGGATCCAACGGGACACAGTACCCTTAGCCACATCGCTGCAGTACTTGGGGTTAATGGAGACGAACAGGCGACGTTTAGCCCCTCTGAAGGACTTTGTACGAGCCAGATAAGAACGAAGAGCCCTAACGGGGCAGAGGAAGATATCACGATCATCAGGACCCAGAACGGAGCGAAGACTCGAAATAGAGACCAAGGGAGAGGAAACATCACCAGACTGGTTCTTTGCACGGAACTCCGGGAGGAAAGAAAGGGAGACGGACGAAAAGTCCTCCTCGAACTGGACGTCCTTGGTGAGACCACTCAGAGCATGCAAACCACTGATGCGACGGGCAGTGGCGAGTGAAATGAGAAAAACTGTCTTGAGAGTCAGCAGCTTAAGAGACAACGACTCCAGGGGTTCACATTTGTCCCTGAGAAAAGCCAGAACCAAAAAGATGTCCCACTGAGGACACTGGACCGTTCTGGACGGGGCTTGGAGGCGCACAGCGTCCAGGAAGTGAGAGACTGGCAAGGCCGAGAGATTCTCCGTAAACTTGGAACCTAAAGCCAACGAGATCGTGCTAATCAGGGCCGCCCTATAACCTGACAAGGTTTGAGAGGACAAGTTCCTAGTTCTAAGCAAGTGAGAGAGGAACTCCACGAACTGAACCGTTGAGGGACGAAGCGGATCAAACTTCCTCTCCTGACAAAACGCAAACCAGGTGGCCCAGCGAAGATCATACAGATCGTTTGTAGACTTACGCCGAGAGGCGACCAGCAGATCCACGGTGAGCGTGGAAAACCCCTGAGAGCGAAGGCCTAGACGGACAGTCGCCATGCGACCAGGTTTAGCCTTGAAGGGCAAGGGTGTCCGACCCCGCTTCTTGGCTGAAGAAGAGTGGCGGGAGTGAGATTGAGCGGAAGAGGACCGTCTTGCGCCATGTCGAGGAGCTCTGGGAACCAATGGCTTGTGGGCCACATCGGGGTGACAAGAATCAAGTCCGGGTGCTCTCGGAGACACTTCTCCAACACCCGAGGAATGAGAGCCGTTGGGGGGAAGGCATACATCAGCATGCCCTTCCAAGGGAACGAGAAGGCGTTCCTGGCAAAGGCCTGAGGGTCCCTGACTGGAGAAACATATAGGTTCAGTCTGGCAGTGAACCTGGTGGCAAAGAGGTCGAGGAGGGGTTTCCCCCACAGTCTCCACACAGGAGACAAGGCCTGGTGAGCAATGGTCCATTCGGTGGCCAGAATTTGGTCCGAGCGACTCAACTGGTCCGCCACCACATTGAGTTTGCCCGGAACAAACTCGACCGTGAGGGAGATGTCGAGAGAAAAAGCCCACCGCAGAATCGCCTCCGCCGTCAGGGAGAGTGAAGCGGACCTTGTGCCTCCCTGACGACGCAGGTAGGACAGGCTGGTGGAATTGTCGCCACAAATCACCACACACCTGCCGTGAAGCCTTGGAGCGAAATGAAGGAGGGCCAGGCGAATGGCCTCCAGCTCCAGCCAGTTGATGTGACGCTCTGACTCCGCTTCGGTCCATTTCCCAGAGACCTCTTCGGAGTCGAGATGCGCGCCCCAACCGGTGAGAGAAGCGTCGGTGCAGATGAACAGCTGGGCCCCCAAACGACTGATTGGGACCATACTGTTCATCCACACCGAGTCCGTCCACTGGGAAACCGAATCCCGGAACCAGGTGCCCAACTGGACCACCTGATCGAAATCCGACTGATCTCGCACTCGAGCAAGGACCTCGCGTTGCAGAGGCCTTTTGTGAAGGCGACCTAAAGGAAGGAGGCCCGAGACGGACTCCATCTGACCGAGGAGGCACAGAAGCCGTCTGAAGGAGGTGGACTGGGCTGCGAGAAGTTCTGACACCAAGTTGGAGAGAGACAGAATTCTTTCCGGGGTGGCAGAAACCTGAAACGACTCGGTGTCGAAGATCATGCCCAGGTATTTGAACCGCTGAGAGGGGACCAAATCCGACTTCTCCTGGTTGATGTTGAAGCCCAGGGCCGTGGAGAGACTGAGAAGGAGCTCCGTTTGTTGGGAGGACAACTGGCGACTCGACGCAAGCAACAGCCAGTCGTCGAGGTAGACCTTTAACCTCAATCCCCGAGCCCTGGCTAGGGCTGCCATTTCCCTGGTAACCTTGGTGAAGATCCAAGGCACCAGGGAAAGGCCGAAAGGGAGGGAATGGAACTGGTAGACAAGGCATTGCCAAACGAAACGAAGGAACTTGCAACGGCTGGGGTGAATCGACACATGGAAGTACGCATCGCGTAAGTCGATGGAGGTGGCCCAGTCTCCCTGGCGCACAAAGGCCCTGACGGTGGCCGCCGTTTCCATCTTGAAATGGATCTTCCTTGAAAACTTGTTGAGGGGAGACAAGTCCAGAACCGGTCTGAAGCCGCCTGTCTTCTTGGGGACCGTGAAAAGTCGGGAGTAGAAACCCGGACTGGGATCGTTCACGATCGTAATCGCGCCCTTCAAGAGAAGGCCCTCCACTTCCTTCTGGAGGATCTCCAAACGGATAGGATCTCTGGGTGGAGGGAAAGAGACAGGGGTCAGAGACAGCGGGGGTTCCCGATCGAACTGGAACCGAAACCCGTCCCGCACAACTCCGAGAATCCAAGCATTTCCCAAGCGGGATACGCCCGCACGAGAGCATCCACACTCGACACAGGGACGCCTAGGGATTCTCGGGGCCGTGCGGGACCTACTGAAAAAGCTGTTTCTTGGACAGACTCGGCCTCCTGTTGCCACGAGAAGACTGAGCAGGGGGCCTCAAGGCCTTGAACTGGGGAGGAGGCCTAGAGGAGTATCTCACACTCTTAGAGCGGGACGGAACGTACCCAGCTCTAAAGGGCTTCCTGAAGCCAAAACGAGGGCGAGAGGCCTGTTGCGGACGGAAGGGTTGGGCACGGGGCTGGTTCAACAGGGCCCGATAGATAGCCTCCTGGCTATCAGCCGATTTCCTCTTTGAAGAGGACTCGAGAACTGGGGCAACCGAATCTTCCCCGAACATGCCCGACTCCGGAAGGGGAAGAGAGCGCAAACGCTCTTTTTCCCTGGACGAAAGGGACCTGTTCTGTGCCAGAAAAGAGTCCCGGGCCAAGGCACAGGTTTGGACCTTCAAACCAGCCGTGACATCAGAGAGGCTCTGTAGCACATTGCCCAAAAGGGCTAGAGAGACTCCAACGGAAGCTTCATCTATCTGATCAAAGCACCGAAAATCCGCGGGTGAATCAGAGGCTGATTTGCCCAGAGACTCCGCCAAGGTGTGCACGAGAGAGGTGGCCATGCCACAAGCCCTGAGGGAACCAGACAGAGATTCCTCGAGAGACTTAAAGGCCGAAGGTTTGAAAGTGACGGGCGGAACGGCAGCAGGACCCCTCAAGGACTCCACCTCCTCAGCAGAAGGTTTGGAGACGGAGGGGAAGGGCAGGTATTCCGCCGGTAGGGGGACGAAAGGTCTGAATCTGGGTACCACAAAAGAGGCGGACTGAGACGAGACCGGCTGAGAACGCCCCAGATTGGCCTCAGCAATCTGTTTCAACGAAAGGACCTTGCCGGTCCTCAAGGTGAACTCCGCTTTAACCACCGAGTCCTCCAGGAAGGAGGGGGCTTGGAGAGTCAAAGAGCTCTTGGCCTGCAGGAGAGAGCCAACCGCGTGATCAGTGGCGGACTCCTGATGGGAGGAACGCACAGGTACCACGTAAGGGCACGATCGAGACAAAATCTTGAGAAGATTCTGAACCGATGGCTCAGTGTGAGAGTGAGGGACCTCTGACTGAGGGTCCAGTTCCATGTCCGACTCATAGTCGGACTGAAACTCAGAGAATTCCCCAGAGGGGTCTGGCCGTTGAAGCTTCTGATAGGGGCGGCCCAAAGAGTCAAACACCACCGGAGGGCCATGCCTGGAAGAGGGCTCTGCCGGTTGGGAGTGAGAGGATCTCTGAACACCGGCAGGAACCGGGAGAACGTGACGCCCTCCGTGCGAGCGGGACATTCCCGGTTGACCCAAACCGGAGGAACGAACCGGAAATTCATCATCGGAATTTTCCGGTTCTAGGCGAACCCTTTCCCGGTATGCCCGCGTTGGCCAAGCAACCGGGAGACAACCGGGAGAAACCGGATGAATACCGGGTGAAACCGGGTAAACACCGGGAGAACCGGAGGAAACCGTCTCACAACCGGGAGAAGCGATTTTCCGGTTGCGGCGGGACTGCCAAGAGGCCCCAACCGCGCCAGTGCCAGGATCACTGGAGAGCCATCCCCCGGGAGGGGGGTATGGACTCTTATCGGTATTGAAGGTGCCCCGCACCGACCGATTTGACTGTCCTGGTAACCTCTCCCTCAAAATGAGTGGAGGATTTGAGCCCGGACTCAGGAAAGGGAACAGGCCGTTCCCGATCCTGGAGGTACCTCCCAGGTACCACCGGATGATTGCCTGACAGACTGGCCAGTCTGGTGACAGAGGAGTCACCTCTGTCACTAGGCAAGCTCCCCGGAGGGGAGCCTCTCTGTTCCGTAAACATCATGCCCACAGGACGGAAACCAGAGGTGGAGAGGGATTTCCTATCCCTGTTGAGGTTGACGCTGGCCTTAGTGGATAAGGGCCTCCTGGAGGCAAGCCTGTGAACAGACGAAGGGGAGAGGGTTGCGCCAGTGACGGTCTCACGCGAAGAGACAACTGGCGGAACCTTCTCTGGCCTACTCATAGAACCGAAGTAGGAGGAAGATTCTGTCGAAGTGACAGGGAGAACTCTGAAACCCGAAGAGTCCAAGTGACGAAAGAAGGCGTCGTAAAAAGCCTGCGAGTCCAACGGAAAAGGAGAAGGAGCAGAAACCTCCGAAGGGAGAGAGACTGGAGCGGGCTCTGAAACCGGTTTGGCCGGTGTAACCGAAACAGACTGAGAATGAGACTGTTTGCTCGAACGAGACGAAGATTTGTGAGAAGATTTTGAAGAGGACTCTAGAGAAGATTTAGAGAACCTGCCCAAAGGGTCCCTAGCGAGAGAAGAAGGGTCATCCGACTTGGAAACCGAAACAAGAGAAGCAGAAACTGCTTTACTCGAAGTGGGAACCGAAGGGGTGGAAGAAGCCATAATGGCCGATGCCACCCCGAACACAAACAAGAGAGTGAACGAAATAATTTGAGCTAAAACGAACACCCCGTAAATGACAATGAAATAATAACGATAGGAAGACTAACAGGCTTCCCAAGAAAAGAAGTAGAACAAGCTAAGAAAAGGAACAAACCCACCAGAAAGCTACAAGAGTAGAAAAGGCGGAGCAGGGTAGGCCCAGGTGTGGAAGTATGGCTGGAAAATTCAAGAATGACATATCCGGTGTCCCAAGGGTGCGCGTCATACCCGGAAGTAAGGGGAGTCACTCCCGCTACTCCCTGCGGTATGGGTGCAGTCCCTTGGGCCCACTTTCGTTTTAGCTATTGCTAGGGTAAGGTTCCAGGTTGTTTTAGGCTAATGCAGTTGTTTTGAGTGTTGGTATAGTATGATTAAATTAGATTGGCAGATTAGAGGATGTTACAAGCACAGAACTTCCAGAAGGTGGGGGAACTATTTTTATGAAAGACCTCCCCCCCCCCCCCCCCCGGAATCTCCACGGGGAGAGACTTGTGGAGGGGGTGGGGTCGTCCAGCTCCCCTTATGGAGGCACGAGGCATCCACCCACTGCCCCAAGAATATACCGAATACCAAATCTTCACGGTTCGATTTATTCGAGGTCACGTGGACTTGTGGTCCTGGCTGAAAATATGCTGAGAATGTGCTTCAAATAATTGATTGTCTTGACACTGAATCACAAATGGTTTCATACTTGTTGGAGTTAAATGCCTCTTCAAGGCTCTTGCCCCCTCAAATTCATTTCATTTTCAATTTCTATGTTATTGTTGTTCTTGTTGTTGCTTGCTTGTTCGTGTATATTTTGTATGTTATCATTTTCATTATCATGTTCTGTTCCATTCTCTTATTACTTGTGGCAGCCAATAGTGTATAATCTACTTGTGTTTGAGCGCCTTGTATAAGCTTTAAGCTAGTTGTGCTCGTTTTCATTTGTTTATGTTGCTGCTTTACTATGTGCTACTCAATAAAAAAATTCGTTTAAACCAAATCTTCGCAGAGTAGGAGGGTGAGCTCACGTTGAGGTCGCCGATGTTGACGACCTTGATGATGATCATGATGGGGGTCATCCAGGTGACCATCAGGAGGCGGGCGATGGTCAGGTTCAGGATCGTGTTCCTGTGCACCAGGTCTGCGCACAAACAGGGCATCGCCACACCATGCATCGTCATTAACCCAGACCTGCTTACCCTGAAATCGGGCTTCATGTATTCAAAATCCAAAATAAGTGTATTTTTCACAAAATAGGAGTACTCCAACAGGAAAGTTAAAAAAAAGAGTGCAAACATGCATACATTTTTTATAACAACTTATAGAAATACTGTATCAAAAGTGATATCCTTTATTCACAACACACACATACAGATTGCACCAGTTTCCTGAATCAGTCAATATACAGAAATGATAGTCAGATTTGCTGTCACCATTTCACCATATTTTTTAAAACATGTGTACAAAATATGGTGAAATCTTATGGGTAAACAGGTCTGTTAACCCCTTCACTGCCAGAGAAACACTGAGAAATTATTTGATTTTCTGGGGCAGTGGGTGGATGCCTCGTGTCGCCATACGGGGAGCTGGATGACCCCTGCCCCCTTCACGAGACTCTCTCTGTGGGAATACCGGGGCGGAGGGGGTTGGGCGTCTTTCGTAAAAATAGTTCCTCCACCCTCTTTAAGTTCTGTGCTTGTAACTTCCTTTAATCTGCCACTCTCTTTAATAACTCTGCCTTTTTCCTTTGCTTTCTGTCACCTACTATCTTACTAACTTATTGGCACATTCTATTGCCTTTAACCCTTTCACCGCCAGCCATTTTTGAGCGAAAAATGTCCATTAAACTTACCTGGGTAGAGAAAAAAATGTGTCTGTAATATTGGGAATTCCTCAGTTACATATTTAAAGTAAGGCCTATCCTATCCTTACCACCCAAAATTAAGAAACTAGGGTCTCTGGATAACAGGCCCTGATTTGATGCCTTTTAGTGACATGGGTATTAAATCACTGTGGTGTTGGCAATGAAAGGGTTAAAAAAAAAAAATCTTCCAAATAATCCCGCTGCCTGATATGAGCAAATTGATAGGTTTCCCAAGTCTGCCCCTCCCCCTCCTCCCCCCCACCCCCCAAAAAAAAGGTAGGCGCTGAGCTTGGGGCGACGCACTCTCCAGGGGAGAGCAGCCTGAATTTCACAGAGATAAGTTTCTGCAAATAAAATATACCCCAAACCAATACAATGATATGTACTGTATTTTTCTGATCATTAGGCGTTGCTGTGCATAAGGCGAATAGGGCAATTTTCAAGAAAAATCTGAAAAAATTAAAGCAAAAGGCGCCCTCGTTTATAAGGCTCCTCATAAAAGAAAGTCAAACTTTGAAGCCCGTACGCGTCCTGTAAACACTTACCGACCGCCATTACTGCTGTCATAAACGAGAGTTGGCTCCCATTTCAAATAATCAAACTTCCTTTTGAACTGCTTCCTGTTGTTGTGTTTGGACAATTCTTCGCGAAAACCTGATAGAATTATGGCATTTTAAGCTCTACAACGATGCTTTTGACATCCAAAGAAGGGTTATGGCATCTGTTGGACGGTATCTCAGACAATAATAGGGATTTTGAAGCATCTTAAAGTGAGTATTCGCCATATCGCCGACTCGTGACCACTTTCAATGTCCGACTCACAGTAGACTGTACTGAACACGGCAATCATTGCCTCTCTTCTAACAACTTAGTTCACTAATAGGGCGCCCTCGTTTATTAGGCGCATAGGTCGAAATTAGAGAAAAAATATCGCCTTATAACCCGATAATTACGGTTCACACAAATGTACACACACACACTCACCTCCTACAAACGGAGAAGAAAAGAACCCCAGTACAGGAATAAAAATACATTTGGCCCCCAGCATCATTAACTGAAAACACACACACACACACGTGCACACACACACACATATGCACGTGTACACACACACACGCGCATAAGATAAGACTATTTTCCCCATTGCATCAAAGGCAAATGTTTTATCACACAGAAACACAAAATAAATTGTTCGCTTACATATATATCCAGTTAACCTCTTCAAGGCTTCACTGCTAAAGGCAAACATTATTACTGGTCTGGGGTTGCCTACAACAAAAATAGAATAAAAACTGCAACCAGACTCGCCTCCGTCTGTGGTTCATTTTCAACAATATTACTGGTTGATCCAAGTTTAATTTTCACTTTGAAATCGTGATTATTTGCATTGAAATCGGAATTATTAGTCTCCTTATTACTACCACTGTTAATGAAAACTTATTGGAGCATTTTGTGAGGCTCACATAGAGCCAGTATTTTGTGACATTTTTAACATTAACAAATGAAATAGAAGTGCCAAACATACCTGAAAGAAAGGCTGGAATAGTGACAAAAGAGAACTAACTTGAAAAACGTGGTTTGGATTGAGAAAACATGGATTCAGACAAGTTATAGACTCAAAAATTGTTGTTCCGAGAATACTCAGAATCAAGCCCAGACTGCCGTTCTACAGTTCTGAGAATACTCGGAATTCGTCTGGAATGAGTTAAACATGTGTCCAATCAAAACGAAGATGTTCATCTTTTATCACAACACATTACACACAATCAAACTTTTCCTTGAATATCTATTCAAACACGCATGAAATAAAAAATGAGGTGGATGCCTCGTGCCTCCATACGGTGAGCTGGACGACCCCGCCCCCTAAACGAGTCTCTCCCACGTAAAAACAGTTCCCCACCTTCTGGAAGTTCTGTGCTTGTAACTTCCTATAAACTGCCACTCTCTTGACTCTGCGTTTTCCCTCTGCTTTCTCCTCTAAACAGCCTTTCTCTTTGACTCTGCCTTTTCCCTTTGCTTTCTATCATCTACTATCTTTCTGACTTATTGGCCCATTTTCCTGCCTTTTTTTCCAAAACAATCTTCCAAATAAATTTTCTCAATTGAGCTCCTCCAAAATCGGAATATGTCGGCTGTATGCAGCGTGGAGACCAGCGAAAACTGAAAACCGGACACATACGTACCTTACCCATTATGGCCATACGGCCTGGGAACACAGAAGAAGAAGATGACGAAGAAAAAAGCAAACACTAACTTTTAACACAAGGAGCACAAACATTTCCTTACATATTCGTTTATGTATTTAGGAAACATATAGTGCATTTTCAAGTACAGTGGAACCTCCCTTATAAGACCTTAAAAAAATCATCCAAAATTAGGTCTTATAAGGGAGGGGTCTTAAAAGGGAGGTAATTTTAATACTTACAAAGAAGGGCAATGTCTCAGAAAAGTAGGTCTTATATGGGAGGCCAGGGAGTCTTATCAGGCATGAAAGTGGATGAAGATCAAAAAAGAGGAACATTTTTCGTCCGACAAATCCTTCCACCCGGATTTTCACCTGACGTCGGAAGTTTTGTTGAAGGGGTTAATTGTTTTTCTCCAACCACCTTTTCACCTACCTCACGTCACAAGTTTTATTCAGCGACTTTTGTTGAGCGGGAGCTACTCATTTCGCCTTCCTTCGCACAATTGAAGCGAGTGAGCTAAAGCGACTTCCGGTTAACCAGTTTGAGAATCGCCAAATAGAGACTTGTAGATATAAGAATACGGCAAGATCGGTCCTTTACGCAGAATTTTTTTTTCCTGCGGAAGTTTTGACAAATTTTCACGGATTTTCCGCGAAACGCGGAATTCTTTCATGCCTGACTTATAATGGGAGGTCATATAAGGGAGGTTCCACTGTAATAAATGAATCGAATCGAAAGGCTGTCGTTCACTGCAGAGAAACGCAACTCTGTCCATACTTACACAGCAGTAGAAGATGTTTCTCTTGATCATTTCCCACAAGAAGTGTTTGAACGTGTCGGGTTCAGGTTCTTTCCTGTAACAACAACAAAACGCATAACGACAATGTCAGAAAATTAACCCCTTGACTGCCAGAGAAAATTAAAGAAAAAATCATTGTGCCATGAAAAAGACAACTGATAGAGACAATCCGGAAAAAAATGGTCTGGGGATATAGATCTCTTGATTGTGCAAGAGCAAAAGCCAGGGTCATTCCTCTTCATCAGTGATGAAACTCAGGGGAGTTAATTTTGGACTCTATGGTCATTTTGTATTTTAATAATAAATAAGCATAAAAAATAAAAAGAATAAAATAAGACACATTGTAATAATAATAATAATAATAATAATAGAAGTGAGATGAGAACTAATGTTGGAAAACGTCCATCATCTCAAAACAATTTAAATTTATTTTATTTTATAGAAACCTGGGTAGTTGGACTTTGTTTGAATGCCTCAACCGTCTCAGCCTTCGCAGTCTCTTCATTGAGGCAATTCAACTACAGTTCTCAGGCATGAAAATTAATGTTAAAAAAAAGAGATTTGCCAGTCGAGAAATCCTTCCACCCGGATTTTTCGCTACCGTCGGAGGGGTGTGTATGTGTGTGTGCACAGCTAAAACTTCTGTCCAAACCCAACATAGTGAATTTCTGTTGAGGGGGGTGGGGGGGGGGGGGGGGGCAGGTACACATTTCATGAGTGATGAACATACTTGCCTTCAAACACTCGAAAACACCATTCGCGAGCAGCTACATCCGCCATCTTTAACCACAAGCATACACTCAGCCAATTACGGAATGCGTCGTTTTGAGAATAACATCGCGATCGCACTTTCGGCGGAGATCATTTTCTTTTCGGCGGAGATTCCTTCAATTACGATACATTTTCCACGGAGAAACGGCAGAGCTGTTCTCATGCCTGAGCTTTAAGTTCTTAATCATTTGACAATTCTGATGCCCGCAATACGATACCCATTTTTCACTTTTTTTTACAATACCGTGTGTGTGAGTGTGTGTTTGTGTGTTTCTTTGCACTGGAATGTTGGCAGTATGACTATCTTCTTGATTTTAACGCATGTCTTTCATCTTCCAATGTTACTACTGTATGGATTTTAGCCAGACCTTCCAGTATAAGACTCCCTCCCACATAAGACCTACTTCTCCGAGACATTGCCCTTCTTTGTAAGTATTATCATTACCTCCCTTATAACCCCTCCCTTATAAGACCTCATTTCGGATGATTTTTGAAGGTCTTATAAGGGAGGTTCCACTGTATATGAAATAAATAATTATTATTATTACTACCCCAGACCTGCCTACCCCCAATTTCTTTTTTAGGTACTCCACGAAATAAAATTCCGTAATTTTTTCCGCAAAATTCCGTAATTTGCAAGGAGACCCCAAAACGGAACATTACAGAACATAAACCGCCATGCGAAATGACAAAAAACTTTCGATTTTGACCGATCTTAGAAGACCTTAAGTTCAAATTTTTGCCGTATTAATTTTCCATTTACCGTACTGCCGTACTGGGGCTCAAAATCGTGCACAAAATACGGAAAAATCATATGGGTAGGCAGGTCTGTTACCCTTATAATGAAAAACCCGGAATTTGCCACGAAAAATCACTCGGCCGCGGATCGGCGGATGCTAAGTTGCAACTCAGCGCCATCGCGATCAATTTTGACTTCATTTTCCGTTGAAAACTTCAAAATTCTCACATCATCGTATTTTCCAGTGATAATATAATCTAAATTGACTCATTTCAAGCCCTAATTACAATCTCTACCATTAAAAAACTGCCTGGAAAGCTCTTCGACAGTAAAAGTCTGGCCGCCATTTGCTCAGTCCCGAAATAGATCGACCAAAATAAAAACATTATTTCACCCCTTTAACCAATGAAAATGCAGCATTTAATGCATGTGACGTCAAGCACAACCCCTTTTCTGATGACGTAGCGTGTTAGGTACACGTTTCGGTCAACCCTTGCGTCTTTTCCTACGAACGGAAACAAATAATAGACGGTTTTTCGAAATCCCGGAATTTTCAGCGTTCACCCGGAATTTACTATTTTACCCGGAATTTTAGCAAATTTCCGGAATAATTCCGGCTAAACCGGAATGGTAGGCAGGTCTGTTACCCACTTTATTTCTTTCTCTTTCTCCTCTTCCTGGCCGCCCTCCAGTCTTTTCCTCTCGGCCCGCCTTTGGGCCAGCACGGTGCGCTGCGGTGTGTTTCTCTGGGAGGGGGAGGAGGATTCTTGGCCGGGGCGTTCCTTCTGCAGCAGCTGTCGAGCGGTGCTCAGGTTACAGTGGATCCCCCTGGTGAACTGCAGGCAGAACCACTCGAAAATCACCACGCCCCGCTCAAGCATCTGCAACAATGACAACATCTGCAAGTGTACGGGCTAGTTAATCCTTTCAGAGTGGCACAGTGGTAGCGCATTCACTTTGTGTCAAGTAAACCCGAGTTCGAACATGGGTACAGGTTTTTTTTCCTCTTACTTTGCACTTGGCCTTACGGTCTGCACGTGGAGTCTTTCGGATGAGATGATAAACCAAGGTCCCGTGTGCCCATGCACTTAGCATACGTTAAACCCAGTGGCAACGAAAAAGTTGTCATTTGGTCAAAATTTACCCCCCCCCCCCCCCCCCTCTCATCAGTCACACAAAAATCGCATGCAAAAACAAAATAAAAAAGAGAGAGAGAGAGAGTATGTGGTGCACACATGTGGTGTGTGTGTGTATGTGTATGTGTACACGTGTGTGTGTGTGTGCATGTGTGGTCAAAATTTACCGTTGGCGCTTTTTAGCCTAACATTTCTGTGAAACTTGTAAATCCGTGTAGAAAAAAAGATGGCATAAAAGATAAATTTGTAATATTGGGGACTCTCAATCTGACCCAACACCATATAAAACAAGATGTCATTATCAATATCATGTCCAAAAATTAAGAACACAAGGTCGTTGGATAATATTAATAGACTGATTTGCTGCCTTTCACTTCCACTGTTCCAGTGACATGGAATGATGGACATAAAATCAATTTGGTAACCAAAGGCAGCAACACATTTGGCAGTGCAAGGGTTAAAACTAATAAAAGTTTAAAAAAATATCTCAATAAACAAGAATTTCATACATACATATTCAGTTTTGGGGTTATTTTGAGTTTTTATACTTACCTTGTATGTCACTTGATTCTTGAATACCACAACTCCGGCCTTTAGACAGGACGCATCCAGAGTAAACCTTGACCTTTGAACTTGAAGTTGAGGATGCCGCAGCCTCGATGGTGATCTTCAAATAATTATGACGATTTTTTTCTGCTCGCAATCGATTGGATAAAACCTGAAACAACCATCAAAACATTACATTAATTAATGATTGCATCACAATTGGCCTAGTTAGGTACCCGATGAAGTACTAAAGTTGGACAAATATAATTTAATAATAATAATAATAATAATTTCATTTATATAGCGCGATACAAATCATGCTAAAAGCAAGCTCTCAGCGCTTTACAAACATTGATAAAACCATGTCGAAATATAAATTAAAAATTAACACATTGACACACCATGTTTCATAACAATGATATAGAATAATAGTAACATTATTTAATAACACATGAAAGAGAGAGAGAGAGAGAGAGAGAGAGAGAGAGAGAGAGAGAGAGAGAGAGAGAGAGAGAGAGAGAGAGAGAGGAAGAGGAAGAGGTGGAGGGGTCAGGGTAAGGGGGGGGGGGGGGGGTTCAGGGTTAGACAGACAAAAAGGCGGAGACAAGTGGGCAGGGCAAACTTTGACAGGAGTAAGACGGAGAGGCAGAGAGAAAGAGAGAGAGGGGGTGGGAGGGAGAGAGAGAGAGAGAGAGAGAGGGTAAGGGAGGGAGAGAGAGAGAGGACAAGTAGACAAGTTTCTGACCAGGGCTTCTGAAAACGTAGAGATTGTGCGTATTTACGCACTAGAGCTCTCAAGTCACCCCCTAGAATGCTAAACCATGCGTGAGATTTACCCTTTGAAATCTCAAGTAGGGGGTGAAGTGTGATGCACTAAAACAATGATTATAAAACGCCGATAATTTTCAGTAAGATAACGACGTTGCTCATTTCAATAGTCTGCTAGGCCACACTAGGCTACTGCCACAATGAGGAGTCACTAACCTAGATCTAATATTAAATAATAATATTCTTAAAAGATTGCGCATAAACAACGAAAACTCATTGTTCATTGGCAGACCCTTTTCTCAAAATCCAATAACATCGTTCCAATCACTTGATATTCCTTTCATCAATATTCCTTTTGTAACTTCCTCTAATCTGTCACTCTCTTTGAGTTTGACTCTGCCTTTTCCCTTTGCTTAATGTCATCTACTATCTTTCTGCCTTACCGGTCCATTCTCCTGCCTTTTTTCAAGAAACATTTTCAAAAAGATTTCCTCCAGCTGAAGTCGGACATGCTGGGCCTAACTATTTCAAGTCTTAGTTAGGCGTATAACCGCAGCATGACGCATCTGCGCTCAAAATTGACAGGAAACTGTCTGAGCGATTGAAGAAGAAAATCGTCAAAAACAAAAACAAGCACACCAAAAAAGTGATCAGTAGGTGTGTGAGTGAAGAGAGCGTGTTGTGTGCACATGTGCATGTATCTGTATAACTATAAGTGTTGTATATTTACGTAGGAAGTAGGGTCTTGACCCTTTAAAATTTGAATCTGGGGGTGAAAATACTCCGTAACCCTATGCCTCCCGATCAATCGAACGAGAATCGATTCTATTGCATAAGAGAAGGGGAGTAACTCCGAACGTCACACCAAATCTTTTATCTAAAAAAACCACCCAGAATAAAGTCGAACTCACATTTCATTTCTGAAAGATGCATATTGAATAGCAATGATGATATTTTCATTCGAAAGCTAACACAATGTCACACAACAAACCATGAATTAGAAGAAAAAATCTGTAATGGCGCTCCGAGCATCACGCCGAGTCAATACTGCACACGTCATGTGGAAAGAAGAAAATTTTTGGGGGTCACTTCAAAAAATCCGTTCAAAAAGACAATTGGGTGCTTTCCCTTGCTGTAAAGACCAAAACAGATCAGTGAGTGTCAGGAACAGGAAGAACTAACCTAGTATATTGCATTGTGGGTAGGGAGAAAGTGAAAGTGAACGTACTAGACCTGGCGTTCAGCGGGCGCAATCGGCGTTTACGCAAGCCAGGGAAGGAAAAAAAATTGGGGCGGATTTGGAGTCTGCAATTATGAGAGGGTTAAAGACACACTGATGCACCACAAGTTCCTTGTTTTTTTCTGGTTAGTTGTGACACACATGCACATAGCATGCCCCCAATTTCAAATTGAGGCTTCTCTTTGAAATGTTTCGCTTTGAATTTGGGGGCATTTTTATGGGTTCCAAACCTGGTCAAAACAAGATTTCTTACCAGCTATAAGAGGGAAAACACGTGAAACACGTGATTTTGACACGTGATCTGATGGATCTTTAAAACTGTAAACAGGGGGTGAGCCAAACTTTAAAAATTTCACTTGCCCTCTGCCCGCTCTGGGCGAGTAACTGAAATTTTTTACTTGCCCGAACACATTTTCACTAGCCCAAAGAAAACAACAAAAATCCCTGAAGACACACACACACAGGGGAGAGCGAAGGAGAGAGAGAGAGGAAGAAAAAAGAAAGGAGAGAAAGGAAGAGAAAGAAAAACAAGTGCGGATTCGCAATCGTTTGTGGCGTGCGAAATTTTGGACGCGACAATTTTGGACCGACCGACAGAGTGAGTTATAGGTTTGTGGCTTGTGCCACCAACAAAAAAGAGTCGGAAAGAAAGTAGAGAAGAAAAGATAAAGGAATTGATATAGGGAGAGATAGTGACAGAGAAGGGAGGGGGGAGATTGAGGAGGCTGCCTTTCTTTTCTTTTCAGTACCAGTGCTGGCATGTTGTTATCTTAGCAGACAGCTGAGCTTGATTCTTCTTCTTCTCTTTGGGGATCATAAATTGATCATTCTGGCAACCTCAGGAAAAAAAAAAAGACTGAAAAAAAGGGGGTTGGATTCCATCTGCTAAAGGGCCTAAGCTGCTGCATGGACATAGGGGTGTTTGAGTTTTTAGTGACCCAGCCAGCTCGCGCCTGCTGCTCGGGTCTGAGCGTGATGCTGCATCCTGGAAACAGGGTGTGGAGGGGTTGAGGGAGTGGGGTGGGCGGGGGGGGGGAGGAGGGGGAGGCTGATGGGTTTACTGATGATTCCCTTGCACCGCTGACCCACTGGGGGTGAACAGCAGTGAAGGAGCAGAGGTCGTCCTGCCGCAGATCATTCCACTCCTTGATGGACATTGGGAGGAATGCATTTGATCGGTACTTAGTGCGGCATTGTAGTCTTTTGAATTGCAGGCTGTGGCCACGTCCTTGCCGAGGAGGAAGAGACTCAAGCTTGGATTGGAGGCTGGGGCTGTGCACAGCACCAGTGTTTATCCTGTGCAGCATGGAGAGCCTGGTTCTCTGCTGTCTGCTCTCCAGAGAGTCCCACCCCAGGTTCTCCAGCATGGGGATTTGATAGTGGGTTGGAAAGGACAGATGGTGTGGGGAGACTCAATAGTAAACCCCCCCCAAAAAAACAGGGCCATGCAGTACTGAAATTTACAGTTGCCCATTGGGCTAGTGACTTTTGAAATCTACTCGCCCATAGCCTTTATATTTTATACTAGCCAATGGCAATGGCTACTGGGCTAGTAGTTTTGGCTAGGCCTGGAAAATCAGAAACCCTGTTTCTGACTCAATTCTATAATATTAAATTAATCCCTACAATTTTCATGAAGATCACAAGAGTAAACAATCTTGTTCCCTCCACCCCCACCCAGAAGTTTGGGTAATATCCATTCACGAAAGGGGAAGATAAATCTGGTTTTTCTTTGTTACAAAAACTAGAGCACCAGGGGCGCCAGTTTACCCATCAAGAGTGCTGTTCTAAAAATAATCTCTTTGTCAAGTTTGAACACCGATTTGTTTGTGTACACAAACTGTGACAAAACATTGAAAATTCAGACAATATTCGCCCTGTGCTTTTGCGTTGTATGGGCTACTTGTCGTTAAATAACAATGGGCATCCTGAAGAAGAGAAAAGGCTCACCAATACTCCTACGGGTCGTAGAAAATATGTTCAAACTTATTCTGCGTCTCAGTCGCTCTCAACTTTGTGTCCAGTCTGCTCTTCTGTTACTTTCGGATTATGTCATCATCCAGGTTTTATATGCAGCCATAACACAATGTCTTATTTACTTTCATTTCTTACAAAAAATAAACATTATTCATAAAGATGTCAATAAAAATAATATCATTTTTTTCTGTATCAGTACAGCGATTTATTGGATAGATGATTTAAAAAATCTTACATAACACCTTTGAGTTCGTTTCGGGTTTGAAATTATAGTTTGCATAGCGGAAGTCCTAACTTTGATACTTCCTCTTACTCCATTATCTACAAGCATGGTGAGTGTAGGGTTTGGACCAGGTGCAAAAAATCTAAAATATTGATGTCAAAGAAACTATTAAGATGTAATGAACAAATTTAAATGCAATATAACAGACAAATAGAGTTTTGTATGTGCTTTAAGTTCAATGATTTCGTCTGTATTAAAGATAAATCTTTGTAGAAGGTTGCGACGGTTCTTGCCACATGTGTCGAATGGTTCAAAATGGCGGCACGTGTACCAGCGCTAGACCTTCTACCAATATTGAACAATAATGTCCACCTGCCGTAACCGGTAATTATTTACATGACCTGTTTTCCTCATGCATTAGGCCCATGATTCCACATTCCCACTCCCAGAGTTGCATTTGGCTTGATACTTGAAATCTGAATTCAGGTGGGGTCAGCCTGAAAAACCATCCGAGACTGGAACTCCCTGACAAATCATCCAGCCCCCCACGCTCAGCTCCTTCATGTCGAGGGTGCTGAAGCTGTCTGCACAAGCGCACACCGACACCCCCCCTCCCCCCTCTCTTTCCCTCCCCCTCCTCCCCCAGACCTGTTTACCCTTCTGGGTAAAATAGTGAATTCCGGGTGAACGCTGAAAACTCCAGGGTTTCGAAAAAACGTCTATTATTTGTTTCCGTTCGTATGAAAAGATGCAAGGGTTGACCGAAACCGAATGCAAATGGCGGCCAGGCTTTTACTGTCGATTCGAATAGCTTTCCGGGCAGTTTTTTAATGGTAGAGATTGTAGTTAGGGCTTGAAATGAGTCCATTTAGATTATCACTGGAAAATACGATGATGTGAGAATTTTGAACTTTTCAATAGAAAATGAAGTGAAAATTGATCGCGATGGCGCCGAGTTGAATCGGTGTTTTATCGCGAGTCGTGTACCGATGTGAATTCTGTTTTTTTTCTCTCAAATTCCGGGGTTTTGTGTGGCAAATTCCAGGTTTTTCATTATTAGGGTAAGCAGGTCTGCTCCCCCCATCTCTTCCCCTGCCCCTCTCCCCTCCCCTCCCCTCCCCCACTCCTCCCACCGCTTCTCTCTTTTTCTGTTTTTTGATTTCTTCCTTGTGTGGGGCCAGGTGTTCTCAGACTAGCTGGGGGTGCCAAATGGCCATACATGCTCTCTTATCTCATCTGTCTAGGCTCTTTTCTTTTCTTTTTTTTTCCCTGCGCAGCGTTTTTTCTTTGAACCCCAATAACAGTTATTGCCGGTTACGGCAGGTGGACATCATTGGCAGAAGAAGATGATGAAGAAAACCGCGCTATGGACGACAAGAATTTTTTTTAACATAATTCTCAGATTTGTACTGATAAAGAGATAAAAATACCTAGGCTAATTTGGTGTAAGCATGCATTTTCTGTCAATAGTTTGCAAAAATAAATATGATTTTGTTGGAGCATTGGTCTATTTTTTCATTCATGAATCATTATTTTCCTGTGCAGCAAATTTGGTTGAACTCTGGTACATGTCAGTAATTGCCGGTTACAGTACTTACACTAGTCATAGCGACTGAGCAAGTGGAGATCTATTATTATCATATCATATATCATATACGGCATATAGGCTTTTAAATAACCTTTAGCCTGCTATTTCCTTTTAGTTTATAAGGAAACGCAATTTAAAACTTTTTTATTTTTTTATTTTTTTTTTATATATATATTTTTTTTATAGAGTACAACATTCAGTGAAAAACAAGCAAACTGATCTGCATACTAATTATTACTGAATACTTATATTAGTATGGAAGCAATATTCCCAAAAATTATCTAATTTGTTTTTAAAACTATTGAGTGTTCCTGCGGTTGCAGTATCATTTGGTAGAGAATTCCCATTGTTAATAACCCTGTTTGTGAAGAAATGTGCATAAATATTAGTATGAACTAATGATTTTGTTAGTTTTAAGGAGTGTCCTCTAGTGAAAGAAGCAAAGAAGAGGAATGGGACATGCAATTCCAACCAGACAAATGCAGTGTCATGCATGTTTTATGAAGAACTACAGTGAAACCTCCCTTATAAGACCTTCAAAAATCATCCAAAATGGGAGGTCTTATAATATAAGGGAGGTAATTTTTATACTTGGAAGGGCAATGTCTCAGAGAAGTAGGTCTTATGTGGGAGGGAGTCTTATAAGGGAGGTTCCACTGTATCACCATCTCCCTTAAATACTCTCCCATAACCAGGAGCTGCAGTCACAGAGAGGGACTTCTATCAAATACAGTGGAATCCTGATAACTTAAAAACTCTGGATAACTCACAATCATTTTTGGGTCCCAGTATAATAATCTCTATGTTGGAAAGTCTTTTTAACTCAAAATATTGGCTATCTCAAAATAAAATTTAAGTACCTTCAATTTTGACAACCCTTTCACCGCCAATGTCGCATTTTTGCACCATAATGATTTATACCCATGTCATAAAAAACCTTGAAATCTGGGTCTGTTATCCAACAATCTTGTGTTCTTGATATTAAGAGGTAAGGATAGGCCTTACTTTAAACATGTCACAGAGGAATCCCCAATATTGCTGACGAAATCTTTTCTCTGATCCATGTAAGTTTAATCGAAAATTTTTGGCTAAAAAATGGCCAGCGGCGAAAGGGTTAAGCTATAACATTGTGGCCAAAGCCAGTAACAGTACTAACACCTTTGGCTTCATCAGGAGATCCCTCCTTTTGTTGTCTTACCCTGGCTTAAAGACTCCAGGGATCATCCGGACAGCTGAAGCATGTGAACACTATGGTACAAATGCACCAGCTGGAGATGAGAACATCACGTGTGTGACCACATCCTGGGCATCCACACTCCGACTTCAGAGGATATCCCTCCTTTTAAATTTGGAGTCAAAGTCTCCGAAGCTAATTACTTACCCTTTTCTTGAGATAAAGATTTACATCATTACAATGTACATATACTAATTACTTCTTTTCTTTGCGTTCAGTAGTTTGTTATCGATCATATTCGCATAGAGTTATTTTGGATGCACTATTAAAATGGTTTATATTAATACTTAGATACTGTCAATTTCTTTTTTTTCAGGGAGCGAAAAAAGTTGATCCTAAGGGAGGAAAGAAGGCTGCGCCCGCCAAGCCCAAGAAAGATGGGGCCGGTGGAAAAGCCAAGAAGAAGGTTTGTGTGCTGTTTTTTTTTTTAATTTTCAGGGCTCCCAGGGACCCCCATTTGGGGGTCTATGAAGTACTAAAATTCTAAAGGACCCTCTAATAAAAATTATTTTTAGCTTATTGTGCTAACAGAAATGGTCCAAGGGAAAAGTCAGCGATGAGCTGAACAACTTCAGGGTAGGACAGTAACTTTTTTTGCAACCTGCCCTGGGGGCAGGTAGACAAATGTTTTACCTGCCAGTTTTAGCCACCTGCCCGATAAATGAATGCCATGTGTGAAAAAGCTAGTAGAAAGAGTCTTCATGATTGGCCATCCTGTCACACAGCTTCTCGGGAATGACATAATTGTTTTGTCACACATGATAAGCAAAATGTTATCTTGACATTGTTAGAATCTGCAGTGCAGAAATAAAACATTGCAAAAACCACAATTACTCAGTGACACACACTACACTGAACAAGGAAATGAAATGTCATGAAACAGGGATGCATCTAGAGCGTGGCATTGCGGCATTGCTGCAAAATTGTTGATGTTCCCGCAAAAATTAAAATATGTTGCGGGAAAATCCCCCCCAATTTTGTGAAATCCCGCAAACGACAAAATCGTTTGAAAATAACTTGTTCGGCACTAGGCCTAGATTGCGTAGCTGTGTGGGCTTTACCGAGTCTGCATTTCCTTTCGACAGTAAAGAACGAGCATTTTGATTGGGTCTTAAAAATAGCATAGCCAATCAACGGCTTTCTCTTTCATTTACTATTTCCGGGCGCAGTGTAAGCGAGCCCACTCAAAAATGGCATCGCTTCTGGATTATTTTACTGTGACTTCTAATAGGAAAGAAAACAGTGCGACTGTGGAGGGCAACATTGATCAACAACCTTGTTGTTCCTCATCGGCAGTTAGTGATGACAACGAGGAAAGTTCATCGAATGACGAAGCATCGGATCAGGACTGTGATGTCACCGACGATCCCATTGCTAGTAGTGTCGCTCCACCACCTTTCAAAAAGCGAAAGCATGAGTTCATGGAAAGTTGGAAAAAAAGCAGACCTTGGCTAGAATTTGACGGCGAATCAAAAGCAATGTTTTGTGACTGGTGCTTACAAAGCAAAAAGAACAATGCGTTCACCACAGGTTGTAAAAATTTCCGCACTACATCCCTTGATCGACACGTTAACTGGCATTGATTTACCCCCGCCCCCCCTAACTATTTCCAGATCCCCCCAAATTTCCACACCAAGGGGGGCAATGCCCCCCAGTTTAGAAATTTCTAGATGCATCCCTGATGAAAGCTCATACTCTTCCTTCTCAGCCTTCCGTTTTTCACCCACACTGTGTTGTTTCTGTTTTGTGGATGACCCCTCAAAACCCAACAGTGTGGTTTGTTTTGATTTCTTGTCAGAACCCGAAGCACATGTCATAATATCGTCTGCCATTTTGCCAAGGCTGTCTGCAATAGGGCGTTTTCCACGAGTGTTCGTTCACTATGCTAGACTACTAATTTGCCCGAGCTCGTTCTGCCCGAGTTGCGCTGACCTTTCTAATTCAACTCTCTAAATTCAACTCAGTGAAATTCAAGGTCACTGGCGCGTGGCAAATGCTCTATTGACTGGCTAAGTATGCTGTATTCTGATTGGATAATGAATTTTCTTTAGCCAATCGTCTTGCTCGATGCAAATGGCTATCCGATTTTGCGGAAGTGATGCTGACATCAAGTCAAACTACTCGTGACCGTGGTGATAGTAGGGCCTATCATTGTTGATGCAGCCTGCGTTGTAGGTCTAGAACTTGACTTGCGGTTTTTACAACGGACTGAAATAACTGGGTGTGATTTTTTTTCTAAGCACTTGCACTTGCTCGGCGGGCAGGTCATCGAGTTCGCCACCTGCCTGACACGTACGACTACCTGCCCCGGGCAGCCGTTATTGTCCGACCCTGAACTTGGTGTTCGACAAGGCCACCTTTGAAGAAATGCTGAAGGCAATGCCTTGCTAGTTGCAACAAGCTCTTCACATTTTTTCCTGTCATTCTTGCCCACTGTCTTTTATATTTTGCTGCTAACAGAAGTGGTCCAAGGGAAAAGTTTGTGACAAGCTGAACAACCTTGTGCTTTTCGACAAGGCCACATGCTACAAATTTGTGTATTTTCTGTCTTGTGATTTTCTTTCATTAATTCAGTATTTTCTTGTATTATTGCTGCTAACAGAAGTGGTCCAAGGGAAATGTCCGCGACAAGCTGAACAACCTTGTGCTGTTCGACAAAGCCACCTACGCCAAGATGCTGAAGGAGATGCCTTGATACAAACGTCTTTTTTTTCTTTCTGTCCTGTCATTTTCTCCCATTAATTCAGTATCTTGTATTATGCTAACAGAAGTGGTCCAAGGGAAAGGTTCACGACAAGCTGAACAACCTTGTGCTGTTCGACAAGGCCACATGCTACAAATTCTTGTATTTTCTGTCTTGTCATTTTCTTCTATTAATTCAGTATCTTGTATTGTGCTAACAGAAGTGGTCCAAGGGAAAAGTCCGCGACAAGCTGAACAACCTTGTGCTGTTCGACAAGGCCACCTACGACAAGATGCTGAAGGAGGTGCCCAGCTACAAGCTCATCACGCCCTCCGTCGTCTCCGAGCGTCTCAAGGTCCGAGGCTCCCTGGCCAAGATGGCACTGAGAGAACTGCACGCCAAAGGTGAGAGAGAGAGGGAGAGAACAGAAGAAGTGAGAAAGGTGAAGAAGTAGAGGAAGAGGTGTCTGTGAATGAATATCGTGCATCAGAATGTTGTCGGAGGATTAGCAAATTACCATGTATGCTCCTTGCAGGATGTCCTGAATTGCAGGATTTTTGCATTGCCTGGAGCCGGCATCACCAGTTTATGAGAATTTGAGAAGATGCATTTTGCTGGTTATAGAGGTCATAAAGTTTAGCCGGAAGTGAAAGTGCATCGAGAGCCTGTCAATTACATTGGAAACTGTTGTTTCCCTTCAGCTTCCAGGGGGCATTGCCCCCCGGAACCCCCAGGAGGGGCGCTGTCCCTGCACTCCGCTGGGGCTTGCAGGATTTTTGAAATTTTCCCGGGAACACCTATGTTAGAGAAGTGGTCCAAGGGAAAAGTTTGCGACAGGCGTTCGCCTGCCAAATGTAATGCGTGACTGCCGCGTGAGTGACCCGGGTTCGAATTCCGGCCTCGCCCTTTCTTTCTAGTTCGACGGGAAAATCGAACTGAACGTCCAGTCCTTCGGATGGGGACTGTTACAAATTTTAACAGTTATCTTTGGTTTGTGTGCAGTTTGTAATTTATAAAGTATGCTCCCCGTGGGGTTACTTTCGTAAAAAATAGTTCCCCCACCTTTTGGAAGATCTGTGCTTGTAACTTCCTCTAATCTGCCACTCTCTTTGACTCTGCCTTTTCCCTTCGCTTTCTGTCATCTACTATCTTTCTGACTTATTGGCCCCATTCTCCTTGCCTTTTTATCCAAAAAAATAAATCCTCCAAATAACTTTTCTCCTTTGAGCTCTGACGAAAAACGGAATGTGTTGGCGGTACGCTGCAGGGAGATCAGTGAAAACTGAAAACCGGACACATGCATCCCAGGGACCCCCGTTTGGGGGTCTATGAAACACTAAAGTTCTACAGGACCCTCTAAAAGAATGTGCAGGGGGTCCCAGGGATGCACTAGAAAAATTATTTTTAGCATTCGCTATGCCACTGGGACCCTCTATCCCGCCTCTAGGACCCTCTATTCTGTAAGTGGAGTCCCTGGGACCCCTTGTTTTGTGGGACGATTTGGAGCCCTGTGTGTCTTACTTTGCCCATTGTGGCCTTATGGCCTGGGAACGCAGAAGAATACATTTTGCAGTGGAGAATGCCACAAGTCCGATATTATACAGAGGAACCTCCCTTATAAGACCTCCAAAAATCATCCAAAATGATGTCTTATAAAGGAGGGGTCTTATAAGGGAGGTAATGTTAATACTTACAAAGAAGGGCAATGTCTCAGAAAAGTAGGTCTTATGTGGGAGGGAGTCTTATAAGGGAGGTTCCACTGTATTGCTAAAATTTTGAGCACGAAAATAAGGTATGCAGTGGGAAAATGTTGCAAATTTTATCAGTTTTCTTTGGTTTCTGTGTAGTTTGTGATTTATAAAGTATGCAATGGAGAAACGTCTGATATTATATTTTTATTTTTATTTGTGCGCGTGTGTTCAGGTCAGATCCGCCTGGTGTCGAAGCACAGCTCTCAGTTGATCTACACCAGAACCACCAAGGCCACTGACGAGTGAACAACGCCAGCTCTGTTATGTGTGAATGTCAAAGTGAATAAAAAGAAAAAAGAAGGAATCTGTCTCTTCTCTGGTTGTCTCGAGTGTGAAAGATTAACCCTTTCGTTGCCACTGTCGCCTCTTGGCACCACAATGATTTAACACCCATGTCACTGAAAGGCATCAAATGAGGGTCTGGTATCCAGTGACCTTATGTCCTTAATTTTGGGAAGTAAGGATATGCCCTATTGTATGCATGTCACAGAGGAATCCCCAATATTGCAGACAGAATCTTTTCTATACCCAGGTAAGTGTAATGGAAAGTTTTAGCTGAAAAATGGCTGGCGTTGAAAGGGTCAATAATTTCATCGCCAGCCATTTTTTTAGCCCCAAAGTCGCATGGGTGCAACTTTTCCTGGTATACAAGGATTTCCTGTTTTTGAATTTTACCATGAAAGGAAGTCAAACAAGGTCGGTAAAGGTAAAGATGTGCCCCCCCCCCCCCCCCCCCCCTGCACTTCTCGGTTAATTCTATTTTTCCGTTTTTGCCTTTCTTACCATACATAAAGCTGTATTTTAGGAACATTTTTAGCTAATAACCTTTTTGGAATACTAACCCTATCCCTAAACCTAACCCTATCCCCCACTATATACTGCAGTACACAGCAGTTTGTCACAGTTGTGGTTCGTTGCGTTTTTCAGTCTTATAGGGTGTGGGGTAGGGTTAGGGATAGGGTTAGTATTCCAAAAAGGTTATTGGCTAAAAATGTTCCTAAAATACAGCTTTATGTATGGTAAGAAAGGCAAACACGGAAAAATACAATTAACCGAGAAATGCAGGGGGGGTGGCACATCTTCACGTTTACCAAGGTGTGTCTACTGTATTTTTCAAACACTCTAAAATAAGCATTTGTATAAATTGTGGAAAAAGCAAACTAAAATACCTTCGTAAATCAATTTTTTCTTCAGCTGCAGGGGGACATTACCCCTGGACCTCGGCCTTTCAGGGTTTTTTCATTTTGTGTAGTTGCACCCATGAAGTTGGAGTGTGGCTGCCCCACATGGCGGGGTAATCAAAAACGGTCACACACACGTAATGTTCTCATCCCCTAGCTGATGCATTTGTACCGTAAGTGTTGTTGGGATGATCCCTGGAGTCTTTTAGCCATGGTAAGACAACGACAAACAAAGCCCAAAGCATTTCCATTAACACCTTGACTGCCATATAACATGTACTGATTTGATGACATCATCAGATGAAGAGGAATAACTGATTTGCTGGTTTTTGCTCTTAACAGTCAAGAGAGTGATATCCCCAGACCATTTTGCTAGATTGGCTCTATCAGTTGTCTTTTTTCATGGCATGATTTGTACAATTATTTTTTTCTTTGATTTTCTCTGGCAGTCAAAGTTACTGGGTAGGGAAGAAAAGAGTTTGTCTGCAATATTGGGGACTCCTCTGTAACATGCTTTAGAATAAGGCATATCCCTAGCTCCGAAAATCAACAACATAAACTATAAAGTCTTTGGATAGCACACCCCGACTCTATGCCTCTTATGTTTTTAGTTTTGTATGCTAGTCAGTCGTTTCCGACAATGACTGCAAAAGTGCCAGATAACAGAGGGGGCAGATACTATTCTGGCGGGCTGGGCAAGAATTTGTTTATAGTGGAGATGCCTTGCTCAGGGTACATCCCCAGAGAGTGGGCCAAAGGGACTTGACACAGCCGGCGTTGAAGAAGGTCCCCAAAAGGCCAGCCCATCCCTTTGGCTGCAGCACCAGAACCGGTGCAAAGGCCCCCCCTCGTTCGAGAGTCATAGTCTTCCACAAGACTAAACTGTACCATGATTTTCCATTATAGAAAATAATCTATTGTACAGCTCTCATGTTACTGTTGGCCCCTACTACAGGCTAATGTCAACCAATGATAAAAGCCATTTGACGTTTTTAGTGACAGGTGTTAAATCATTGTGGTGCCAAGAGAGGCGACTGGGCAGTGAAAAGGTCAAAATCCTGTCAATGTCAATGTCGCCTTTTTGGCACCACATTGATTTAGCACCCCTCTTGCTTACTACTTCTTCGATCGCTCAGACAGTTTCCTGTCAATTATGAGCGCAGATGCGTCATGCTGCCGTTATGCACCTAAGTAAGAAATAGTTAGGCCCAGCATGTCGGACTTCGGCTGGAGAAAATCTTTGAAAGCGTTTCTTGAAAAAAAGGCAGGAGAATGGACCGGCAAGGCAGAAAGATAGTAGATGACAGCAAGCAAATGGAAAAGGCAGTCAAGGAGAGTGACAGATTAGGGGAAGTTGCAAGCACAGCTTCCAGAAGGTGGGGGAACTATTAATACAAAAGACCCCTCCGATATCCCCAAGGGGTGCGGGAATTCAATCAGATTATTAAGCAAAAGGTAAACATTTTCAATGAAGGTTGCCAAAACGTGTCGCTTGATGTAATGATTTTCATTGCTGCCACATTCAACAATCCATTTCAGATCTTCACAGATAACACACACACCCGTTGCTTAATTATTTTGTTTTCAGTTTTTATTTTTTTACTTTCTAAAATGAATCACAGACTTTGTATAATCACAACCACGAAAAAACCCACCCCCCCCCCCAGTGCAGTGAAATAAAACGAGGCATTTCAAAAGGTTTATCATCGCCCTCACTGAGCTAATCACCCACCTTTGCAATAGGGCATTGCTTGCGTGCTGGCGACCTTGAATTTCACTGAGTTGAATTAGAAAGGCCAGCGTAACTCGGGCAGAACGAGCTCTGGCAAATTAGTAGTCCAGTATAGAGAACGAACACTCGTGGCAAATGCCCTATTCAAAAGTGGCAATCAAATTTTTGCCTGTTCGCTCCAATTGTTTGCACCTTATTTGCTGAAAGCGCCCTATCTGTGACCTCAATACTTAACCCCCAAAAATTGTACTATTGGTATTTCATAGTCACAGAGGCGTCTTCGTGAAATTCGGGTTGCTCCTGCGTGGAGACAGACTCATTTACCCCCTACGCAAGTCTTGAGTCTGGGAAGCTGAAATGAGTAGTTTTGGTGCAAATGTGTAGTTTTATTCATTAAACCATCAAACAATGTTCACTGAAAATGAGTAGTTAGAGCATTATTTTCAATTTTGAAGAGTAGTAGATGTCCAAATTGAGTAAAATGCTACTCGAAAAGAGTAGAGTAAACAGGTCTGTAGAGCGCCACCCATTTTTAAAATAAAAAATAAATTTGCATGTGATTCTAGCGATTCCTATAGGCCGAAAATTACAGTAGTTTAAGCACAGTTCAGGACAAGACCCTGACGGTAACAGTTACTGTATTGCAGAACTCATCTAAAAAAAAATTGTCATGAAATTGATTTGCCAGAAAAATTGTTGCATGCCTTAAAAGCTAATACATGTATGGAAAAATGTTATAACAAAACCCCCCAACCCAAACCAAACAAACTAAAAAACACCAAAATATGTTCACGTGAACCCTTAACTTCTCTCTCAGTCTGAACACAATGCTTCACTTTAATGGAAATCACAGCTACTATAAACTGGCTAACACTGAAAGTTGTAAAATATAAAATAGTACCTAAAACATGTATCACACAAGAGCAATGTTAGTGCAGTCATCAAAACATAACATTAAAAACACATTGAACTTGAAAGATTGTGTGTGTGCATGTGACCAGCACTAGTACTACAGTCGAACCTCTCATTTCAAGACTTCCAAAATGTGAGGAAAAATCATCACTTTGTGGCGGTACCATAGCCGATGAGGTTTAACCGAGGCGTGGTTACCGCTACACCTATCTATTTTGTTAAAAAACTCGGGACTTTACTGGTGTTGCACTGCCTCCGGGCATTGCAGCCAGTATTGTTCCCACCATCTTTGTATTTACAAATGTCCCATATGTGTATATGACCGAGAGGACGTAGTAAACACCATTTTTCAGGAAAAATCGGTCTTATAACAGGTCATTTTTATAGGAAGAGTTCAACATCCGTTCCAAAAAATCAAGTCTTAAATGAGAGGCGGTCTTTTAACGGAGGGTCTTGTAATAGAGGTTTGACTACACAGTAATACAGGTAATGAATGCACGTTTACATCCGTAACAGATCTACCGAAAACAATCAGTTCTTATTGGCCAATAAATTGCCTCCCTTACCTACTATGCTAATGCAGGATACAGTGGAACCTCCCTTATGAGACCTCCCATTCTAAGACTCCCTCCCCACATAAGACCTACTTCTCTGAGACGTCCTTTTTTATTTTTTGCTGTCTCATCTTCTGGGCCGTACAGTGGCGTTGCTCCCCACGAGACATTGTCCTTTGTAAGTATTAAAATTACCTCCCTCATTTTGGATGATTTTGAAGATCTTATAAGGGATGTTCCACAGTATAACCTAAACCGTACTAATTGTATTCAAACGGACCTAACTGCAACATAATCCTCAGAACACTCCCACACCCAAAGAATGCACTTATCGCAGTCAAAAAAGTCGCTCGGTCAAATAAATCGCCCGCTACTATGAGAGTGTGTATTTGCGACAACCAGAAATTTCACTTTTTCTGTACTTGAACCATTTACCTAACCCTAACCCTAACCCTAGAAAAAAGTGAAATTTGTGGTTCATGTTCAATGTCGCAAATACACACTTTCATAGTAGCCGGGCGATTTATTTGACCGATTTTTTTGGCTGCGACATGCCCAAGTTCAGTTTTTCTTTTCAGGCACAGTAATCGTGAGTGCATCTTGAAACCATTAACACAGGTAATAATTTGTAAAATTAGACTAAACTGCCGAAACGATTGGCTGTTGATCTACATGCGACAGTAGAACCACCCTTATAAGACCTCCCATTATAAGACTCCCTCCCACATAAGACCTACTTCCCCGAGACACTGATTGCCCTTCTTTGCAAGTATTCAAATGACCTCCCTTATAAGACCCCTCCATTATAAGACCTCATTTTGGGTAATTTTTGAAGATCTTACAAGGGAGGTGCCACTGTATAACCTAAACCGTACTAATTGTATTTAAACGAACCTAACTGAACATAATCCTCTGAACACTCCCACACCCAAAGGTTTTTTTCCCTTTTTCTTCAGGCGCAGTAATCATGAGTGCATCTTAAAACCGTTAACACGGGTAGTAATTTGTAAAATTAGACTAACCTACCCATGGGTGCTACTCTTTAATTTTTACACTGATTTCAGTATTTTTAATTTTACCAGAAAAAAAGAAAAAATGACCACAAGCGATTTGGGACGTTCGTATTTTTAATGTTACCAGAAACTGAACTTTTTTTAATTCATCAAGAAAAAAAAGAAAAAATAACAAGCGATTTGGGGCGTTTAGAACTTGGTGGTTCTATTTTGGAAGTTTACAAAGGCAATGTAATATTTTTACAAGACTTACCAGACTGTCCTTGTCTATCATTTTAGCTGTCTGTCTGTCTCGTTATATCTCTCTCTTAACTTGCCCCCCCCATCCCTTGAATCGTCTGACGGGGCCATGGGTCCCTGGACCCCTGCCTTTCAGATTTTTGTTCATTTTGGGGAGTTGCACCCATCATGGACACTACACATTGAGTATAGAATCCGTGCACCCATGTACCTGCTACTACCCATGTTAACTGTTCAAGACGCGCTCATGATCATCGTAGCAGGGGCGGGCCAGTAACCACTACTCTGCAGGAGGTTCCTCCGCGGGTTTCTCCCCTTCGGTGGGTTGTCCCCCTTCACCCTCCGTGGGTTGTGCCCCTTCCCCCTCCGTGGGCTGGGCCTCGCCCCCTTCCCCTTCCTCCGCTCCTTCGGGTTTCTCCCCGCCGGTTCCTGCACCGACAAAGATCATTAGAATAGTGGTTAGGTTAGGTACATTATAGTCACAGAGGCGTCTCTGTGAAATTCGGGTTGCTCCCACCTGGAGAGCACGTCGCAGCCAGAGGCATGCGATTTTTGTATGACTGATGAAGGAAGGGGGGTGGGGGGGTAAATTTTTACCAAAATGACAACTTTTTCGTTGCCACTGGGTTTAACGTGTGCTAAGTGCATGAGCACACGGGACCTCGGTTTATCGTCTCATCCGAAAGACTCCACGTTCAGACCGCAAGGCCTAGTAGTGCAAAGTGAGAGGGAAAATCCCCTGTACCCAGGTTTGAACTCGGGTTTACTTGACACGAAGCGAACGTGCTACCACTGTGCCACTATATACTTGTGTAGTGAGTGTGTAACGTACGCATCTGCTAGACTAACTATCGTGGTACGTCGGCAGGAACCAATTCTGGCATATATACACCGACGGAAGACTTTTGGGGAGAGCATAAAAAAAATATAATAAAAAAATTACAAATAAATAAGTTTGGAAAAAAAAGAAGTTTAGTTTTTCAGTCGGCTCTGTGATGACAACGTTTGCTGCTGCTCTTGTCATTGAAGAGACGAGGACACATAGAGAGATATATGAGCACAATGCTACGTAAACTACAAGTACAAAACAAAACTTCCACACGGGTCACGACGTCACGGGAGTTTCTGCGTCACTCTTCTTTTCCTGGAGTGTGATAGCGACGCGATGATGATGATGATGAGATGATGATGATGACGACGATGATGCTGATGAGGAGGATGATAGAATACAGTGGAACCTCCATTATAAGACTCCCTCCCATAAACCATACTGTACCGTGAACCCTCCCTTATAAGACTCCCTCCCATAACCAATTCACTGCCTACAGGGAACCTCCCTTATAAGACCCCTCCCACAACCAATTCACTGTACAGTGGAACCTCCTTATAAGACTCCCTCCCACAACCATTCACTGTACCAGTGGAACCTCCCTTATAAGACTCCCTCCCATAAACCAATTCATGTTACAGTGGAAACCTCCCTGATAAGACCTCCCTACCATAACCAATTCACTTACAGTGGAACCTCCCATTATAAGACTCCCTCCCTAACCATTCACTGATACAGTGGACCGTCATTTATAAGACTCCCTCCCATAACCAATTCACTGTACAGTGGAAACTCCCTTATAGGACTCCCTCCAGAACCAATTCACTGTACAGGGAACCTCCTTATAAGATCCCTCCCAACCAATTCACTGTACAGTGGAAACCTCCATTATAAGACTCCTACCCATAACCAATTCACTGTAACAGTGGAAACACTTACCCTTATCAGGGATACCCTCCACAACCAATGTCATCTGTGCCAGGGAACCTACCATTATAAAGACTCCCCAATAACCAATTCACTGGTACGTGGAACCTCCACTTATAAGCACTCCCTCCCAAATAACAACTCAACTGCCTACAGGGAACATCCCTTTAAGACTACCTCCCAATAAACCACTTCAATGTAAAGTGGAACCCACCCTAAGACTCCCTCCTCATAACCAATTCACGTATACAAGTGAGAACTCCTTAAAGACTCCCTCCCATAACCAAATCACTATACAGTGGAACCTCCCATAAGACTCCCTACCACATAACACAATCAATGTACAGTGGAACTTCACCTTATAAGACGCACTGACCATATCAATCCATCAACAATGCTCGTATTATGTATATAAGAGACCTCCCATCACCCAACATCAATGTTCCCATGTACGCAGTGGAAACCGCCCCTTATAAGACTCTTGAACATTAATCATATCTCAAAAGCAGGCTACCTAGCATGATCATGGGTGAGCACAAGTAGTAACATATGGGTTGTCATTACAAGTGGAAAACCTTCGTATAAGACTCTTGACAAAATCATACCCAAACAAGCCTTATTAAGATCATGGCGGGAGCACATGTCCTCAGATGTTGACGAGTAACTGTACTAGTGGAGAGCCTCCCTTATTAAAGACCTTGACAAATCCATCCACAAACAACGCTCACTTATCATGATCATGGGGAAGCACATGTACATCAATGGTGTACATGTACCCGTGGAACCTCCCTGTGTAAGACCTGACAAATCATATACCCAATTCACTGTACTGTATCAGATTCATGGGAGAGCACATGTACCACAACCCAATGTACAAGCTACCAGTGGAATCTCCCTTTTAAGACTCCCTCACACAAATCATCTCAATTGTAGCTCTGGATCATGATCATGGGGACTCACATGTATCAATGTTGTACACTATACAAGTGGAACCTCCCTTACTAAGGACTCTTGACCTAATCAATTGCACTCAACAGTGGCAAACTTATCATTGCTATCATTGACTCTCCTCCACATTAACCAATTCCACTGGTACTGTGGAACCTCCCTTTTAAGACTCTTGACAAATCATCTCAATTCACGGTCAGTATCATGATCCCTAACACGAATCCCTCCCATCAACCAATGTAAGGGTACAGTGGAATCAATCCCTTTACAAGGCAATCAAAAAAAATCATCCAAATTCAAGGAGTCTGTATCAAGTGGATCATCCCCTATAATATGTACTACCTCCCAATACCCCGAAATACAGATGATAACTTGGAACTTCCCTTTAACACCCCTCTCCCTAAAACCTTGATGCCCGACCATTACCCGGAATCCCAATATCCATAACCCAATTACTGTACAGTGGAACCTCCCTTATAAGCTCCCTCCCACTACCAATTCCTGTACAGTGGAACCTTCCTTCAATGACTCCCAACCTTGCGAGGCTCCCTCCCATAACCAATTCACTGTACAGTGGAACCTCCCTTATAAGACTCCCTCCCAGAACCAATTCACTGTACAGTGGAACCTCCCTTATAAGACTCCCTCCCCTAACCAATTCACTGTACAGTGGAACCTTCCTTATAAGACTCCCTCCCCTAACCAATTCACTGTACAGTGGAACCTACCTTATAAGACTCCCTCCCAAATAAGACCATCATACTCCCATAACCAATATCCTGTACAGTGAACCATCCCTTCTAAGACTCCCTCCCTCCCATAACCAATTCACTGTACAGTGGAACCTCCCTTAATAAGACTTCCCATTATAAGACTCCCCTCCCATTAACCGATCACTGTTACAGTGGAATCTCCCTTATAAGACTCCCCCCAACCCGTAAGCCGTGTGTCCCCATAACCAATTCACTGTAACAGTGGACCTTCCTTAAATTGACTCCCCCAAAAGGGGTCCTCAGCCTCCTCCCACTCTCCCCTCTCCCTCGACTGATCCCGACCCATCCTCCCGTCCCCCACCTCCCCCCGGTCCCATAACCAATTCCACTGTACGTGGAACCTCCCTTATAAGAGCTCCCCTCCCAACCAATTCACTGTACAGTGGAACCATCCATTATAGACTCCCCCAGTCCCATTAACCAATTCACTGTTACATTGGTAAACCTCCCTTATAAGACTCCCGCTCCCACGACCTCTAAGTGTCCCGTCCCCCCTCGTCCTGCTCCCACCCCCCATAACCAATTCACGGGCTGTACAGTGGAACCCTCCCTATAGACTCCCACCTCCCATAACCAGTTGCACTGTACAGTGGAACCCTCCATTATAAGACTCCCTCCCATAACCAATTCACTGTACAGTGGAACCTCCCTTAAAAAAGAAAAAAAAAAATGAAAAAAAAAAAAAAAAAGTTTTAATAGTTTTTTAAAACTCCTTCCCATATAAGACCTGCTTCTCTTGAGACATTGCCCTTTTTGTAAGTATTAAAAATCACATCCCTTATTATAAGACTCTCACTTATAGACCTCCCATTTGTATGATTTTGAAGGTCCCTATAAGGAGGTTCCACGGTATTGAATTACAAAACACTATGCACTTTACCGGACTTCTGGGGTGCCAAGACCCTTGACACACAAACAGTGTTATATCTCTAAAACTATTAAGCAATCTTCATGAAATTTTATGACTTTGTCAAAAAAACGTTAAATGGCTTAAATGTGTTAAATTTCATTAATGAGATAAAATATAATGACGTAATATGACGCAGCTAATTTTGATATACCTGTCAGGATGACAGGGGTCTCCCACGACCCCAACTTTAAAGAGCACTGCAGTGCATTTAGTAGGGGTCGTGGGAGACCCCCGCCATCCGGACAGGGATAAAAACCTCTGAATTTGCTCTTTGCTGAGTAGGGGGTCGTTGAAGACCCCCGCCATCGTGTCTGTGTAATCTGTTACGGGATTCCCCGTAAGGAGGCCCGAATTCCCCCTCTCACACCCCATTCCTCACAACCCGGTTTGTTGGTGACCCAGCTTACAGGAATAGTGGTAGGATATGGTTTGTTTCATCAGTTTGGGGTTAATTCATTGTTTTTGTGTCCATTTTGCTATGTATGGAAGGTGAGAGAATAGTTAGAGAGTCTTTTGCATTCTTTTGCTTTCTTGTACCTGTGTAAATAAAGCCATTTTTCGCAATGCTTACGTGTGTATAGTCAGAAAGAGAATGTTTTTTAAAATCCTAACACTTTCCGGTTTACCAGAAGGAACGTGCATGTGAGCGCAGATCTGTGTGCACACGAATGGAGCGCTCGAATACCTCTAGGCGTGTGTGTGCGTCAGTGGTAGGATGTTTTTATTTTTATTGTTTCTTCGCTTGTCTCGTGCAAGTCAATTCAAAGTTGAGCGAGAGGTTCAGCAGTTCAGGTGGGGGGGGTGGCAGTTCAGGTCAAAAGGTTGGTGTGTATCAAAAGGTTGGTGTGTATTCTGTAGCAGGGCAGGGTTTGTCAGATTCATCACAGGTCTCCACAGCGCAACTTGTGGCTGTGTTCTGGTCGTCCCAGGGAGCAGTGCACCTACTGCTCAAAGGTTTCTTCACGGCTGTTCGGTCAGCTACTGGTTGTTTCGCCACAGGAATAGCTCTGTTCTTGTGGGAAGCCAGGGTCTAAGTTTAGCAAAGGGGTTTAGCTTCGTCAGCCTACCCGCCAACTTAGGGGTTTTCGGGTCTCTCTGGGACCCCATGTAAATATTGTATCAGTCACGGGTTTGATGGGTGAGTAATGTGTGTGGGAAGGTTTGTATTCGTTTTCAGAAGTCTAAATTGAACGGGAGTGGTATTTAAATAAAATGGTTTTAGTCCTGGGTTGGCATTTTCGAGAATTGTTGTCAGTCTCACTAGTCCGACAGTTAACTAGTCCGACAGTTTTCTAGTCCTACAGTTTCCTTCAAACAATCAATTTTCTTCGTTTTCTTCCTTATTGTTAGGATATTTTCTTACCTTATTATATCCCTTTTGTTCAAACAATCGGCAGTTGTGTTTTCAGGGTGAGCTGTCGGGCTGCAGACCATGCAACTTGGTTGAGCTTGTTTTATTATTTTGGTTTAGTTTCGTCTTCATTTTTACACAGTAACCTTTTATGTTAACCCTCTTAGTTTTAATATATCTTTTTAAAGTGATTGTTTCAGCTAGTGCCATTGTAAAGGAAGTTATCTTTGGGAATTTAATTTGGCCATTTCAATTTCAATTCCAAATTCCAAAATTAAGAAGCTTTTGACTCAATCTCTCAATCCGCTTCTACGAAATCCAAACCTCGGTCACTATGACTCGTCTGAACTGAGAGTGATACTTACCGGGCCTGTTCGCAGGCCTACTTCTTTTTCTTACTTTGTGAGCGGACAGACTGGAGTGCTACCCCACCCTAATCCGACGCCTTGCCGGGGAGGGTCCTCGCGTCATTTCCCCCCCCCCCCCCCTTCATAAGCCATCCCTTGTTGCCCTCCTCCTTGCCCCGTCCCCTTAAGTCCTCGGCGCTGGAAACCAAGCAGCCAGCGGTGACGAGAGCAGCTGGCTGGGTACGGAGCCTGTCCAGCGATCGGCTCGCCTTGGAGGACGACGGCTTGTCTTGGGAGGGTCGGCGCGCTCCCGAAGAACGACGGCCAGCCGTGTGAGGAGCTTCAGAGCGTGGGGACTTTCTGTGGAGGAACGGCCGTGGCTCTCTAGTGCTGTGAGAGCCCAGACTGGGGATTCAGCTTCTAAACAGCTAAGTGTTAAAAGATAATATTTGTTATGTGACCAGTGTGTTTCCGGGAGGAAACTGTGACAGACACGAACTCGGGCAGGGGCAGTTATCTACAAAGTGGTATATGAGTGATTAATGCCAAGAGTTTCAGTAATTATAATTTTCTTCTTTTTTTGGGAAACTGTGCTGTTATACCGAGCCTACCCAAGGAAAGCTGTCCTAGCTTTATCAAGTGACTGGTGTTTGTTTTAAATATCCTTTATTATTCAGTTAACATCTCATTGTTTGGGCTCCTGCCGACTTATGGCCAGTTTTTCCGACCCTTGAAGGGGTTAAGGCGGGATTCTATTTTCACGGGGTCAATTTCTTAGTCCTTCGTTGGAATGGTCAAGAGAGGGTTTTGTTGTCAGTCTGTATTTAGTCCTTCACTGGACTCTGGGATTTGTTTAAGGCTGGGCATCAGGCGGAGGAGTTCTGTTGGCTACTGTTAATTTTGCTTTACCCTTAATTGTATGTAAATATTAACTACATGTTCGCATTGTCTGGCGCCATGTTTTTGGCTTGTCATTTTGTTTAAATTATAATTTTCAAAGAAGACACAAACTCACGGCTTAATCTTTGTTCAGAGTGTGCGTGTGCGAGTCTGGGTGATTGTGCGCCTTAAGTGTTTACTTGGTCTGTTCTCTTGACCCTACCCTTTTAGTCCGGTTTCGGTCTTGCGCAAAACTGCGGGCCAAAATCGTGACACATTGGTGGAGATGCGGGGTAGACAGTGAACACTGAGGTTGTGCATTTCATCTGCACCCGCGCCGCGCCGCTGAGCACCTTAGTTTAAGTGGGCGGTAGGAGGGTGCAGGGACCAACTTGGGCGGAGACCCTGCCAGCTCCCAGAGAACGTGGCTGCCAGTCTTGCGCTTGCCCTGGGATCATGGCTTGCTGATTGTTTTTCCTTCCCCCTCCTCCTAGTTTCATTTTTGCTGTGAAGAAAGATAAGGAATTGCAGTTTTCCTTTTGTTTTGGTTTTATTTCATTTCATGTATTTTTGGCTTTAGGAGTAAGGTAGTGAAGGGAAAAGAACAGGCTCTCAAATAGAGAGAAGAAATTTGAAGGCATCACCACACCCCAGCGGCTTTTGACTCGTCGGTGCCAGTAGTTGTTCTGGCCTAGGGTTAGAGAGGTATTTAGGTAGGGATTAAATTTTGCTTGCCGTTCGCGAATTTGTTGTGCGTCGGATAATTTATGGTTGCTAATTACAAGAAACTGACTTCTAAAATTTATTGTCCTCACTTGCTTTAGGCTGTCTAGTTGCAATTGTTAAGATTTATGGTTGCTTTAGAGTTATTTTAGTCGCAGCCATTTGTGAGGATGTGAGCCAATAAACAATGGAGTGGTTCAGAGAGTGTCTGGATGAGTCTTTTCATCTTACGAGTAAAGGTTTAATTTGGTTGTAAGCTTTTGTAGGAAATTAAAAAAAAAAATTAATTGGTGTCGTAATTTAATAAAACTTTCGGGATAAATTTTTGCGGTAAAAAAAAAAAAAAAGAACATGAATGGGAATACCGTAATAGTTTTTGTGTGTGTTAGTATCGCGACCTAGTTGTCGTGGGTAGTTTCCGGATTTTGAAGCGCAAAACCCAGGATTCTGGTTTAGTTTCGGAGGCGTGTTTGAAGAAAAACAAATTATCATTTGGTGGAAGACCAGCTTTGTGACCATGGATTCGGATGATCGTGACCTTGAGGGAGCTGCAGCGCCCAGGTATCAATTACGAACCCGTGCTGTGGGAGTCCTTCCTGGTATGGAGGCCCCGCCTGTTGTTAGTGTCCCCACCGTGACCACACCCATTGTCACCACCGGCCGGTCTGTGACTACTACTACTACTTTGTCATCTGCGCCATTGGGTGTGTTTACCCCAGAGACGACGCCACGGATGTTTATGGGACGCGGGAGGAGCAAGCTCCAGACTGGAGAGGATACCAGGTTTACCGTGCCTCCCGGATTTATCCAACGCCAGCCTGCCCATTATCCACCAAATCAGCCGCCCCCTGCCGACCCCATGCTGCTTTGGATGCAATTGGAGGTGGAAAAACAGCGCAGAGAAGAGGAGCGCCGTCGTGAGGAGCGTGCTGAGGAGAGAAGGAGAGAGGAAGAGCGTTATAGACAGGAGGAACAGAGACGGAAGGAGGAAAAGGCCGCCGAGGAACAGAGACGGAAGGAGGAGAAGGAAGCTGAGGAACAGCGGATGGAAGGGGAGAGGCGACGTTTTGAGGAAGAGCTCGAGGAACGGCGTGCCGAGCGGCAACAGCAGCGCCTTCTACTGGAGCAGTTAACCAAGGGGAATAGCCCCAAAAAGACGAATGAGGGAGCCCTTGCTGTGGAGCCGCCTCGGTTGAAACTCCCTATGTATCTCCCTGGTGAAGACATAGACATTTACCTGGAACATTTTGACTCCATAGCTAGGGCCTATGGGATACCTGATGAGAAGAAGGCCTTGTACCTTATCAGTAACTTGACGGGAAAAGCAAAAGAGGCTTTTGTAAATTTACCCCCGGACCCAACTTACAACCAGCTGAGGAAGGCACTGCGCCAGCGGCTACACATGACTGCAGAGGCTTATCGCCAAAGGTTTAGGTCGATGCGGAAAGAGACGGCCGAGACGTTTGAGCAGTTTGGGGAGCGGTTGAAGAGGAGTCTCCACTACTGGGTTGAGGCGGCAGAGCAATCTTTGGAGGACTGTGTGCTCATTGAGCAGCTGATTCAGGGGGTGTCCCCGGAGCTCCAGTTCAAGATGTCCGAGATGAAACCCAAGACTTTCATGAAGGCATTGGAGATCGCCGAGGCCCATGCTGATGCTCGCCGTGTCCGCAGGGCGGTACCGCTCAGGCTGGATATGAACAAGCGGCCCGGAGGGGGAACCATGCTTAACGAGAAGGGTCACGCACGAGAAGATTCGACAACTACCCCAGTTTCTTCAGGAACGTCTCTACCACCCCTACGGGAAACCGAGAAGCAACAACAAGGCTGCTACAAGTGTGGGAGCTTGGGACACTTCAAGCGTGACTGCCCCCAACTTCGCCGCGATGAACTCCAGCGACAGAATCAAGGAGGAAGAGGCAGGGGTGGAAGGGTTTACGTTTCGTTCGGTACTACTGGCGACGCTGCATCGTCTTTCCCGGTGTTCGCAGCTGTGGTCGAGGGGAAAGTAGTACATGCGATAAGAGACTCTGGAGCCAGTACAACGTTTGTAGACAACGATCTAGTCCCCAAGGATGCACTACAGGGACCCGAATGTGTGATATCCGGTGTTGAGTCCCAGTTTCAGGCCAGAAGGCCCACCGTACTCATCGCAGTATCCACACCTTATTTCAAGGGCAACGTTTGGGCCGTGGCACTTGAAAAGCCTATTCACTCACTCCTTATTGGAAACCGTGTGACTTTTGCTGGAGGGGAGGAGCTCATGGTTTCTACGGACTTACCGGCGACTGCGAGTTGTGCTGTTGTGACGCGTGCTCAAGCGGAGGAACAGCAGCAGAAGCTCAAGCCTGTGCTGAATCCAGTGTCTATCCCGGCAGCATTGAAGGTGACACCTAGCGAGATCGGTGACCTACAGAAAAAAGACACCACCCTGTCACAACCCCGGAGCTTGGTCGGGGTCGTACCGAAACAGACGAAGAACGGGAGGTCCTGGTTTGAAGAGAGCAAGGGGATTTTGTTCAGGGTTTTCGAGTCAGGAGGTGCCAAATATCGACAGTTGGTGGTTCCTACCTGCTTGCGGGACAGCGTATTGCAGATGGCCCATGACAATCCGATGGCGGGCCACCTTGGAAAGAAACGGACACTGGAGCGCATCCAACAAGATTTTTATTGGCCATGCATGGCCCAGGCCGTACGGAGTTATTGCCAAACGTGTGATGTTTGCCAAAGGACGACTCCAAGAGGACACAATACCAGGGTACCCCTTGGGAAAGTGCCGCTAGTCTCTACGCCATTCGCCAAGGTTGCAGTTGATCTCATTGGGCCCATCATCCCAGCTTCAACTCGTGGATATCGGTTCGTCCTTGTGACGGTTGACTATGCAACGAGATACCCGGATGCAGTCCCTCTGAAACGGATAGACACAGAGACAGTGGCTGAGGCGCTTTGGACCATGTGGACTAGGACTGGGATTCCAGAAAAAGTGATTTCAGATCGGGGGTCCCAGTTCACATCCGAGATGATGCAAGCAGTATACCGAATGCTTGGTGTACACAAGGAGACAACATCGCCCTACCACGCCCAGGCGAACGGGTTGGTGGAACGCTTCAACGGAACTCTGAAGCAGATGTTGAGACGGCTCTGCATCGACCAACCAAAAGAGTGGGATCGGTTCATACCCGCTGTGTTGTTCGCCTATAGAGAGGTACCCCAGGAAAGCACCCAGTTCTCTCCGTTTGAGTTACTGTACGGGAGGACAGTCAGGGGACCGATGCAACTACTGAAGCAAGTGTGGGTCAAGGAAGACGCTGACCAGGAGCAACGAACCGAGGTAGAGTTGGTCTTAGATCTCAAGAACAGGATCGAGACTACATGCAAGATTGCACAAGATCACTTGAGGAAGGCTCAAGCGAAGCAGAAGAAACTCTATGACAGGAAAGCAAAGGAGAGATGGTATGATGTCGGTGATGAAGTGCTCCTGTTGCTGCCCACTAAACGCAACAAGCTACAGCTGGCCTGGCAAGGACCGTTCCGAGTCGTAGAGCGCGTTGGTGACTGGGATTACCGCCTCCGAATCCGAGGGAAGGACAAATTGGTTCACGCCAACCTCGTCAAGCGATACTTGCGCCGGGAGCAGTGTCAGGTTGGGACAAGGGTGACAGAGGAGTTGAGTTCAGGTGTGGAAATGCAAGCCAGCCAAGATTGCCATGAAAGTTGCGCTGCAGGATATACGCCTGTCGTCGTTGACCTGTCCATGCCCGAAACCATTGATCATTCTATTCCCTTCATACCACTCCAATCAGAGGAGAATTGGAAAGACGTCAAGATCAGTCAAGCATTGACGGAGAAAGAAAGGGCCCAGGCTCAAGCCTTGTGTGAAGATTTTTCCGATATACTTACTGACCTTCCTCTTAGGTGTACGCTTGCGGAATGCACCTTGGAAGTCACACAGGAAGGACCCGTATCCGTGAAGCAGTATCCACTTCCCCACTCTCAGACAGAGGTAGTGAAAGAGGAAGTGCAACAGATGCTGAAGATGGGTGTCATCGAACGAGCCAAGTCTCCATACTCTTCCCCGATATTGCTAGTGAAGAAAAAGGACGGGAAGATGCGCTTTTGTGTTGACTTTCGTAGGTTTAACCAAGTGTTGAGATTTGACGCGGAACCCATGCCTGACATCGAACACATCTTCGCCCAGCTTGGGAATGCCAAGTACTTCACAAAATTAGATCTGTCGAAGGGGTATTGGCAGATACCCATGGCAGAACAAGATAAGCACATGACAGCCTTCACCACACCCCAAGGCCAGTTCCAGTGGCGGGTCATGCCGTTCGGGCTGAAGACCGCAGGTGCAGTCTTCAGCCGGGTCATGCGGTTGATGCTGGAACCACTGGAATTGCAGGAAGTTCATAACTTCATGGATGATGTGCTCGCGGCTACCACAACATGGGAGAGACATCTAGAGGTACTCAGAAAGGTTTTGACTCGGCTAAGAGAGGTTCAGTTGTCCGCCCGTCCAACAAAATGCCAGATAGGGGAGAGCAAGGTGAGCTTCCTGGGACATGTGTTGGAAGCGGGACACCTTTTGCCAGAAGAAGAGAAGTTGGACAAGATTGAGACAGCCGAACCGCCAACGACCAAGAAAGGATTGCGATCATTTCTGGGCCTCGTCGGTTACTACCGAAAGTTTGTAGACCACTTCGCCGAGAAAGCCCTTCCTTTGACCGAGAGGACGAAGGCGAGACAGCCTGAGAAGATCAAGTGGGATGAGGAAGGAATGGAAGCATTCCAGACCCTCAAGCGTGAATTCCTGGCGAGCCCTGTGCTTCAGCTGCCCCGGCAGGACATTCCGTATGTTCTAAGGACAGACGCTTCGGCCACGGGGATAGGGGCTGCCCTCATGCAAGACCAAGGGGAGGGTTTGCGACCTGTGATGTTTGCCAGCAAGAAGTTATCAGCAGCTGAGTGCAAGTACCACACCATCGAGCAAGAGTGTCTTGCCGTCGTTTGGTCCATCCGACGATTCTATCCGTACCTCTACGGGAGGGAGTTTGTGCTGGAGACGGATCATCATCCTCTTCAGTACCTTCACCGGATCAGGCCAGTCAGCCGGCGACTCATGGGCTGGGCTATCGAACTGCAGTCGACACCCTTCACATTCCGACACATTCCTGGGTCAAGGAACGTCGAGGCTGATTATCTCAGCAGGATGCTCGAGTAAGGAATTGTGCCTGGCTCAGTGCTTCAGGCGCTACTGAGCCTTGAGGGGGGGGCGTGTTACGGGATTCCCCGTAAGGAGGCCCGAATTCCCCCTCTCACACCCCATTCCTCACAACCCGGTTTGTTGGTGACCCAGCTTACAGGAATAGTAGTAGGATATGGTTTGTTTCATCAGTTTGGGGTTAATTCATTGTTTTCTGTCCATTTTGCTATGTATGGAAGGTTGTTACTTTTGCTTTCTTGTACCTGTGTAAATAAAGCCATTTTTCGCAATGCTTACGTGTGTATAGTCAGAAAGAGAATGTTTTTTAAAAATCCTAACTCTTTCCGGTTTACCAGAAGGAACGTGCGTGTGAGCGCAGATCTGTGTGCACGCGAATGGAGCGCCCGAATATCTCTAGGCGTGTGTGTGCGTCAGTGGTAGGATGTTTTTATTTTTATTGTTTCTTCGCTTGTCTCGTGCAAGTCGATTCAAAGTTGAGTGAGTTCAGGTCAACCGGTTGGTGTGTATTCTGTAGCAGGGCAGGGTTAGTCAGATTCATCACAGGTCTCCACAGCGCAACTTGTGGCTGTGTTCTGGTCGTCCCAGGGAGCAGTGCACCTACTGCTCAAATGTTTCTTCACGGCTGTTCGGTCAGCTACTGGTGTTTCGCCACAGGAATAGCTCTGTTCTTGTGGGAAGCCAGGGTCTAAGTTTGGCAAGGGGGTTAGCTTCGTCAGCCTACCCACCAACTTAGGGGTTTTCGGGTCTCTCTGGGACCCCATGTAAATATTGTATCAGTCACGGGTTTGATGGGTGAGTAATGTGTGTGGGAAGGTTTGTATTCATTTTCAGAAGTCTAAATTGAACGGGGGTGGTAGTTTTTAAATGGTTTTAGTCCTGGGTTGGCATTTTCGAGAATTGTTGTCAGTCTCACTAGTCCGACAGTTAACTAGTCCGACAGTTTTCTAGTCCTACAGTTTCCTTCAAACAATCAATTTTCTTCGTTTTCTTCCTTATTGTTAGGATATTTTCTTACCTTATTATATCCCTTTTGTTCAAACAATCGGCAGTTGTGTTTTCAGGGTGAGCTGTCGGGCTGCAGACCGTGCAACTTGGTTGAGCTTGTTTTATTATTTTGGTTTAGTTTCGTCTTCATTTTTACACAGTAACCTTTTATGTTAACCCTCTTAGTTTTAATATATCTTTTTAAAGTGATTGTTTCAGCTAGTGCCATTGTAAAGGAAGTTTTCTTTGGGAATTTAATTTGGCCATTTCAATTTCAATTCCAAATTCCAAAATTAAGAAGCTTTTGACTTAATCTCTCAATCCGCTTCTATGAAATCCAAACCTTGGTCACTATGACTCGGCTGAACTGAGAGTGATACTTACCCGGCCTGTTCGCAGGCCTACTTCTTTTTCTTGTTTTGTGAGCGGACAGACTGGAGTGCTACCCCGCCCTAATCCGACGCCTTGCCGGGGAGGGTCCTCGCGTCATTTCCCCCCCCCCCCCTTCATAAGCCATCCCTTGTTGCCCTCCTCCTTGCCCCGTCCCCTTAAGTCCTCGGCGCTGGAAACCAAGCAGCCAGCGGTGACGAGAGCAGCCGGCTGGGTACGGAGCCTGTCCAGCGATCGGCTCGCCTTGGAGGACGACAGCTTGTCTTGGGAGGGTCGGCGCGCTCCCGAAGAACGACGGCCAGCCGTGTGAGGAGCTGAGGAGCGGAGGGACTTTCTGTGGAGGAACGGCCGTGGTTCTCTAGTGCTGTGAGAGAACCCAGACTGGGGATTCAGCTTCTAAACAGCTAAGTGTTAAAAGATAATATTTGTTATGTGACCAGTGTGTTTCCGGGAGGAAACAGTGACCGACATGAACTCAGGCAGGGACAGTTGTCTACAAAGTGGTATATGAGTGATTAATGCCAAGAGTTTCAGTAATTATAATCTTCTTCTTTTTTGGGAAACTGTGCTGTTATACCGAGCCTACCCAAGGAAAGCTGTCCTAGCTTTACCAAGTGACTGGTGTTTGTTTTAAATATCCTTTATTATTCAGTTAACATCTCATTGTTTGGGCTCCTGCCGACTTATGGCCAGTTTTTCCGACCCTTGAAGGGGTTAAGGGGGAATTCTATTTTCACGGGGTCAATTTCTTAGTCCTTCGTTGGACTGGTCAAGAGAGGGTTTTGTTGTCAGTCTGTATTTAGTCCTTCACCGGACTCCGGGATTTGTTTAAGGCTGGGCATCAGGCGGAGGAGTTCTTGCTGGCTACTGTTAATTTTGCTTTACCCTTAATTGTATGTAAATATTAACTACATGTTCGCATTGTCTGGCGCCATGTTTTTGGCTTGTCATTTTGTTTAAATTATAATTTTCAAAGAAGACACAAAAATCACGGCTTAGTCTTTGTTCAGTGTGCGTGTGCGAGTCTGGGTGATTGTGCGCCTTAAGTGTTTACTTGGTCTGTTCTCTTGACCCTACCCTTTTAGTCCGGTTTCGGTCTTGCGCAAAACTGCGGGCCAAAACCGTGACATAATCAAAAGCATAATCCGGTAAAGGTTAAACAAGGTTGATAAGAAAAAAAGGCAAATGCACTGAGCATGTGTGTGTGTGTGTGCACTTGTGTTTACATGTAACCATGTTTGTCATTGTGTGTGTATGTGATATATGTGCGTATGCTTGTGTGTGCGTGTGCTTGCTTGTGTATTTGTGTGCTTGCTTGTGTATATGCCGCGTGCACTTGTGCTTGTACGCATCTGCATGACTGCGCTTGTGTGCGTTTGCCCCTCTGTGTGCGTGTGCATATATGTAAGTGTGTGTGTTTTACAGATAAGAAAATGTGTGTGTCTGCGTGCGTGTGGTGTCGTGAGAGAAAGTCTGTGTATGTGTGTGTGTATGTGCGCGAGCGTGCTGTGTGTGTGTGTGTGTTTTAGAGATAAGAAAGTGTGTGTGTCTGCATGCGTGTGGTGTGTGCGAAAGTCTGTGTGTGTGTGTGTGTGCGCGTGAGCGCGCTTGTATGTGTGTGTGTGTGTGTGTGTGTGTGTGTGAGAGATTGACCTGTTCTTGAGCGATGTAATTTCCATGCTGTTCACACCCAATGTCAAAGATGTACTTTCCTTTGCCTTCCATCTGAAATCAGATTAATGCACATATATATATATATATATAATATGCGCACACACCCATACACAAACAAGCTCGCACACACAGACACATGCATATGAGCATACAGACAGGCACACACTGATAATACACACACAAGCAATTAAGCATGCAAGTACTTACACAAGCACACACACACACAGGCCAGGGTCTATGAAGCACTATCATTCTAAAGGACCCTCTAAAAGAAAGTGCAGGGGGTCCCAGGGATGCACTAGAAAAATTCTTTTTAGCATTCGCAATGCCACTGGGACCCTCTATCCCGCCTCTAGGACCCTCTATGCTGTAAGTGAAGGAGTCCTTGGGACCCCTTGTTTTGCGGGACGATTGGGAGCCCTGCAGGCACACACATAAACGCAAACGCTCATAATTTATACGTGCATGCACATGAGCACACACACTTTTCCAGAAACAGTCAAGCTCATCTAAATCCAATGATCTTTACCTGACCCTGATCCCTATTCACAGCCTTGACTAGCACACCTATTCCGCCTAGCCCTCTTCCCCCCAGTTATAATAGTCACATACACACAACACACACGCGCAAGCAAGCAAACACACAGAATCATGCGTAGATACATACATATACAATCAAGTTCACGCACGTAGAAGCAAGCACACACACACACACACACTCACAGTGACATACACCCGCATGCATTCATTCACACACACACAAATTACAAACCCTGACACACACATTAGATCCGCAAATCCGCATGTTCCGTGCGGAAACCCCCCATACACTCATATAAAGAAATACATGTAATCGGATGGGATCGAGTTGCGCTTGGGTTTCTGCATGTAATGTACTGCACTCTCTTATTATTTTTACTTCCAGATTTTGTTTTACGGATTGACAATGTCAGAGATGAGATTTTTCCTCCAATTGGAAGATTTCCTCCTTTTTGATGGCTCCATGCATGGGTCATTTTTGAGATCAGTGTAAAACTGTTGAGAAAATTTGGGGTGGGTTGTGTAGAAGTAAAAATGCGGTGAAAAGTGTGATAAATATTTTGCTCTCAATTGGTTCATTGTCTGTTTGTCTGTCTGTTTCTCTCTCTTCACTATCCCTGAGCCAATGGTCTTCATAATTTCACAACTTTTTGCATAGGATCAAAAGGAGATTTTTGTTTTTTTGTTTCATTGTCTGTTTGTCTGCTGTTCTTCATAACGCAACAACTCAATGCATACGCAAAGCGCCCAGTCCCCCCCCCCCCCCCCCCCCCCCCCCCCCCCCCCCCCCCTCAGAGGATTTGCCCCTGGGACCCCACCGAGAACCTGTGCATGTCCCCAGACTCCCGCCTAGCCTCTTTTTTCCTCCTTTGTGGTTCTCTGAGAATCTCATATCTGAATTTGTGCATGGGTTTCCGTGCGGAGCTTGCGCGCGTATATGTGTGTGTGCCCTAAGGCCGTGTACACACATAAGCGGATATTCCATGCGGAAACCTGTGCGCAATCCATAAATAAAGTGAAACAAAGAAGGGGAAACATTCGCGCATGTGTCCGAATTTCCCCTATATGTGTCAACTTTTATCCTTCTTTCTTCCACTTACTTAGGGTTTTCCGTGTACCCAAGTGTCCTGTCAGTTACGTTGTTTTCACAAAGCACAGCGGCCAGAATCCAATAAATTTGTACTATATGAACAAACGTGGTATGTTAACGCAAAATACGAAATTTGACCCAAATGGGGTCATGCAGGCATGTTGGTATAATTGTAACTTTTCCTTCAAAACGTAACTGACAGGATAAAATTTCTAACCAAATTTGTTTTCAATACAGCACTTAAAATAACGGGAATTTCGAAATTCAAGTGAGCTTTGGACCTTCTTACAAGTATCATACCTAAAATACTTATCAGTCAAATCCTATTTGTTTTGTTAAATCACCAGTGTATAGTAATTTTGTTTTCAATACAGCACTTAAAATAACGGGAATTTCGAAATTCAAGTGAGCTTTGGACCTTCTTACAAGAATCCTACCTAAAATACTTATCAGTCAAATCCTATTTGTTTTGTTAAATCACCATTAAACAGTGTATAGTAAAGAGGCGCGGTCTTCCCTACAAGTTTGTCTGATTCAAAATGGCCGCCAGGTCACATAGTATTGAAAAACAATGTCGCTTAGTTTATTTCACGCCTTCCAGTCATTTCTCAATCAAGCAAATTATTGTCGTACTTGTCATACTTGTCATAATCATTATCATAATTTGTCCTTTTTGGGGTCTTTTTTTCCCCCTTCTTCTTCTTCTGTATCTATTTGTTTGATTGGTTGTTCATGAATATGTCTATGAATGTGTTTATTCTCCTTTACTTAGTATTCCCACGTTGTATGTGGTTGTTCATGAATATGTCTATGAATTTGTTTGTTCTCCTTTGCTTAGTATTCCCACGTTGTTATGCTTTTGTTTCTTTTCCCTTTCTTTCATCATTTACTCAGTGTACTAATTTCACTAGTTGCAGCCAATACTGTGTACTTAAAATGTTTTGAGCACCTAGTATAAGCTTTAAGCTTGTTGTGCTCTGTGATCCTTATTCTGATGCTGCTTTGATATGTGATTGTTTATGAATAAATTTGTTTAAACCAAGTACAATTATTACAGTTTATCCAAATATAAAAAGTAAAAATTGATTTCAAGGTAACTTTTTCGGCTGGAATGGCCCGTTACGTACGTGTCTAATGTGAACCCGGCCTAAGTCTAACATGACTTTGACCCCTATAGATCTACATACTCACCCGGTTGTCCTTGAAGGTGCCGACGTACTTGTGGTTGGCGTGGATCAGCCTCCCATGCCCCTCCCACCTGCCCTCGTGCCATATAGATGCTTATTTTAAAGCGTTTCAAAAATACAGTAGACACACAAAGATCTTGTTCGACCAAATTTAAAAAAAAAGGAACTTCCTATCCGGGGAATTCAAAACCAGGAAATCCTTGTAAAAGTTGTATACCAGGAAAAGTTGCACCCATGTATACGTGTGTGTGCCTAAAGCCCGGCGACAAACCATGTGACTGCCTCATGTGACTCGATCAGGTCAATGACGTTTCACCTCATTTGCATACCATGCTGCTCGATCAGTCTGACTCAGTCGGGGACCAGTCAGGTGACAGGGCCGAATAGGACGGGTTCTAAATTTCACTGATCGAGTCTGATCGAGTCAGATGGCTTGTGACCTCTTCTGTGCGGGAAACAAAATTTGGTCTACGTCACGACCTGATCGAGTCATATGAGGCAGTCGCACAGCCTGTCTCCAGCTTTAAGTCTAGCATAACCTTGACCCCTATACTCACCCGGTTGTCCTTGAAGGTGCCGATGTACTTGTGGTTGGCGTGGATGAGCTCCCCGTAGCCCTCCCACCACAGAGGTCAACGATATTGAACACAACCTTGACCCCTATAGATCTACATACTCACCCGGTTGTCCTTGAAGGTGCCGATGTACTTGTGGTTGGCGTGGATGAGCTCCCCGTAGCCCTCCCACCACAGAGGTCAACGATATTGAACACAACCTTGACCCCTATAGATCTACATACTCACCCGGTTGTCCTTGAAGGTGCCGACGTACTTGTGGTTGGCGTGGATGAGCTCCCCGTGGCCCTCCCACTTGCCATCGTGCCACATGCCCAGGTACTTGGTGCCGTTGGTGGCGTAGGTGTACGTGCCGCGCCCGTGCCGCAGGTGGCTCTGCCACTCACCCTCGTAAGTGTCGCCGTTCATGTACAAGTACTTGCCGAAACCGCAGCGCTGGTCCTCAATCCAACCCCCTGCATATATGTGTCTCATAAATTTTGTAAAACCAGGACAAATTGTTCAATACAAATTTTGTTTTTTTGTTTTTTGGTTCTATTTGGTAGAAGTACTTGCCGAAACCGCAGTGCTGGTCTTACATCCACCCCCCTGTACACACAACAATTGGCTAAAAATAATAAAATAAAAAAACCACCCAAAAACAATGGGCTATTTGGTAGAAGTACTTGCCGAAACCGCAGTGCTGGTCCTCCAACCACCTCCCTGCCACAAAAAATAATTGGCTATTTGGTAGAAGTACTTGCCGAAACCGCTTCGCTGGTCCTCCAACCACCCCCCTGCCACAAAAAACAATTGGCTATTTGGTACATTCAGACCTGTTCTTCTTCTTCTTCTTCTTCGATCGCTCAGACAGTTTCCTGTCAATTATGAGCGCAGATACGTCATGCTGCAGTTATGCGCCTAACTAAGAAACAGTTAGGCCCACAGCAAGTCCGACTTCGGCTGGAGGAAATATGTTTTTTGAAAGCGTTTTGTGGAAAAAAAAAAAGGGGCAGGAGAATGGACCCGGGTAAAGGCAGAAAGATAGTAGATGACAGCAAGCAATGGGGAAAAAGGGCAGAGTCAAAGAGAGTGACAGATTAGAGGAAGCTTACAAGCACAGAACTTCCAGAAAGGTGGGGGCACTATTTATACATGTGTGTGTGTGTGTGTGTGTGTGGTGTGTGTGTGTTGCTTGTAAATAATGGATGACGCGTTTGTCATAGGGGAAGACGGGGTAAAAAAGCCCATGGGCGGGTAAGAAACTTAAGCCCATGCCAATTATCTCATGAAATGAAGCAAATTTCAGTCACATTTTGTCCATGAGACGAGTGTTAATGTTTAGCGTTCGTCTCATGGGCAAATTGTGACTGAAATTTGCTTTATTTCATGAGATAATTAATGGCATGGGCTTCTTACCCGCCCATGGGCTTTTTACCCCGTCTTCACCTACCCATAAGATTTCACCCTATTCTGTACACATATCTGACTCAAAATATGATAAATATGGTACATGGAGAAAAAATATGGTGAAATGGTGAAAAAAATCTGACTATCATTTCTGTACATTGCCTGATTCAGGAAACTGGTGTGTTGATCTCTCTCTCTCTCTCTCTCTCTCTCTCTCTCTCTCTCTCTCTTTCCTTTCTTGTGTGTTGCTTGTAAATAATGGATGACACATAGTATTTCTATAATTTGTTATAAAAATGTATGCATGTTTGCACTCAGGTTTTTATTTTTAAAAACTTTCCTGTTGGAGTACTCCTATTTTGTGAAAAATACACTTATTTTGGATTTCGAATACCGTAAAGCCCGATTTCAGGGTAGACACGTCTGTACATTCTTTCTTAATGACTAGAATTGTCATATTGTAACTATTTTACTCTTGTAGAATTGTGAATGTGTGTGTGAGTATGTGCGCGTATGTGTGTGTGTGTGTGTGTGCAAGCGGCAAACTATCCGGAACTAGTAGAGGGTTAATACATTTCTTGTTGTTGATTGGTCCATTAAAGTTTGGTTAAAATAATACCTTTTTTTTATCTAATCAGACAAGAGCTTGTGAATGTTTTTCCGCAAACGTTTTCTAAAGTGTTTCTTAGACCCCTTTTGGCGTAACAGTTAGAGAAACTCGACCCAGGTTTACCTTCGTATTTGGTGCCATCTGGGTAGATGAAGGTTCCCTGGCCGTGCTTCTGGTTATTCATGTACTCTCCTAGGTAACGTGCTCCGTTCTTGAATCTGGACAGTGCATGTCGTTTTTATTTGTGTGAAAATTGCACCACACACGACCGTCCACCGACAGCTCCCCAGAACACACTGATCCCCATGACTTTGACCCAAACGCACCAAGGCATAGACTGGATTGGAAACCGAAAATGAGGTCACCATGAGAGCAGGGCATGCAAAGCCACAGAATTTGAGACATTTTTTTATTTTTATGATTGATGAAAATGAGGCCGATGATAACGATGATGATGATGCTATGGAGTTCCGTATCGGTCTGAGACTGCATGGCAGGGCTGTATTCTACGCTTCCTTTCATAATGATATCCAGGCGTTAACCAGGCCCGAGAACTACAGACACCTGCAGTGTTGGTCTTGAAATTAGAGCAACACTCTCAGAATCGCATCCGTTAAAAGCGGATGAAGCTCGACTGTGTGGTTTTCAGTCTTCCCATTGAGCCCATAGCCACTCAACTCTGGGTAGGAGTCGGTCCAGGACCGAAAAAAACCTCGCCTCTGATGGGATTCGAACCCAAGACCTCCCAGCCTGTAGTCCGCGTTGCTAACCACTACACCACGGCGGCTGTCTTGACGATTTTTTGTTTAACATACATCACACACAACAATTTGAGGAAGTTGAAAGTTGAAAAGAAGAACATATGTTCGTCAGCTTCCTCCAATGTCTCCTACAACTTCTTTCTCATCTTGTGTTTCATCATCCTAAAGATTTGAGGGTTTCCTGCCAGAACAGGCAGCATATCCCAATTCTTTATTTCCCCCTCTTTTTAAAATGCGCTTTTCTGGCAGGAAACATTGTTCTCTGGCTTATTTGTTAAAATTAAACATCAACGTATTAAAAAAAAGAGATATAACCACAGTCTAGACCTGTTTACTCTTTACGAGTAGTATTCCCTACTCCCCTTCAAAATTGAAAATAATGCTCTAATTACTCATTTTCAGTGAACATTTTTTGATGGCTTAATGAATAAAACTACGCATTGTTAGCCCAAACTACTCATTTCAGGTATCCAGACTACTCAAGACTTGTGTAGGGGGGGTAAACAGGTCTGCCCACACACAACACAGCACACATATGCGCGTGCACGCACACAGACACACACAACGACACACCACCACACAAAAGGCTAAGCATACCTACAGCAGCCCCGCCCCCCCCCCCCCCAGCACATTGCATACACAAACATGTATGCTTAATACGGCCGACTTGTACTTTAGTAACCCGTGCAACCTTTTCTCCTTGCATCCCTGGGACCCACTGCACATTCTTTTAGAGGGTCCTTTTAGGATTATATAGTACTTCATCAGAGAACCATGGGAATCCTGAAACATGATCCAGGGACTCCCCGTGGGGATACCAGGGTGTGGCCTTTCGTAAAAATAGTTCCCGCCACCTTCTGTGCTTGTAACTTCCATCTAATCTGCCACTCTCTTTGGACTCTGCCCTTTTCCCTTTGCTTTCCTGTCATCTACTATCTTTCTGACTTATTCGGCCCCATTCTCCTGCCTTTTTTCAAAACAAAAATCTTCCAAATAATTTTCCTCCTTTGAGCTCTTCCGAAATCGGAATGTGTCGGCTGTACGCAGCGGGGGAGACCACCAGTGAAAACTGAAAACCGGACAACATATACGTACCTTACGCATTATGGCCATATGGCCTGGGAAAGCAGAAAAAGAAGAAGAAGAACCCAGGGGCGTGAACTGAACCCTTTCGCCGCCAGCCATTTTTTTCAGGCAAAAAATACCATTAAACTTAACTGGGTAAAGAAAAGAAAATATTTGCAATTTTGCGAATTCCTCTGTGACATATATACCATTAGGCCTTATATCCTGACCTCCCAAAATTAAGACAATAGGGTCTTCGGATAACAGGTCCAGATTTGATGCCTTTTTAGTGACATGGGTGTCAGGCTTCCCATCCGTCCCGCAAAACAAGGGATCTCAGACTCCTTCATTTACATTATAGAGGGTCCTAGAGGCAGGATAGAGGGTCCCAGTAGCATTGTGAATGCTAAAAAGATTTTGTTTCTGGTAGTGTGTTGTGCAGCCGTGGAACCCCCTGCACATTCTTTAGAGGGTCCTTGATAATTTTAGTGCATCACATAATCCCCTGGGAGCACCTGTCTGCTCTTTAAAGTATGGGTCCTCTGTGACCTGCTTTACATAGAAGTATGTTAAAATGACTATGCTAATCTTACTTATAGTTTTTTTTTACTGTATTGGCCAGCCAACATTTTCTGACATAGGACCCCCTGCACATTCTTTTCTTTGAGGGTCCTTGATAATTTTTAGTGCATCATAGACCACCAAATGGGGGTCCCTGGGAGCCCCTGTCTTCCTTTAAAGTATGGGTCCTCCGTGGACCCCGTTACATATGAGAAGTATGTTACAATGACGAACTAATTATTACTTTAGTTTTACTGTATTGTCACCAA
>CM065709.1:30108110-30140235 GCA_017654935.2 Phymorhynchus buccinoides | reverse complement strand
TCAGTGACACACACTACACTGAACAAGGAAATGAAATGTCATGAAACAGGGATGCATCTAGAGCGTGGCATTGCGGCATTGCCGCAAAATTGTTGATGTTCCCGCAAAAATTAAAATATGCTGCGGGAAAATCCCCCCAAATTTTGTGAAATCCCGCAAACGAAAAAATCGTTTGAAAATAACTTGTTCGGCACTAGGCCTAGATTGCGTAGCTGTGTGGGCTTTACCGAGTCTGCATTTCCTTTCGACAGTAAAGAACGAGCATTTTGATTGGGTCTTAAAAATAGCATAGCCAATCAACGGCTTTCTCTTTCATTTACTATTTCCGGGCGCAGTGTAAGCGAGCCCACTCAAAAATGGCATCGCTTCTGGATTATTTTACTGTGACTTCTAATAGGAAAGAAAACAGTGCGACTGTGGAGGGCAACATTGATCAACAACCTTGTTGTTCCTCATCGGCAGTTAGTGATGACAACGGGGAAAGTTCATCGAATGACGAAGCATCGGATTAGGACTGTGATGTCACCGACGATCCCATTGCTAGTAGTAGTAGTGTCGCTCCACCACCTTTCAAAAAGCGAAAGCATGAGTTCATGGAAAGTTGGAAAAAAAGCAGACCTTGGCTAGAATTTGACGGCGAATCAAAAGCAATGTTTTGTGACTGGTGCTTACAAAGCAAAAAGAACAATGCGTTCACCACAGGTTGTACAAATTTCCGCACTACATCCCTTGATCGACACGTTACGGTTAACTGGCATTGATTTACCCCCGCCCCCCCCTAACTATTTCCAGATCCCCCCAAATTTCCACACCAAGGGGGGCAATGCCCCCCAGTTTAGAAATTTCTAGATGCATCCCTGATGAAAGCTCATACTCTTCCTTCTCAGCCTTCCGTTTTTCACCCACACTGTGTTGTTTCTGTTTTGTGGATGACCCCTCAAAACCCAACAGTGTGGTTTGTTTTGATTTCTTGTCAGAACCCGAAGCACATGTCATAATATCGTCTGCCATTTTGCCAAGGCTGTCTGCAATAGGGCGTTTTCCACGAGTGTTCGTTCACTATGCTAGACTACTAATTTGCCCGAGCTCGTTCTGCCCGAGTTGCGCTGACCTTTCTAATTCAACTCTCTAAATTCAACTCAGTGAAATTCAAGGTCACCGGCGCGCGGCAAATGCTCTATTGACTGGCTAAGTATGCTGTATTCTGATTGGATAATGAATTTTTTTTAGCCAATCGTCTTGCTCGATACAAATGGCTATCCGATTTTGCGGAAGTGATGCTGACATCAACAAGTCAAGTCTACTCTCGCGAGCGTGGTGATAGTAGGGCCTATCATTGTTGATCTAGCCTGCGTTGTAGGCCTAGAATCTGACTTGCGGTTTTTACAACGGACTGAAATAACTGGGTGTGATTTTTTTTTCTAAGCACTTGCACTTGCCCGGCGGGCAGGTCGTCGAGTTCGCCACCTGCCCGACACTTACGACTACCTGCCCCGGGCAGTTGGGCAGCCGTTATTGTCCGACCCTGAACTTGGTGTTCGACAAGGCCACCTTTGAAGAAATGCTGAAGGCAATGCCTTGCTAGTTGCAACAAGCTCTTCACATTTTTTCCTGTCATTCTTGCCCACTGTCTTTTATATTTTGCTGCTAACAGAAGTGGTCCAAGGGAAAAGTTTGTGACAAGCTGAACAACCTTGTGCTTTTCGACAAGGCCACATGCTACAAATTTGTGTATTTTCTGTCTTGTGATTTTCTTTCATTAATTCAGTATTTTCTTGTATTATTGCTGCTAACAGAAGTGGTCCAAGGGAAATGTCCGCGACAAGCTGAACAACCTTGTGCTGTTCGACAAAGCCACCTACGCCAAGATGCTGAAGGAGATGCCTTGATACAAACGTCTTTTTTTTCTTTCTGTCCTGTCATTTTCTCCCATTAATTCAGTATCTTGTATTATGCTAACAGAAGTGGTCCAAGGGAAAGGTTCACGACAAGCTGAACAACCTTGTGCTGTTCGACAAGGCCACATGCTACAAATTCTTGTATTTTCTGTCTTGTCATTTTCTTCTATTAATTCAGTATCTTGTATTGTGCTAACAGAAGTGGTCCAAGGGAAAAGTCCGCGACAAGCTGAACAACCTTGTGCTGTTCGACAAGGCCACCTACGACAAGATGCTGAAGGAGGTGCCCAGCTACAAGCTCATCACGCCCTCCGTCGTCTCCGAGCGTCTCAAGGTCCGAGGCTCCCTGGCCAAGATGGCACTGAGAGAACTGCACGCCAAAGGTGAGAGAGAGAGGGAGAGAACAGAAGAAGTGAGAAAGGTGAAGAAGTAGAGGAAGAGGTGTCTGTGAATGAATATCGTGCATCAGAATGTTGTCGGAGGATTAGCAAATTACCATGTATGCTCCTTGCAGGATGTCCTGAATTGCAGGATTTTTGCATTGCCTGGAGCCGGCGTCGCCAGATTATGAGAATTTGAGAAGATGCATTTTGCTGGTTATAGAGGTCATGAAGTTTAGCCGGAAGTGAAAGTGCAACGAGAGCCTGTCAATTACATTGGAAACTGTTGTTTCCCTTCAGCTTCCAGGGGGCATTGCCCCCCGGAACCCCCAGGAGGGGCGCTGTCCCTGCACTCCGCTGGGGCTTGCAGGATTTTTGAAATTTTTCCCGGGAACACCTATGTTAGAGAAGTGGTCCAAGGGAAAAGTTTGCGACAGGCGTTCGCCTGCCAAATGTAATGCGTGACTGCCGCGTGAGTGACCCGGGTTCGAATTCCGGCCTCGCCCTTTCTTTCTAGTTCGACGGGAAAATCGAACTGAACGTCCAGTCCTTCGGATGGGGGACTGTTACAAATTTTAACAGTTATCTTTGGTTTGTGTGCAGTTTGTAATTTATAAAGTATGCTCCCCGTGGGGTTACTTTCGTAAAAAATAGTTCCCCCACCTTTCTGGAAGTTCTGTGCTTGTAACTTCCTCTAATCTGCCACTCTCTTTGACTCTGCCTTTTCCCTTCGCTTTTCTGTCATCTACTATCTTTCTGACTTATTGGCCCCATTCTCCTGCCTTTTTATCCAAAAAAAAAAAAATCCTCCAAATAACTTTTCTCCTTTGAGCTCTGACGAAAAACGGAATGTGTTGGCGGTACGCTGCAGGGAGATCAGTGAAAACTGAAAACCGGACACATGCATCCCAGGGACCCCCGTTTGGGGGTCTATGAAACACTAAAGTTCTACAGGACCCTCTAAAAGAATGTGCACCCAGGGATGCACTAGAAAAATTATTTTTAGCATTCGCTATGCCACTGGGACCCTCTATCCCGCCTCTAGGACCCTCTATTCTGTAAGTGGAGTCCCTGGGACCCCTTGTTTTGTGGGGACGATTGGGAGCCCTGTGTGTCTTACTTTGCCCATTGTGGCCTTATGGCCTGGGAACGCAGAAGAATACATTTTGCAGTGGAGAATGCCACAAGTCCGATATTATTACAGAGGAACCTCCCTTATAAGACCTTCAAAAATCATCCAAAATGATGTCTTATAAAGGAGGGGTCTTATAAGGGAGGTAATTTTAATACTTACAAAGAAGGGCAATGTCTCAGAAAAGTAGGTCTTATGTGGGAGGGAGTCTTATAAGGGAGGTTCCACTGTATTGCTAAAATTTTGAGCACGAAAATAAGGTATGCAGTGGGAAAATGTTGCAAATTTTATCAGTTTTCTTTGGTTTCTGTGTAGTTTGTGATTTATAAAGTATGCAATGGAGAAACGTCTGATATTATATTTTTATTTTTATTTGTGCGCGTGTGTTCAGGTCAGATCCGCCTGGTGTCGAAGCACAGCTCTCAGTTGATCTACACCAGAACCACCAAGGCCACTGACGAGTGAACAACGCCAGCTCTGTTATGTGTGAATGTCAAAGTGAATAAAAAGAAAAAAGAAGGAATCTGTCTCTTCTCTGGTTGTCTCGAGTGTGAAAGATTAACCCTTTCGTTGCCACTGTCGCCTCTTGGCACCACAATGATTTAACACCCATGTCACTGAAAGGCATCAAATGAGGGTCTGGTATCCAGTGACCTTATGTTCTTAATTTTGGGAGGTAAGGATAGGCCCTATTTTATGCATGTCACAGAGGAATCCCCAATATTGCAGACAGAATCTTTTCTCTACCCAGGTAAGTGTAATGGAAAGTTTTAGCTGAAAAATGGCTGGCGTTGAAAGGGTCAATAATTTCATCGCCAGCCATTTTTTTAGCCCCAAAGTCGCATGGGTGCAACTTTTCCTGGTATACAAGGATTTCCTGTTTTTGAATTTTACCATGAAAGGAAGTCAAACAAGGTCGGTAAAGGTAAAGATGTGCCCCCCCCCCCCCCCCCTGCACTTCTCGGTTAATTCTATTTTTTTCCGTGTTTGCCTTTCTTACCATACATAAAGCTGTATTTTAGGAACATTTTTAGCTAAAAACCTTTTTGGAATACTAACCCTATCCCTAAACCTAACCCTACCCCCCACTATGTACTGCAGTACACAGCAGTTTGTCACAGTTGTGGTTCGTTGCGTTTTTCCGTCTTATAGGGTGGGGGGTAGGGTTAGGGATAGGGTTAGTATTCCAAAAAGGTTATTAGCTAAAAATGTTCCTAAAATACAGCTTTATGTATGGTAAGAAAGGCAAAAACGGAAAAATACAATTAACCGAGAAATGCAGGGGGGGTGGCACATCTTCACGTTTACCAAGGTGTGTCTACTGTATTTTTCAAACACTTTAAAATAAGCATTTGTATAAATTGTGGAAAAAGCAAACTAAAATACCTTCATAAATCAATTTTTTCTTCAGCTGCAGGGGGACATTACCCCCTGGACCTCGGCCTTTCAGGGTTTTTTCATTTTGTGTAGTTGCACCCATGAAGTTGGAGTGTGGCTGCCCACATGGCGGGGTAATCAAAAACGGTCACACACACGTAATGTTCTCATCCCCTAGCTGATGCATTTGTACCGTAAGTGTTGTTGGGATGATCCCTGGAGTCTTTTAGCCATGGTAAGACAACGACAAACAAAGCCCAAAGCATTTCCATTAACACCTTGACTGCCATATAACATGTACTGATTTGATGACATCATCAGATGAAGAGGAATAACTCTGATATGCTGGTTTTTGCTCTTAACAGTCAAGAGAGTGATATCCCCAGACCATTTTTGCTAGATTGGCTCTATCAGTTGTCTTTTTTCATGGCATGATTTGTACAATTATTTTTTTCTTTGATTTTCTCTGGCAGTCAAAGTTACTGGGTAGGGAAGAAAAGAGTTTGTCTGCAATATTGGGGACTCCTCTGTAACATGCTTTAGAATAAGGCATATCCCTAGCTCCGAAAATCAACAACATAAACTATAAAGTCTTTGGATAGCACACCCCGACTCTATGCCTCTTATGTTTTTAGTTTTGTATGCTAGTCAGTCGTTTCCGACAATGACTGCAAAAGTGCCAGATAACAGAGGGGGCAGATACTATTCTGGCGGGCTGGGCAAGAATTTGTTTATAGTGGAGATGCCTTGCTCAGGGTACATCCCCAGAGAGTGGGCCAAAGGGACTTGACACAGCCGGCGTTGAAGGAAGGTCCCCAAAGGCCAGCCCATCCCTTTGGCTGCAGCACCAGAACCGGTGCCAAAGGCCCCCCCTCGTTCGAGAGTCATAGTCTTCCACAAGACTAAACTGTACCATGATTTTCCATTATAGAAAATAATCTATTGTACAGCTCTCATGTTACTGTTGGCCCCTACTACTGGCTAATGTCAACCAATGATAAAAGCCATTTGACGTTTTTAGTGACAGGTGTTAAATCATTGTGGTGCCAAGAGAGGCGACTGGGGCAGTGAAAAGGTCAAAATCCTGTCAATGTCAATGTCGCCTTTTTGGCACCACATTGATTTAGCACCCCTCTTGCTTACTACTTCTTCGATCGCTCAGACAGTTTCCTGTCAATTATGAGCGCAGATGCGTCATGCTGCCGTTATGCACCTAAGTAAGAAATAGGCCCAGCATGTCGGACTTCGGCTGGAGGAAATCTTTGAAAGCGTTTCTTGAAAAAAAGGCAGGAGAATGGACCGGCAAGGCAGAAAGATAGTAGATGACAGCAAGCAAATGGGAAAAGGCAGAGTCAAGGAGAGTGACAGATTAGGGGAAGTTGCAAGCACATAGCTTCCAGAAGGTGGGGGAACTATTAATACAAAAGACCCCTCCGATATCCCCAAGGGGTGCGGGAATTCAATCAGATTATTAAGCAAAAGGTAAACATTTTCAATGAAGGTTGCCAAAACGTGTCGCTTGATGTAATGATTTTCATTGCTGCCACATTCAACAATCCATTTCAGATCTTCACAGATAACACACACACCCGTTGCTTAATTATTTTGTTTTCAGTTTTTATTTTTTTACTTTCTAAAATGAATCACAGACTTTGTATAATCACAACCACGAAAAAACCCACCCCCCACTGCAGTGTAAGAAATAAAACGAGGCATTTCAAAAGGTTTATCATCGCCCTCACTGAGCTAATCACCCACCTTTGCAATAGGGCATTTGCTTGCGTGCTGGCGACCTTGAATTTCACTGAGTTGAATTAGAAAGGCCAGCGCAACTCTGGCAGAACGAGCTCTGGCAAATTAGTAGTCCAGTATAGAGAACGAACACTCGTGGCAAATGCCCTATTCAAAAGTGGCAATCAAATTTTTGCCTGTTCGCTCCAATTGTTTGCACCTTATTTGCTGAAAGCGCCCTATCTGTGACCTCAATACTTAACCCCCAAAAATTGTACTATTGGTATATAGTCATAGTGGTTCGTGAAATTCGGGTTGCTCCTGTCTGGAGACAGACTCATTTACCCCCTACGCAAGTCTTGAGTCTGGGAAGCTGAAATGAGTAGTTTTGGTGCACAATGTGTAGTTTTATTCATTAAACCATCAAACAATGTTCACTGAAAATGAGTAGTTAGAGCATTATTTTCAATTTTGAAGAGTAGTAGAGGTCCAAATTGAGTAGAATACTACTCAAAAAAAGAGTAGAGTAAACAGGTCTGTAGAGCGCCACCCATTTTTAAAATAAAAAATAAATTTGCATGTGATTCTAGCGATTCCTATAGGCCGAAAATTACAGTAGTTTAAGCACAGTTCAGGACAAGACCCTGACGGTAACAGTTACTGTATTGCAGAACTCATCTAAAAAAAAATTGTCATGAAATTGATTTGCCAGAAAAATTGTTGCATGCCTTAAAAGCTAATACATGTATGGAAAAATGTTATAACAAAACCCCCCAACCCAAACCAAACAAACTAAAAAACACCAAAATATGTTCACGTGAACCCTTAACTTCTCTCTCAGTCTGAACACAATGCTTCACTTTAATGGAAATCACAGCTACTATAAACTGGCTAACACTGAAAGTTGTAAAATATAAAATAGTACCTAAAACATGTATCACACAAGAGCAATGTTAGTGCAGTCATCAAAACATAACATTAAAAACACATTGAACTTGAAAGATTGTGTGTGTGCATGTGACCAGCACTAGTACTACAGTCGAACCTCTCATTTCAAGACTTCCAAAATGTGAGGAAAAATCATCACTTTGTGGCGGTACCATAGCCGATGAGGTTTAACCGAGGCGTGGTTACCGCTACACCTATCTATTTTTTGTTAAAAACTCGGGACTTTACTGGTGTGGCACTGCCTCCGGGCATTGCAGCCAGTATTGTTCCCACCATCTTTGTATTTACAAATGTCCCATATGTGTATGACCGAGAGGACGTAGAACACCATTTTTCAGGAAAAATCGGTCTTATAACAGGTCATTTTCATAGGAAGAGTTCAACATCCGTTCCAAAAAATCAAGTCTTAAATGAGAGGCGGTCTTTTAACGGAGGGTCTTGTAATAGAGGTTTGACTACACAGTAATACAGGTAATGAATGCACGTTTACATCCGTAACAGATCTACCGAAAACAATCAGTTCTTATTGGCCAATAAATTACCTCCCTTACCTACTATGCTAATGCAGATACAGTGGAACCTCCCTGATGAGACCTCCCATTCTAAGACTCCCTCCCACATAAGACCTACTTCTCTGAGACGTCCTTTTTTATTTTTTGCTGTCTCATCTTCTGGGCCGTACAGTGGCGTTGCTCCCCACGAGACATTGTCCTTTGTAAGTATTAAAATTACCTCCCTCATTTTGGATGATTTTTGAAGATCTTATAAGGGATGTTCCACAGTATAACCTAAACCGTACTAATTGTATTCAAACGGACCTAACTGCAACATAATCCTCAGAACACTCCCACACCCAAAGAATGCACTTATCGCAGTCAAAAAAGTCGCTCGGTCAAATAAATCGCCCGCTACTATGAGAGTGTGTATTTGCGACAACCAGAAATTTCACGTTTTTTCTGTACTTGAACCATTTACCTAACCCTAACCCTAACCCTAGAAAAAAGTGAAATTTGTGGTTCATGTTCAATGTCGCAAATACACACTTTCATAGTAGCCGGGCGATTTATTTGACCGATTTTTTTGGCTGCGACATGCCCAAGTTCAGTTTTTCTTTTCAGGCACAGTAATCGTGAGTGCATCTTGAAACCATTAACACAGGTAATAATTTGTAAAATTAGACTAAACTGCCGAAACGATTGGCTGTTGATCTACATGCGACAGTAGAACCACCCTTATAAGACCTCCCATTATAAGACTCCCTCCCACATAAGACCTACTTCCCCGAGACACTGATTGCCCTTCTTTGCAAGTATTCAAATTACCTCCCTTATAAGACCCCTCCATTATAAGACCTCATTTTGGGTAATTTTTGAAGATCTTACAAGGGAGGTGCCACTGTATAACCTAAACCGTACTAATTGTATTTAAACGAACCTAACTGAACATAATCCTCTGAACACTCCCACACCCAAAGGTTTTTTTCCCTTTTTCTTCAGGCGCAGTAATCATGAGTGCATCTTAAAACCGTTAACACGGGTAGTAATTTGTAAAATTAGACTAACCTACCCATGGGTGCTACTCTTTAATTTTTACACTGATTTCAGTATTTTTAATTTTACCAGAAAAAAAAGAAAAAAAATGACCACAAGCGATTTGGGACGTTCGTATTTTTAATGTTACCAGAAACTGAACTTTTTTTAATTCATCAAGAAAAAAAAGAAAAAATAACAAGCGATTTGGGGCGTTTTGAACTTGGTGGTTCTATTTTGGAAGTTTACAAAGGCAATGTAATATTTTTACAAGACTTACCAGACTGTCCTTGTCTATCATTTTAGCTGTCTGTCTCGTTATATCTCTCTCTTAACTTGCCCCCCCCATCCCTTGAATCGTCTGACGGGGCCATGGGTCCCTGGACCCCTGCCTTTCAGATTTTGTTCATTTTGGGGAGTTGCACCCATCATGGACACTACACATTGAGTATAGAATCCGTGCACCCATGTACCTGCTACTACCCATGTTAACTGTTCAAGACGCGCTCATGATCATCGTAGCAGGGGCGGGCCAGTAACCACTACTCTGCAGGAGGTTCCTCCGCGGGTTTCTCCCCTTCGGTGGGTTGTCCCCCTTCACCCTCCGTGGGTTGTGCCCCTTCCCCCTCCGTGGGCTGGGCCTCGCCCCCTTCCCCTTCCTCCGCTCCTTCGGGTTTCTCCCCGCCGGTTCCTGCACCGACAAAGATCATTAGAATAGTGGTTAGGTTAGGTACATTATAGTCACAGAGGCGTCTGTGAAATTCGGGTTGCTCCCACCTGGAGAGCACGTCGCAGCCAGAGGCATGCGATTTTTGTATGACTGATGAGGAAGGAAGGGAGGGGGGTAAATTTTTGACCAAAATGACAACTTTTTCGTTGCCACTGGGTTTAACGTGTGCTAAGTGCATGAGCACACGGGACCTCGGTTTATCGTCTCATCCGAAAGACTCCACGTTCAGACCGCAAGGCCTAGTGCAAAGTGAGAGGGAAAATCCCCTGTACCCAGGTTTGAACTCGGGTTTACTTGACACGAAGCGAACGTGCTACCACTGTGCCACTATATACTTGTGTAGTGAGTGTGTAACGTACGCATCTGCTAGACTAACTATCGTGGTACGTCGGCAGGAACCAATTCTGGCATATATACACCGACGGAAGACTTTTGGGGAGAGCATAAAAAAAATATAATAAAAAAATTACAAATAAATAAGTTTGGAAAAAAAAGAAGTTTAGTTTTTCAGTCGGCTCTGTGATGACAACGTTTGCTGCTGCTCTTGTCATTGAAGAGACGAGGACACATAGAGAGAGATATGAGCACAATGCTACGTAAACTACAAGTACAAAACAAAACAAGAAATTCAGTTGATCAAAGATCAACAGGAGGCTAAACAGTGTTGTATTGCACTTCAAAAGTGTAAAATAATAATGAACATGTCTTTTCAAAATATCTTCAACGTGATGTAGTTGGTTACCTTAGGAAAGAAGAAGAGAAAAAGTGACATAACATATGAACGTGTCATAAAAGACGTTTGTCATCGATCGCTCAGACAGGAACAAAAAGAAGTTCAACGCAATAAAGCGAGATCATATTATATTGCTGAAAATGTAGGTTTAGTTCTGTAAGCAGATGAGATTCATCTTCCAAAGTATTTGTGATCCTAAGTTGTTTAAAAAATATACTTATGGAGAGTTCACGTTTCCAAGATTTTGTTTCACAATGTCAGAAAAGGCTTTTAAATAACAAAATGCTGTTTTCGTTAACACATAATGAGAGTGACATGAAAAATAAGAAGCACCAATTGAAACAAATGTACACTTTACACATTTTCATGAAACCAGACAAAGATGATAGGGTTAGGATCAGCCTAGAGTTGTTGTCATGAAACTGAAAGAAACCAGACTTTGAGATCAAGAGTCATAAACATGAAGAGAATAGGATTAGAATCAGCCTAGGGTTGTTGTGAGTAAACTGAAAACAAACCCCAGACTTTTAGATCGAGACTCATCAACACGAAAAGGATAGGGCTAGGATCAGCTTAGGGTTGTTGTCATGAAACAGAAAGAAACCAGACTTTGAGATCGAAAGTTGTAAACACGAAGAGCATAGGGTTAGGATCAGGCCAAGATTGTTGTCATGAAACTGATGAAAACCAGACTTTGAGATTGACAATCATAAACACGAAGAGAATAGGGTTAGGATCAGCCTAGGAGTGTTGTCATAAAACTGAAATAAACCAGACTTTGTAATTGAGAGTCGTAAACGCAAGGAATATAGGGTTAAGATGAGCCTAGGGTTGTCAGTAAACTGAAAAGAAGCAGACTTTGAGATCGAGAATCATAAACATGAAGAAGATAAGGTTAGGATCAGTCTAGGGTTGTGGTCATTAAACTGACAAAAAGCAGACTTTGAGATAGAGAATCATAAACACAAAGAGGAGAGGGGTAGGATCAGCCTAGCGTTGTCATGAAACTGAAAGAAACCAGACTCTGAGATTGAGAGTCATAAACATGAACAGAAAAGGGTTAGGATCAGCCTAGGTTTGTTGTCATGAAACTGAAAAGAACCAGACTTTTTAAAATGTTATTGCTGTCCGATATGCTGGGTCGTACAGTGGCGTTGCTCCTACGCTGCTCATTCTGAATCCCAAAGCGCAGCTACACCCTGGCTTGTTCAAATCGCAGAACCCGAGACCAGCCATCCAAGGGGAGCGAATCTTTGTAAGCCGTCAGAAAGCAAACAACGGAGGAAGAACTAGACTTTGAGATCGAGTCAAAATACAAAGACGATAGAGCTAGGATCAGCCTAGGGTTATTGTCATGAAACTGAAAGAAACCAGACTTTGAAATCGAGAGTAATAAACATGAAGACAACTTTTATAGCGCCTAATCTTTAAGCTCTAAGCGCTTTACAGAAATCACTAAAATGAATAGTAAACACAATGAACAAAAAGTATACATCAAACATTGACCAACACCCCCCTTCCCTGATCCCTCAGTCAATTTCTCAATCACGCCCAAATAATGAATGACATAATCTACAGTACACTTTCGCAACCAACTTGAAACACTCACACTGATGGACACTTAAAGACGCCCAGGCCGCACTATTAACAAATCACACCCACACCCACACTTATAACGAGAGAGAGAGAGAGAGAGAGAAAGAGACAAACATACAGACAGACAGAGAAAGACAGAGATGGAGACACAGAGAGTCAGACAGAGGGACAGACAGAGAAAGAGAGAAGAGAGAGACACACAAACAGAGACAGAGATATATAGGACTGAAATACAGTTGCATGCATCATAAAATAACAACTTACATGACGAGAGTAGGGTTAGGGTTAGCCTAGGGTTATTGTCATCAAACTGAAATAAACCAAACTTTGACATCAAGAGTCGTAAACATGAAAAGAATAGAGGGGTTAGGATCAATTTGGGTTGTTGTGAAACTGAAAAGAACCAGACTTTGAGATCGAGTGCGATAAAAAATGAATCTGATACGGCAAGGCTCATCCTATAGTCATTGTCAAGAAATTGAAATAAATCAGATTTTGAGATCGAGAATCATAAACACTTAAAGTTTAGGGTTAGGATCAGCCTAGAGTTGTTGTCATAAAACTGAACAGAACCAGACTTTGAGATTGAGTAGTAAACATAAAGAGAGTAGGGTTAGGATCAGCCTAGGGTTATTGTCATAAAACTGAGAGAAACCAGACTTTGAGATCAAGAGTAGTAAACAAGAAGAAAATAAGGCTAGGATCAGCCTAGGGATGTCATGAAAATGAAAGAAACCATACTTTGAGATCAAGTCATAAACATGAAGAGGATAGGGTTAGGATCAGCCTAGGGTTGTTGTTGTAAAACTGAAAAGAATCAGACTTTGAGATCGAGAGTCGTAAACATGACAAGGTTAGGATCAGCCAAGGGTTGTCATGAAATTGAAAGAAAGCAGACTTTGAGATCGAGGGTCATAAACATGAAGAAGATAGGGTTAAGATCAGCCTAGGGTTGTTGTGAAACTGAAAAGAACCAGACTTTGAGATCGAGAGCCATAAAATTGAATAGGATAGGGCTAAGGTCAGCCTAGGGTTATTGTCGTGAAACTAAAAAGAACCAGACTTTGAGATCGAGAGTCGTAAACACGTAGATGATATGGTTAGGATCAGCTTAGGTTTGTTGTCATGAAACTGAAAAGAAAGAGACTTTGAGATCGAGAGTCTTAAACATGAAGAGGATAGGGTTAGGATCAGCCTAAGGTTGTTGTCATGAAACTGAAAAGAACCAGACTTTGAGATCGAGAATCATAAACATGAAGAGAATAGGGTTAGGATCAGCCTAGGTTTATTGTCATGAAGCTGAAAGAAGCCAGACTTTGAGATTGATGGTCATAAACATGAAGAGAATAAGGGTAGTATCAGCCTTAAGTTGTTGACAGGGAGGGTTGTTGTAACGAAACTGAAAAGAACCAGACTTTGAGATCAAGTCATAAACACAAAGAAGATTGGGTTAGGATCAGCCTAGGGTTATTGCCATGAAACTAAAAGAAACCAGACTTTAACATCGAGAACCCAAACACGAAGAGGATAGGGTTAGGATCAGCCTAGGGTTGTTGTCATTAAACTGAAAAGAACCAGACTTTGAGATTAAGAATCATAAACAATGTAGGGGATAGGGTTAGGATCAGCTTAGAGTTTGTCATGAAACTAAAAAGAAACCAGACTTTGAGATCGAGAGTCGCAATCATGAATATGATACGGTTAGGATCAGCCTATACATGTTGTCATGAAACTGAAATAAACCAGATTTTGAGATCGAGTCATAAACATGAAGAGGATATGGTTACGATCAGCCTAGGGTAGTTGTGAAACTGTAAAGAACCAGACTTTGATACTGAGAGCCATACAAATGAATAGGATAGGGCCAGGATCAGCCTAGGGTTATTGTCATAAAACTGGGGAAAAAACAGACTTCGAGATCGAGAGTCGTACGAAGAGGATAGGGTTAGGATCAGCCTACGGTTGTTGTCATTAAACTGAAAAGAACCAGACTTTGAGATCGAGAATCATAAACACGATGAGGATAGGGTTAGGATCAGCCTTGGGTTGTCATGAACCTGAAAAGAATCAGACTTTGAGATCGAGAGTCTGAAGAGAACAGGGCTAGGATCAGCCTAGGGTTGTTGTCATGAAACTGAAGAGAAACCAGACTTTGACTTTTGAGATAGAGTCATAAACACAACGAGAGTATGGTTAGGCTCAGCCTACGGTTGTGTGAATGAAACTGAAAAGAACCAAACTTGGCTCATGTTCATCTTTGACTGTCAAATGATTGTGTCGGTCTGCTAACCTTTGTACTAGGCCTATAGAGACTTACCCTGCTTCCATAGCTTTTGGTCAGATTGCTAGGCTAAAGCATATTCATGAGTCTCTCAACGGTCGTGTGATGCACACGGATGAAGAAGAAAGGGGGCGGGGTCAAGGAATAGTCAACTGATAAATGAACGTGAGGATAGAAGAATGTAAACTCCATCCGTAAGTATTTCTTCAAAAGAAAGGGTTTGATGAATTTACAATGCCAAGCAATACAGAAATAAATAATGTTGTTTCTAATATCCGAGTAATAGCAAAACGAACAGCTTTGCTTCACAGTAAACTCCCCCCCAAGAGAACATCGTCTGCTAAATGAAATCCATTTTGACATGATACATTTCGCTTTGTTTTGAGGCCCTGTAAAGGTTTTTCCTGCCAAAAAGGCGAAACATAAAAATGTTAAGTGTGCAGTCATTTTACTTTTGTTTTTGTTATTATCATGATGAATGCATTTTTTAATTTATCTTTTTTTGACAATGCACTTGCTGTGATTTAGCAAGTTTGGCAAGGCACTTCTGTGATTTTGCAACGGCTAAAAGCAGACGACACGATCGTCGGTGGAGTGAAGGGGTGGGGTGGAGCTTGGCCGACAGTAGCTTAGTATAGTTAGCGATTGGCAACGGGGGAGGGGGAGGGGGGGGGGGGTAGCAAGAATGTTTAAAGGTGGACCCTGACGGATGAGTTTTTGCAAGAAACATGTCGAGATCACCAGAAAGACAGCCTTTTCAAGGATCAGAAAAGTCACTTTGCTCTGGTTTCCTAGAAATTAAACTGTAAAAACAGCGTGATTCCTCTTTGGCAGAGATACTGGAGAAAAGCCATTTTGGATGGGGTGGGTGAAGTTCATTTATTGTGGTTGAAGCGTTTTCTTTTTTTGTAGTGCAGTAACAAACAAAATGGATCTGGTTCTTTTGTTGTGAGTAAAACTCCTTTAGATAAACGGGTAAAGGTAAAGATGTGCCCCCCCCCCCCTGCATTTCTCGGTTAATTGCAATTTTTCCGTTTTTGCCTTTCTTACCAAACATAAAGCTGTATTTTATTAACCTTTTTTGCTAATAACCTTTTTGGAATACTAACCCTAGCCCTAACCCTAGCCCTAAGCTTAACCTTACAAGACGGAAAAACGCAATCAACCACGACTGTGACAAATGACGCCGTACACTGCAGTACATGGGGGGGGGGGGGGGTCCTATTAGATAATGGCCTAGGGTTATGGGATAGGGTTAGTATTCCAAAAAGGTTATTAGCTAAAAAAAAAGGTTAATGAAATACAGCTTTATGCTTAGTAAGAAAGGCAAAAACGGCAAAATGGAATTAACCGAGAAATGCAGGGGGGGAAAATGGGGGGCGGGGGGGGGTGGCACATCTTGACCTTAATTTTTTTTTTTTTTAATGCTTGTATTGCAAAACTTTTGTGCAAACGATTTAGCAGCCATCAGAAAAGAGACAGCGCTCGCCTTCTCTTTGAGTGAAAGCATTTGACTTCCTGCTCCTCCGCCAAAGAGGAATCGCCGATTTGACTTATAGAAAGCCAGAGCAAAGTAAGTGTTGCAATCTCTGTAAAGGGTGTTTTCCTGGTGATCTCGGCGTGTTTCTTACAAAAACTCATAAGTCAGAGTGCCCCTTTAACGGTGTGCCATTTGAGGCCCTGAAAAGGTTTTTCCCGCCTAAAAGGCGAGGAGTAAAAATGTTATGTGCAGTCCTTTTATTATTTTTGTTGTCATTTTTATGATGAATGCAGCTTTTATTTATTTTTAACAATGCACTTGCTGTGATTTTGCAAAAGTTTAGCAATGCACTTCTGTGATTTTGCAAAGGTTTAGTAATGGTGGTTGTACACTTTTTAAAAAATGCCAAAATGAGGATGGGCCCTGTCAAGGGTATTATCATCATACAATTCACGCCTCGTTCTTACAACACAAAATTTGTTTTCTTCATAATTCTCTTTGCAGAAGCGTAATAATACACAACTTTAATGTAAAATCGTTTGGCTTTCAAAATTCTGCAATTTTTTTGCACGCTATTCGTATGCTATGCATAATATTTGTTTTTAGACATGCAAGTTTAAGCAGACGACACAAACTCCAGTGAAAGCAAGGCTGCTTACGCACAGAGAGAGAGAGAGAGAGAATAATGAGGCTTAGCAGACGACAGCAACTCCAGTGAAGAAAGTGTGGTGGAAGCACGCACGCACTAGGCCCTACTAGCCTAGCCTAGTTAGAGAGAGAGAGAGAGAGAGAGAGAGAGAGAGAGAGAGAGAGAGAGAGAGAGAGAGAGATGAGAGAGAATTGAATTGAATGAATTTTATTTATAGAGGGTAATAGAGTAAGCAATAACATGCTTTTGTTTTGCTTTGTGTGCGTGTGTGTGTGTGTGTGTGTGTGTGAGAGAGAGAGAGAGAGAGAGAGAGAGAGAGAGAGAGAGAGAGAGAGAGAGAGAGAGAGAGAGAGAGAGAGAGAGAGACAGAGAGAGACAGAGACAGACAGACAGACAGAGACAGAGAGCAGGGAGAGAGGCAGGAAAAGGCAGGGCAAAAGACAGAGACAAAAAGAGATAGTATGTGGAAACAAAATTGGAAGCCGTGCAAGGCAGAGAAAAAGAGAGAGAGAGAGAGAGAGAGAGAGAGAGAGAGAGAGAGAGAGAGAGAGAGAGAGAGAGAGAGAGAGAGAGAGAGAGAGGAGAGAGAGAGAGAGAGATGAGAGAGAGAGAGAGAGAGAGAGAGAGAGAGAGAGAGAGAGAGAGAGAGAGAGAGAGAGAGAGAGAGAGAGAGAGATTGACGCAGTCACAGCCTAACTCTGTCAGTTAACATGTTCTGGTCACCAGTCTGTTAGGCTGATGCATATTCATGAGGTTCTCAATGATCCACCAGCGCGTCGCACCCACGGACCTACATTACATGTAGAGTCGCACGCTCAATTAAAAAGGGCAGACAACTTCAATGACAAAGGGAAGACAACTCTGATACGCCAAGCAAGTCACGTGATCCTCCATGAGCCTGTAGAACTGGCCAAAATCACGTGACCTCCACGAGCAAAAGTCACATGATTCCTTACCCAATACTAATAGGAGGCTGTCTCTTGACAGCCTCCAAAAAGCCACCAACCGTCCTGTTCATTCGGCTCGGTGACGACCACGTCAGTTTGCTGCTGCTCTCGTCCTTGAAGAGACGAGGACACATAGAGATGGGGACACACAGAGATGGGGACAAACAGAGATGGGGACACATAGAGAGATACACAGAGACATGAGCACAATGCTACGTAAACTACAAAACTAAAAGCCACCAACCGTCCTGTTCATTCGGCTCTGTGATGACCACGTCAGTTTGTTTGTTGCTGCTCTTGTTCTTGAAGAGACCAGGACACATAGAGGCGGGGACACACACAGATGGGGACACATAGAGATGGGGACACACAGAGATAGGGGACACATGATAGAGAGCTACACAGATCGAGACATGAGCACAATGCTTCGTAAAACTACGAATAAAAAAGACACCAACCGTCCTCTTCATTTGGCTCGGAGACGACCACGTCAGTTAGCTGCTACTCTTAAGTTGTTCTTGAAGAGACCAGGACACATAGAGGCGGGGACACACAGAGATGGGGACACATAGAGATGGGGACACACAGAGATGGTGACACACAGAGATAGGGGACACATGATAGCTACACAGAGACACGAGCACAATGTTATTAAAACTACAAAACAAAAAGAGACACCAACCGTCCTGTTCATTCGTCTCGATGACGGGCACGTCAGCTTGCTGCTGCTCTTGCTCTTGAAGTTTCCGCTGTTCTTCCTGGAGTCGTCGCTCCGCCTCGGCGAGGGCCTGCTCCAGCAAGTCCACCTCCTCCTCCTCGTCCTTCAGGGAAATGGCCATCGTCGGCCCCGCCTTCCACACGGTCACGACGGTCACGGGAGTTTCTTCGTCCACCTCTTCTCTTTCCTGGGTGATGATAGCGACGACGATGATGATGATGATGATGATGACGACGATGATGATGATGATGATGATGATGGATGATAGAATACAGTGGAACCTCCCTTATAAGACTCCCTCCCATAACCAATTCACTGTACAGTGGAACCTCCCTTATAAGACTCCCTCCCATAACCAATTCACTGTACAGTGGAACCTCCCATTATAAGACTCCCTCCCACAACCAATTCACTGTACAGTGGAACCTCCCCTTATAAGACTCCCTCCCATAACCAATTCACTGTACAGTGGAACCTCCCTTATAAGACTCCCTCCCATAACCAATTCACTGTACAGTGGAACCTCCCATTATAAGACTCCCTCCCATAACCAATTCACTGTACAGTGGAACCTCCCTTATAAAGACTCCCTCTCCACAACCAATTCACTGTACAGTGGAACCTCCCTTATAAGACTCCCTCCCATAACCAATTCACTGTACAGTGGAACCTCCCATTATAAGACTCCCTCCCATAACCAATTCACTGTACAGTGGAACCTCCCTTATAAGACTCCCTCCCACAACCAATTCACTGTACAGTGGAACCTCCCTTATAAGACTCCCTCCCATAACCAATTCACTGTACAGTGGAACCTCCCTTATAAGACTCCCTCCCATAACCAATTCACTATACAGTGGAACCCTCCCTTATAAGACTCCCTCCCATAACCAATTCACTATTCAGTGGAACCTCCCTTATAAGACTCCCTCCCATAACCAATTCACTGTACAGTGGAACCTCCCTTATAAGACTCCCTCCCACAACCAATTCACTGTACAGTGGAACCTCCCTTATAAGACTCCCTCCCATAACCAATTCACTGTACAGTGGAACCTCCCTTATAAGACTCCCTCCCATAACCAATTCACTGTACAGTGGAACCTCCCATTATAAGACTCCCTCCCATAACCAATTCACTGTACAGTGGAACCTCCCTTATAAGACTCCCTCCCATAACCAATTCACTGTACAGTGGAACCTCCCTTATAAGACTCCCTCCCATAACCAATTCACTGTACAGTGGAACCTCCCTTATAAGACTCCCTCCCATAACCAATTCACTGTACAGTGGAACCTCCCTTATAAGACTCCCTCCCATAACCAATTCACTGTACAGTGGAACCTCCCTTATAAGACTCCCTCCCATAACCAATTCACTGTACAGTGGAACCTCCCTTATAAGACTCCCTCCCACAACCAATTCACTGTACAGTGGAACCTCCCCTTATAAGACTCCCTCCCATAACCAATTCACTGTACAGTGGAACCTCCCTTATAAGACTCCCTCCCATAACCATTCACTGTACAGTGGAACCTCCCTTATAAGACTCCCTCCCATAACCAATTCACTGTACAGTGGAACCCTCCCTTATAAGACTCCCTCCCACAACCAATTCACTGTACAGTGGAACCTCCCTTATAAGACTCCCTCCCATAACCAATTCACTGTACAGTGGAACCTCCCTTACATAGTTTATAAAACTCCTTCCCATATAAGACCTGCTTCTCTGAGACATTGCCCTTTTTTGTAAGTATTAAAATCACATCCCTTATTATAAGACCTCTCCCTTATAAGACCTCATTTTGTATGATTTTTGAAGGTCTTATAAGGGAGGTTCCACTGTATTAGGAATTTGCAAAACACTATTGACCTTTACCGGACTTCTGGGGTCGCCCACGACCCCTTGACACACAAAACATGTTATATCTCTAAAACTATTTAAGCAATCTTCATGAAATTTTATGACTTTGTCAAAAACGTAAATGGCTTTAAATGTGTTAAATTTCATTAATGCGTATAAAATATAAATGACGTAATATGACGCGTAATTTTGATATACCTGTCCGGATGACAGGGGTCTCCCACGACCCCTACTTTAAAGAGCACTGCAGTGCATTGAGTAGGGGTCGTGGGAGACCCCCGCCATCCGGACAGGGATAAACACCTAGGAATTCGCTCTTTGCTGAGTAGGGGGTCGCGGAAGACCCCCGCCATCGTGTCTGTGTAGTCAAAAGCATAATCCGGTAAAGGTAAAACAAGGTTGATAAGAAAAAAAGAAAAATGCACTGAGCATGTGTGTGTGTGTGTGTGAACTTGTGTTTACATGTAAGCATGTTTGTGATTGTGTGTGTATGTGATATATGTGCGTATGCTTGTGTGTGCGTGTGCTTGCTTGTGTATTTGTGTGCTTGCTTGTGTATATGCCGCGTGCACTTGTGCTTGTACGCATCTGCATGACTGCGCTTGTGTGCGTTTGCCCTTTTGTGTGCGTGTGCATATGTGTAAGTGTGTGTGTGTGTGTGTTTTAACAGATAAGAAAGTGTGTGTGTCTGCGTGCGTGTGGTGTCGTGAGAGAAAGTCTCTGTGTGTGTGTGTATGTGTGGTGTGTGTGTGTGTGTTTTAGAGATAAGAAAGTGTGTGTGTCTGCATGCGTGTGGTGTGTGTGTGTGTGTGCGCGTGAGCGCGCTAGTGTGTGTGTGTGTGAGATTGACCTGTTCTTGAGCGATGTAATTTCCATGCTGTTCACACCCAATGTCAAAGATGTACTTTCCTTTGCCTTCCATCTGAAATCAGATTAATGCACATATTATATATAGATATATATATATATATATATATATATTATAATAGATATATAGATATATGTCCATTAATCTGATTTCAGATGGAAGGCAAAGGAAAGTACAATCTTTGACATTGGGTGTGAACAGCATGGAAATTACATCCGCTCAAGAACAGTTCAATCTCACAACCACACACTATCGCGCTCACGCGCACGCCACACACACACCACCACACGCATGCAGACACACACACTTTCTTATCTCTAAAACCACACACACACCACACACACATACACACACACACAGGAGACTTGTGCTCTCTCACAGACACACACGCAACGCAGACACACACCCTTTCTTATCTGTAAAACACACACACACACCACACTTACACATATGCACACGCACACACAAAAGGGCAAACGCACACAAGCGCAGTCATGCAGATGCGTACAAGCACAAGTGCACGCGGCATATACACAAGCAAGCACACAAATACACAAGCAAGCACACGCACACACAAGCATACGCACATATATCACATACACACACAATCACAAACGATGCCTTACATGTAAACACAAGTTCACACACACACACACACATTCTCAGTGCATTATTTCTTTTTTTTCTTATCAACCTTGTTTTACCTTTACCGGATCATGCTTTTGACTACACAGACACGATGGCGGGGGTCTTCCGCGACCCCCTACTCAGCAAAGAGCGAATTCCTAGGTGTTTTATCCATGTCCGGATGGCGGGTGTCTCCCACGACCCCTACTAAATGCACTGCAGTTACAGTGTGATATTTCTTTAAAGTAGGGTTCGTGGGAGACCCCAGTCATCCGGACAGGTGTATATCAAAATTACGCGTCATATTACGTCATTTATATTTTATACACATTAATAAAATTTTAACACACTTAATGCCATTTACGTTTTTGACAAAGTCATAAAATTTCATGAAGATTGCTTAAACAGTTTTAGAGATATAACATGTTTTGTGTGTCAAGGGGTCGTGCGCGACCCCAGAAGTCCGGTAAAGGTCAATAGTGTTTTTCAAATCAAATACATTGGAACCTCCCTTATAAGACCTTCAAAAATCATACTAAAATGGAGTCTTATAAGGGAGAGGGTCTTATAATAAGGGATGTGATTTTAATACTTACAAAAAAGGGCACTGTCTCAGAGAAGCAGGTCTTATATGGGAAGGAGTTTTAAAACTATGTACATGAGGTTCCACTGTACAGTGAATTGGTTATGGGAGGGAGTCTTATAAGGGAGTTTCCACTGTACAGTGAATTGGTTGTGGAGGGGGTCTTATAAGGGAGGTTCCCATGTACAGTGAATTGGTTATGGTGAGGAGAGTCTTATAAGGCGAGGTTCCACGCTCCATTGAATTGGTTTTAGGGAGGGAGTCTTTAATAAGGGAGGTTCCACTGTACGAGTGAATTGTTATGGGAGGGAAGTCTTATAAGGGAGGTTCCACTGTACAGTGAATTGCGTCTGTGGGAGGGAAGTCTTATAAGGGTACGGTTCCACTGTACAGTGAATTGGTTATGGGAGGGAGTCTTATAAGGGAGGTTCCACTGTACAGTGAATTGGTTATGGGAGGGAGTTCTTATAAAGGGAGGTTCCACTGTACAGTGGAATTGGTTATGGGAGGGAGTCTTATAATGGAGGTTCCACTGTATAGTGAATTGGTTATGGGAATGGGAGTCCTTATAAGGGAGGTTCCACTGTACAGTGAATTGGTTTATGGGAGGAGTCTTTATAAGGGAGGTTCCACTTGTACAGTGAATTGGTTATGGGAGGGAGGTCTTATAATGGGAGGTTCCACTGTACAGTGAATTGGTTATAGGGAGGGAGTCTTATAAGAGGACCGGTTCCACTGCTACAGTGAATTGGTTATTGGGAGGGAGTCTTATACAGGGAGGTTCCACACTGATACAGTGAATTGGTTGCTGTGAGGGAGTCTGATAAGGCAGGTTCCACTGTACAGTGAAGTTGGTTATGGGAGGGGGTTCTTATAAGGGAGGTTCCACTGTACATTGAATTGGTTAATGGAGGGAGTCTTTTAAGGGAGGTTCCACTGTAATAGTGAATGCGGTTGTATGGGAGGGAGTCTTATAAGGGAGGTTTCCACTGTACAGTGAATTGGTGTTATGTGGGGAGGGAGTCTTATAAGGGATGTTTCCACTGGTAACAGTGAATTGGGTTGTGGGTAGGGAGTCTAATAAGGTTGGTTCCACTGCTTCAGTGAAGTTGGTCTTATATGGGGAGGATTCTTATGGATGCGGGGTTCCAGGGCGTACAGTGAAATTGGTTATGGAGGGGAGTCTTATAAGGTAGGTTCCACTGATACAGTGAATTGGTTTGTGGGAGAGGAGTCTTATAAGGGAGGTTCCACTGTACATTGAATTTGTTTACGGGAGGGAGTCTTATAATGGGAGGTTCCACTGTACAAGTGAATTGGTATATGGCAGGGACGTCTTATAAAGGGAGGTCCACTGTCTCAGAGAAGTAGGTCTTATGGGAGGGAGTCTTATAAGGGACGGTTCCACTGTCTCAGAGGAATTGGTTTTATGTGGGAGTGAGTCTTATAATGGGAGGTTCCACTGTACAGTGAATTGGTTGAATGGGAGGGAGTCTTATAAAGGAGGTTCCGCTGTACAGTGAAATTGGGTATGATGAGGGAGTTTTATAAGGGAGGTTCCACTGTACTTTCTATCATTCCATCATCATCATCATCATCATCATCGTCGTCATCATCGTTATCATCATCATCATCGTCGTCGCTATCATCACCCAGGAAAGAGAAGAGGTGGACGAAGAAACTCCCGTGACCGTCGTGACCGTGTGGAAGGCGGGGCCGACGATGGCCATTTCCCTGAAGGACGAGGAGGAGGAGGTGGACTTGCTGGAGCAGGCCCTCGCCGAGGCGGAGCGACGACTCCAGGAAGAACAGCGGAAACTTCAAGAGCAAGAGCAGCAGCAAGCTGACGTGCCCGTCATCGAGACGAATGAACAGGACGGTTGGTGTCTCTTTTTGTTTTGTAGTTTTAATAACATTGTGCTCGTGTCTCTGTGTAGCTATCATGTGTCCCCTATCTCTGTGTGTCACCATCTCTGTGTGTCCCCCATCTCTATGTGTCCCCTATCTCTGTGTGTCCCCGCCTCTATGTGTCCTGGTCTATCGAAGAACAACTTAAGAGTAGCAGCTAAAAACAACTGACGTGGTCGTCTCCGAGCCGAAATGAAGGAGGACGGTTGGTGTCTTTTTTTATTCGTAGTTTTACGAAGGCATTGTGCTCATGTCTCGATCTGTGTAAGCTCTCTATCATGTGTCCCATGTCTCTGTGTGTCCCCCTCTCTATGTGTCACCATCTCAATGTGTCCCCGTCCCTCTATGTGTCCTGGTCTCTTCAAGAACAAGAGCAGCAACAAACAAACTGACGTGGTCATCACAGAGCCGAATGAACAGGACGGTTGGTGGCTTTTAGTTTTGTAGTTTACGTAGCATTGTGCTCATGTCTCTGTGTATCTCTCTATGTGTCCCCATCTCTGTTTGTCCCCATCTCTGTGTGTCCCCATCTCTATGTGTCCTCGTCTCTTCAAGGACGAGAGCAGCAGCAAACTGACGTGGTCGTCACCGAGCCGAATGAACAGGACGGTTGGTGGCTTTTTGGGAGGCTTGTCAAGAGACAGCCTCCTATTAGTATTGGGTAAGGAATCATGTGACTTTTGCTCGTGGAAGGTCACGTGATTTTGGCCAGTTCTACAGGCTCATGGAGGATCACGTGACTTGCTTGGCGTATCAGAGTTGTCTTCCCTTTGTCATTGAAGTTGTCTGCCCTTTTTAATTGAGCGTGCGACTCTACATGTAATGTAGGTCCGTGGGTGCGACGCGCTGGTGGATCATTGAGAACCTCATGAATATGCATCAGCCTAACAGACTGGTGACCAGAAACATGTTAACTGACAGAGTTGGCTGTGACTGCGTCAATCTCTCTCTCTCTCTCTCCTCTCTCTCCCTCAGGGAAATCTCTCTCTCCTCTCTCCTCTCGAGGTCATCTCTCTCTCTCTCTCCCTCTCTCTCTCATCTCTCTCTCTCTCTCTCTCTCTCCTCCGTCTCTCTCCTCTCTCATCTCTCTCTCTCTCTCTCTGTCTCTCTTTTTTTCTCTCTCTCGCTCTCTCTCTCTATTTTCTCTCTGCATGGCACGGCTTCCAATTTTGTTTTCACAGACTATCTTCTTTTTGTCTCTGTCTTTTGGGGGGGGGGGGGCACCCACTGCCTTTCCTGCTCTCTCTCTCTGTCTGTCTGTCTGTCTCTGTTTTTGTCTGTCTGTCTGCCTCTCTCTCTGTCTCTCTCTCTCTCTCTCTCTCCATCTCTCTCTCTCTCTCGTCTCTCTCTCCTCTCTCTCTCTCTCACACACAACACACACACCACACGCACACAAAGCAAAACAAAAGCATGTTCTTGCTTACTCTATTACCCTCTATACAATAAAATTCAATTCAATTCATTATCTCCTCTCTCTCCTCTCTCTCCTCTCCTCTCTCTCTCTCTCTCTCTCTCTCTCTCTCTCTCTCTCTCACTCTCTAACTCTCTCTTACTAGCTAGGCTAGTAGGGGCATAGTGCGTGCGTACTTCCACCACACTATCTTCACTGGAGTTGCTGTCGTCTGCTAAGCCTCATTATTCTCTCTCTCTCTCTCAGCCTTGCTTTCACTGGAGTTTGTGTCGTCTGCTTAAACTTGCATGTCTAAAAACATGTATTATGCATAGCATACGAATAGCATGCCAAAAAATTGCAGAATTTTGAAAGCCAAACGATTTTACATTAAAGTTATGTATTATTACGCTTCTGCAAAGAGAATTATGAAGAAAACAAATTTTGTGTTGTAAGAACGAGGCGTGAATTGTATGATGATAATACCCTTGACAGGGCCTCATCCTCATTTTGGCATTTTTAAAAAAGTGTACAACCACCATTACTAAACCTTTGCAAAATCACAGAAGTGCATTGCTAAACTTTTGCAAAATCACAGCAAGTGCATTGTTAAAAATAAATAAAAGCTGCATTCATCATAAAAATGACAACAAAAAAATAAAAGGACTGAACACATAACATTTTTACTCCTCGCCTTTTAGGCGGGAAAAACCTTTTCAGGGCCTCAAATGGCACACCGTTAAAGGGGCACTCTGACATATGAGTTTTTGCAAGAAACACGCCGAGATCAACCAGGAAAACACCCTTTTACAGAGATTGCAACACTTACTTTGCTCTGGTTTTCTATAAGTCAAATCGGCGATTCCTCTTTGGCGGAGGAGCAGGAAGTCAAATGCTTTCACTCAAAGAGAAGGCGAGCGCTGTCTCTTTTCTGATGGCTGCTAAATCGTTTGCACAAAAGTTTTGCAATACAAGCATTAAAAAACAAAAAAAAATTAAGGTCAAGATGTGCCACCCCCCTGCATTTCTCGGTTAATTCCATTTTGCCGTTTTTGCCTTTCTTACTAAGCATAAAGCTGTATTTCATTAATTTAACTTTTAAAAAAAAAGCTAATAACCTTTTTGGAATACTAACCACTGTTCCCACATAACCCTAGGACATTATCTAATAGGGACCCCCCCCCCTCCACCCCCACCCACGCCCACATGTACTGCCAGTGTACGGCCGTCATTTGTCACAGTCGTGGTTGCGATTGCGTTTTTCCGTTCTGTAGGGTTGGGTGGGTGGCAAGGTTAAGCTTAGGGCTAGGGTTGAGGGCTGGGTTAGTAATTCGCCAAAAAGGTCTATTGAGCAAAAAAGCGTTCATAAAATACAGCTTTATGTTTGGTAAGAAAGGCAAAAAAAGGCAAAAACGGAAAATTGCAATTAACCGAGAAATGCGGGGGGGGGGGGCACATCTTTACCTTTACCCGTTTATCTAAAAGTAGTTTTACTCACAACAAAAGAACCAGATCAATTTTTTTTGTTACTGCACTACAAAAAAAAGAAAAACGCTTCAACCACAATGAGTGTCATTCACCCACCCCATCAAAAATGGCTTTCTCTCCAGGCATCTCTGCCAAGAGCAAATCACGCTTTTTTGACAATTTAATTTCTAGGAAACCAGAACAAAGTGAGTGTTCTTTCTGATCCTTGAAAAGGCTGTCTTTCTGGTGATCTCGACATGTTTCTTGCAAAATAACTCATCCGTCTAGGGTGCACCTTTAAACATTCTTGCTACCCCCCCCCCCCTCCCCCTCCCCCGTTGCCAATCGCTAACTATACTAAGCTACTGTCGGCCACGCTCCACCCCACCCCTTCACTCCACCGACGATCGTGTCGTCTGCTTTTAGCCTTTGCAAAATCACAGAAGTGCCTTGCCAAACTTGCTAAATCACAGCAAGTGCATTGTCAAAAAAAGATAAATTAAAAAATGCATTCATAATGATAATAACAAAAACAAAAGTAAAATGAATGCACACTTAACATTTTTATGTTTCGACTTTTTGGCAGGAAAAACCTTTACAGGGCCTCAAAACAAAGCGAAATGTATCATGTCAAATGGATTTCATTTAGCAGACGATGTTCTCTTGGGGGGGGGGGGGGGGAGTTTACTGTGAAGCAAAGCTGTTTCGTTTTGCTATTACTCGGATATTAGAAACAACATTATTTATTTCTGTATTGCTTGGCATTGTAAATTCATCAAACCCTTTATTTTGAAGAAATACTTACGGATGGATTTTATATTCTTCTGTCCTCATGTTCATTTATCAGTTGACTATTACTTGACCCCGCCCCCTTTCTTCTTCATCCGTGTGCATCACACGACCATTGAGAGACTCATGAATATGCTTTAGCCTAGCAATCTGACCAAAAGCTATGAAAAGCAGGGTAAGTCTCTATAGGCCTATAGTACAAAGCGTTAGCAGACGGACACAATCATTTGACAGTCAAAGAATAGGAACATGAGCCAAGTTTGGTTGACTTTTCAGTTTAATTCATACAACCGTAGCTGCTGAGCCATAACAACATACTTACGTTGTGTTTATGACTGCCTATCTCAAAACAGTACAAATGTAATGTTTCTCTCAGTTTCATGACAACAACCCTAGGCTGATCCTAGCCCTGTTCTCTTCAGACTCTCGATCTCAAAGTCTGATTCTTTTCAGGTTCATGACAACCCAATTAGGCTGATCCTAACCCTATCCTCATCGGTATGTTTATGATTCTCGATCTCAAAGTCTGGTTCTTTTCAGTTTAATGACAACAACCGTAGGCTGATCCTAACCCTATCCACTTCGTGTTTACGACTCTCGATCTCGAAGTCTGTTTTTTTTTCCAGTTTTAAGGCAATAACCCTAGGCTGATCCTGGCCCTACTCCTATTCATTTTTATGGCTCTCGATCTCAAAGTCTGGTTCTTTACAGTTTCACAACAACCCTAGGCTGATCGTAACATTATTCCTCTTCATGTTTATGACTCGATATCAAAATCTGGATTTATTTCAGTTTCCTGACAACAGTTATAGGCTGATCCTAAACCGTATCATATTCCTGATTGCGACTCTCGATCTCAAAGTCTCGTTCTTTTAAGTTTCATGACAACAAACCTGAAGCTGATCCTAACCCTAGCCCCTACATTGTTTATGATTCTTAATCTCAAAGTCTGTTTCTTTTCAGTTTAATGACAACAACCCTCGGCTGATCCTAACCCTGTCCTCTTCGTGTTTCGGTTCTCGATGTTAAAGTATGGTTTCTTTTAGTTTCATGGCAATAACCCTAGGCTGATCCTAACCCAATCTTCTTTGTGTTTATGACTTGATCTCAAAGTCTGGTTCTTTTCATTTTCGGTACAACAACCCTCCCTGTCAACAACTTAAGGCTGATACTACCCTTATTCTCTTAATGTTTATGACCATCAATCTCAAAGTCTGGCTTCTTTCAGCGCGACCCCCCCTGGGTCATGACAATAAACATAGTCTGAGTTATATGTTAACACTATTCTCTTCGTGTTTACGACTCTCGATTTCAAAGTCTCGGTCTTTCAGTTTCAGGACAATAACCATGGGCTGGTCCTAACACTATACTTTTCATGTTTAAGACTCTCGATCTCAAATTATCTTTCTTTTCAGTTTCATGACAACAAACCTAAGCTGATTCCTAACCCAATCTTATTTGTGTTTATGACTTGATCTCAAAGTCTGGTTCTTTTCAGTTTCACGACAATAACCCTAGGCTGACCTTAGCCCTATCCTATTCAATTTTATGGCTCTAGATCTCTCAAAGTCTGGTTCTTTTCATTTTAATGACAACAACCCTAGGCTGATCTTAACCATATCTTCTTCATGTTTATATCACCTCGATCTCAAAGTCTGGTTTCTGTAAATTTCATACAAACCTTGGCTGATCCTAACCTTGTTCATGTTTACGACTCTCGATCTCAAAGTTGATTCTTTTCAGTTTTACAACAACAACCATAGGCTGATCCTAACCATATCCTCTTCATATTTATGACTCGATCTCAAACTCTGGTTTATTTCAGTTTCATGACAACCCTAGGCTGATCCTAGCCTTATTTTCTTCATGTTTACTACTCTTGATCTTAAAGTCTGGTTTCTCTCAGTTTTATGACTATAACCCTAGGCTGATCCTAACCATACTCTCTTTATGTTTACTACTCAATATCAAAGTCTGGTTCTGTTCAATTTCACAACAACCCTAGGCTGATCCTAACCCTAAACTTTAAGTGTTTATGATTCTCGATCTCAAAATCTGATTTATTTCAATTTCTTGACAATGACTACAGGATGAGCCTTGCCGTATCAGATTCATTATTTATCGCACTCGATCTCAAAGTCTGGTTCTTTTCAGTTTCACAACAACCCAAATTGATCATAACCCCTCTATTCTTTTCATGTTTACGACTCTTGATGTCAAAGTTTGGTTTATTTCAGTTTGATGACAATAACCCTAGGCTAACCCTAACCCTACTCTCGTCATGTAAGTTGTTATTTTATGATGCATGCAACTGTATTTCAGTACTATATATCTCTGTCTCTGTTTGTGTGTCTCTATCTTCTCTCTTTCTGTCTGTCCCTCTGTCTCTCTATCTGTCCCTCTGTCTCTCTGTCTGTCTGTAGGTTTGTCTCTTTCCTCTCTCTCTCTCTTCTTCTCGTTATAATCGTGGGTGTGGGTGTGATTTGTTATTAGTGTGGCCTGGACGTCTTTAAGTGTCCATCAGTGCGAGTGTTACAAGTCAGTTGGTTGCGAAAGTGTACTGTAGACTATGTCATTCATTATTTGGGCGTGATACAGAAATTGACTGAGGAATCAGGGAAGGGGGGTGTTGGTCAATGCTTGATGTATACTTTTTGTTCATTGTGTTTACTATTCATTTTAGTGATTTCTGTAAAGCGCTTAGAGCTTAAAGATTAAGCGCTATAAAAGTTGCTCCATGTTTATTACTCTCGATCTCAAAGTCTGTTTTCTTTCAGTTTCATGACAACAACCCTAGGCTAGATCCTAGCTTTATCGTCTTTGTATTTTGACTCGATCTCAAGCTTTCTGACGGCTTACAAAGATTCGCTCACCTTGGATGGCTGGTCTCGGGTTCTGATTTGAACAAGCCAGGGTGTAGCTGCGCTTTGGGATTCAGAATGAGCAGCGTAGGAGCAACGCCACTGTAAGCGCCCCAGCATATCGACAGCAATATCATTTTAAAAAGTCTTGTTCTTTTCAGTTTCATGACAACAAACCTAGGCTGATCCTAACCCTTTTCTGTTCATGTTTATGACTCTCAATCTCAGAGTCTGGTTTCTTTAAGTTTCATGACAACGCTAGGCTGATCCTACCCCTCTACTCTTTGTGTTTATGATTCTCTATCTAAAAGTCTGCTTTTTGTCAGTTTAATGACAACAACCCTAAGCTGATCCTAAATCTATCCTTCTCATGTTTATGAGTCTCGATCTCAAAGTCTGCTTCTTTTCAGTTTACTGACAACCCTAGGCTCATCTTAACCCTATATTCCTTGCGTTTACGACTCTCAATTACAAAGTCTGGTTTATTTAATTTTTATGACAACACTCCTAGGCTGATCCTAATCATATTATCTTCGTGTTTATGATTGTCAATCTCAGTCCCCCCCCCCCCAGCCACCCCCCCCCCCCCCCTTTGGTTTTCATCAGTTTCATGACAACAATCTTGTCCTGATCCTAACCCTATGATCTTCGTGTTTACAACTTTCTATCTCAAAGTCTGGTTTCTTTCTGTTTCATGACAACAACCCTAAGCTCATCCTAGCCCTATCCTTTTTGTGTTGATGAGTCTCGATCTAAAAGTCTGGTGTTTGTTTTCAGTTTACTCACAACAACCCTAGGCTGATTCTAATCCTATTATCTTCATGTTTATGACTCTTGATCTCAAAGTCTGTTTTCTTTCAGTTTCATGACAACAACCTTATGCTGATCCGAACCCTATCATCTTTGTCTGGTTTCATGAAAATGTGTAAAGTGTACATTTGTTTCAATTGGTGCTTCGTATTGTTGATGTCACTCTCATTATGTGTTAACGAAAACAGCATTTTGTTATTTAAAAGCCTTTTCTGACATTGTGAAACAAAATCTTGGAAACGTGAACTCTTCCATAAGTATATTTTTTAAACAACTTAGGATTACAAATACTTTGGAAGATGAATCTCATCTGTTTACATAACTAAACCTACATTTTCAGCAATATAATATCATCTCACATTAATGTGTTGAACTTCTTTTTTGGTCCTGTCTGAGCAGTTGATGACGAACGTCTTTTATGACACGTTCATATGTTATGTCACTTTTTCTCTTCTTCTTTCCTAAGGTAACAAACTACATCACGTTGAAGATATTTTGAAAAGACATGTTCATTATTATTTTACACTTTTGAAGTGTAATACAAACACTGTTTAGCCTCCTGTTTATCTTTGATCAACTGAATTTAGAGCCGGCTGAAAACTAAAACTTCTTTTTTTCCAAATCTTATTTATTTGTAATTTTTTTATTATATTTTTTTATGCTCTCCCCAAGTCTTCCGTCGGTGTTATATGCCATAATTGTTCCTGCGACGTACCACGATGTTGTCTAGCGTGCGTACGTTAACACACTCCCTACACAAGTATAATAGTGGCACAGTGGTAGCACTTTCGTTCGTGTCAAGTAAACCCGAGTTCAAACCCTGGGTAA
>CM065709.1:30105811-30107610 GCA_017654935.2 Phymorhynchus buccinoides | reverse complement strand
TATACAGTCTTTGCTAATAGTCTTCTTAGACGGCGTGACTAAAACATTTGAAGATTTGAAGATTATCGTTGCTTACATTTGTTCAGCCTCAGGGCTGAGTGTAAAAAAAAGCACATTGTATGCTTATCTCACAACCCTGATTAAACAAAATGTCGTTCGTGCGCTCTCTCTCTCTCTCTCTCTCTCTCTCTCTCTCTCTCTCTCTCTCTCTCTCTCTCTCTCGCTCACTCTCTCTCTCTCTCTCTCCTCTCTCTCTCTCTCTCTCTCTCTCGCTCTCTCTCTCTCTCTCTCTCTCTCTCTCTCTCTCTCTCTCTCTCTCTCGCTCACTCTCTCTCTCTCTCTCTCTCTCTCTCTCTCTCTCTCTCTATCTCTCTCTCTCTCTCTCTCTCTGTCTGTTCCCTCTCTGCCCCCCCTCCCCCCTCCCCTTCTCCTAACCTACCGTACCTTCTAATCTTCGCCTTAATGACGTATAATGTCCCCCCCAAAAAGCCTAAATGTCACAAAAAGAGTGAACTCTTCGCAGCCCCTACCAACCTTGCAAAGAATGAAGCCAGCTTTCTCACTCCCCGCACCTGGAAGGTGAAAGGGTGGAAGGTGGGAAAGTGTTAAGTATGGTAACAGTAGGCAGTGAGTGAGTGACTTCAACAATGATTCCCACCTGTAGTGTAGCTGAAAGGGTGGGAGTCAAAAAGGTAATATAAAAAACCCGGCTTCAGTCAGCTACGGAGTAAATGCTCTTTGTATATACTATTATAGTCTTTTTGGTATGTCCAAGTCTTGTTTACCGAGACCATTAATTCTTCTTCCTCGTTTCAGTGTCTCGGGGGGACACAATGACGACAAAAAGAAAGAAAGAAAAGAAAAGAATGTTGGACTGGAATGCGGACTGGGATGAAAGATGTAAATGCGTAGTATGGGAGGGAGGGAAGGGAAGGAATCTACATACTTCAACATCGATGATGGGTGTTTGGGGTGATAGGAACATGGTTGTTGGCATGGTGTGTGTGTGTGTGTGTGTGTGTGTGTGTGTGTGTGTGTGTGTGTGCGTGCGTGTGTGCGTGCGTGCGTGCGCGCGTGCGTGCGTGCGTGCGTGTGAGTGTGCGTGCGTGCGCGCGCGCACTGGCTCTGCTGGATTAAGACCCTTGGTTTTTTTTCCTGGGTAGGTGTGACCCACATTACAGTCTGCCTCCCCCCCCCCCCCCCACACACACACAATCGAAGCTGCGCTTTAAAGACCCAGTGACGCTCCACGATTAAGTCCCTTGTTTTTTTCTCTGGGTAGCTGTGACCCAAATACAAATTTCCCCAACTTGAAATTGAGGGGTGTGCCCCTAATTCTTCCTTAGCTGAAGCTTTTAAAACGAAAACGAGAAATTCACAGAAAGAAAAAGTTTACTTTTTTTAAAAATATAATTAAGGTAATAATGCTAGATTACAAAATGTAATCAAGCAAGTAATTCAAACAGAAACAACAACACTAACAACAAAAAGAAAAAAACAACAACACAAAAATACCTTGTATCAGAAACAACTCTACCCAGGTTAACTGCAAAGTAGACAATGGCCGGTGTCATGAGAAATAAGTTCCTGCCGAGAAATAGCTACCCTTCGAAAGCGCACTAGAACCATTCTTCTTTCATGTGATAAATTAATAAGTCAACTATTATTTAAGATATTGATATTTAAGTGCTCAATCTACACGGAAAGAACCAAGAAATAGAGCGGGAGAGTGTAAATCTACATTTTTTTGCGGCCGAGAAATCGATATACAAAGCCATGTCACTTAATTTCGTATTTTC
>CM065709.1:30095811-30098311 GCA_017654935.2 Phymorhynchus buccinoides | reverse complement strand
AAAGGTATGTGAGTACGCGCTAACAAATACCATTCACACAATGTCACTATTTCCCCAGGGCAACACAGTGAGTTGTACGTCATATTAAGGTCTGTGTACACGTTAACACTATTCACAAGATATTTCTATTTCCCCATGGCAACACAGTGAGTTGTAAGTCATATTAAAGACCCACAGAGCCGGCTGGATTAAGTCCCTTGGTTTTTTTTCTGGGTCGGTATGGCCCACATTCAGACTTTTCTCATATACGATCGAGGCTGCTCTTCAAAGTGATGTCTCGTTTTCGTGCATGAGGACATTTGTATGGGAGCAACATTTGGTCAAAATAAGATTTCTTACCAGCTATAAGAGGGAAAACACGTGGAAACCGTGATTTTGACACGTGACGTGGTGGGTCTTTAAGAGTGGGCTATCACTGTGTTGCCATGGGGAAATAGAAATATCTCGTGAATAATGTTAACGTGTACACAGACCTTTATGAGTGGCCTAACACTGTGTTGCCATGGGGAAATAGAGATATTTTGTGAGTATTGAGTGGCTAACACTGTGTTGCCATGGGGAAATAGAGATATTTTGTGAATATTGAGTGGCCTAACACTGTGTTGCCATGGGGAAATAGAGATATTTTGTGAGTATTGAGTGGCCTAACACTGTGTTGCCATGGGGAAATAGAGATATTTAGTGAGTATTGAGTGGCCTAACACTGTGTTGCCATGGGGAAATAGAGATATTTTGTGAGTATTGAGTGGCCTAACACTGTGTTGCCATGGGGAAATAGAGATATTTTGTGAGTATTGAGTGGCCTAACACTGTGTTGCCATGGGGAAATAGAGATATTTTGTGATGTAGAGATATTTTGTGAATATGTTAACTTGTACACATACCTTTTAGCAAGGCCTATAGAATACAAAAACACTACAGGCGATAAAGGTATATATGTACACGTTAACATTATTCACAACATTCACAACACGTTAACAACATTCACAAAATATATCGATTTCCCCACGGCAACACAGTGAGTTGCAAGTCATATTTATGAGTGGTCTAACGTTGTGTTGCCACGGGGAAATAGAGATAGTTTGTGAATGTTGAGTGGCCTTACAATGTGTTGCAATGGGGAAATAGATATTTTGTGATGTAGAGATATTTTGTGATGTAGAGATATTTTGTGATGTAGAGATATTTTGTGATTATTTGTTAACGTGTACACAGACCTTTAATACCAAGGCCCTATAGCATACAAAAACTGCAGGCGATACTGGAATCAGAAGAAGACTTACTAGGCCTACTAGCTAGTCTCACCAAAAAGCCTGAATTGAATACTAAGAGTGTAAACTCCGCAGCTGACTGAAGCCGGGTTTTTTAAAATATTTTAACTCCCACCCTTTCATCTTCACTACAGGTAGGGATCATTGTGAACCCACTCACTGCCTACTCTTACCGAAGACTCTAAAAGGGTAAGATGGACTACTTAAGAGCTACAGCGAACCGGGCTGATAGAGTTATCGTTAGTGGGGTAGTTAATATACACCATTCACAGCGGCGGCTATCCAAAATCTCAGACTGGAATTTGAACGGAGAATTCAACTGGCATATCAACGTGTAAATGTGTCACGTTTAAAAGGGACATAACCAGTGTTTCTGTCCTCACTACTCATATAGGGACAAGAGACCGGATGCTTGTCTTCCCCTATACAGTCTTTGCTGTTACCACATGGACTTAACACTTCCCACCTTTCGCATTATTTTCACCTACACTACAGGTGGGGATCATTGTGAACTCACTCACTGCCTCTGTTACCACATGGACTTAACACTTCCCACCTTCCACATTATTTTCACCTACACTACAGGTGGGGATCATTGTGAACTCACTCACTGCCTACTGTTACCACACTGGACTAACACTTCCCACCTTCCACATTATTTTCACCTACACTACAGGTGGGGATCATTGTGAACTCACTCACTGCCTACTGTAACCACACTAACACTTCCCACCTTCCACATTATTTTCACCTACACTACAGGTGGGGATCATTGTGAACTCACTCACTGCCTACTGTTACCACATGGACTTAACACTTCCCACCTTCCACATTTTTTCACCTACACTACAGGTGGGATCATTGTGAACTCACTCACTGCCTCTGTTACCACATGGACTTAACACTTCCCACCTTCCACATTATTTTCACCTACACTACAGGTGGGGATCATTGCGAACTCACTCACTGCCTCTGTTACCACACTTAACACTTCCCACCTTCCCACCCTTTTCACCTACACTACAGGTGGGGATCATTGTGAACTCACTCACTGCCTACTGTTACCACATGGACTTAACACTTCCCACCTTCCTCATCATTTTCACCTACACTACAGGTGGGGATCATTGTGAACTCACTCACTGCCTACTGTTACCACATGGACTTAACACTTCCCACCTTCCGCATTATTTTCACCTACACTACAGGTGGGGATCATTGTGAACTCA
>CM065709.1:30073311-30078311 GCA_017654935.2 Phymorhynchus buccinoides | reverse complement strand
CAACAACACAACAAAAACACAACACCAACAACAAACAACAACAACAACAACAACACACAACAACACCACAACAACACAACAACAACAACAACAACAACAACACAACAAACAACAACAACAACAAAAAAACAGGCAACAACAACTACAGCAACAACAACAACTAAAATGACAACAACAACACACAACAAAAAAATGAAACAACAACATGTTTTGTTTTCTTTGCAACAAAAAATGACAACAACAACAACAACAACAACAACAACAACAACAGCAACAACAACAACAACAACAACAACAACAAAAACCGCATGTTTTGTCTTTGCAATCTGTTGTTTTGCAACAACAACAACAAAACAACAACAACACGTTTCTAATTTGTTGTTTTTGATTCATGTTTTTGTTTTATTGTTTTATTTGTTTTTCTTCCCATTGTACACTAATATTGATGTTGTGCTGTTTATTGTCCATGCTTGTGGGCAGCCAATACTATGTCATTGAAAAATGTTGGAGTGCCTTGTATAAGCTCTAAGCTTGTTGTGCTCTACTCATTTAAATGATGTGCTGCTGTATGTGCTTTATTTGAATAAATCTGGTTTAAACCAACAACAACAAAACAAAATAGTACAAAAACCGTCATGCTTTCTATACACCTCAAAATGTAAGTCACATTAGCCCTTTCACCGCCAGCCTATTTTAGCCATGCATGTCCATTAATTTTACCTGGGTAGAGAACACAATCCATCTGCAGTATTGGGGATTCTTCTGTGACATATATAAATAGGGTCTATCCTTACTTCCCAAAACTAAGACAATAGCGTCTTTGGATAATAGACCGCAATTTGATGCCTTTTAGTGACATAGGTGTTAAATCAATGTGGTGCTAAAATGCGACTTTGGCGGTGACAGGGTTAACGGCGATACTAAAGTACAGAACAGAAACCACTTCACCAACTGAATTATGCATGCGAGAAAAAGAAAAAAAAAGTCCAACACTGAACTACCACCACCCCTTCTCTCCCCCCACTACCATCTCCTCCCCCTTTTCCCTACACCCACCTCCTACCACAACTTTGAACCTTCTTCACATTTATTGCTTCAATACCCTCCCCCTCCCCTCCCTCTCCCATTTGCCGCACCCATCATGACCTTCACCCCCTGTTTACCACTTTTGTTTTTTCCTGTCATTATTTTCTTGAAGAGCATTTCTTGTCCCCCACCTCCACCACCGAAAATTCATGTTGTATGCGTCTCTCGAGGGTGTGTTTGTCCGTTAATTGTTTGCTCTTTCTTACATTTTTTTAAATGTTTTCATTGTTTATATATTTTTTTGTTTTTGTTTTTCCATGTACCCCCAAGGGGCTTTTTTGGAAATAAAAAACCTTGAACCTTGAACCTCTTTGGCGAGTAAATAACTCGCGAGCGTGCGTGCGCGTGCGCGTGTGTCGAGCTATTCCACTACACCCCCACCCTCTCATCCTCCATCCACACGCATTCCATTATTAATGGGGTTTTTTCTCTGTTTTGCTTGTTCGTATTGCTGATGTTGATGCTCTGTCTATTGGCCACTGCAACTAGGGTTATTAACAACCCTTGACGGCAAGAGTTAAGCCCTTGTTGGTCAATATCCAAAAGGGAATTCACTCTTTGCAAAAGGCAGCCATTATCAGTGGCCTCAAGTAGGGTTATTGGCGAGAGTTATGCCTCTTGTTTTGGTCAGTACTCAACCATCTTCCCCCCACCCACCAAGGGCATTCACTCTGGGAAAAGGCAATAGCCACAGCCATTAAGTGGCCTCAAACAGGGCTATTGGCGAGAGTTATACCCTTGTTTGGTCAGTACTCAACCATCTTCCCTCACCCACCAAGGGCATTCACTCTTGGAAAAGGCAGCCATTAAGTGGCCTCAATTAGGGTTATTGGTGAGAGTTATTTGCTTGTTTGGTCAGTACTCAACCATCTACCCCTACCCACCAAGGGCATTCACTCTTGGAAAAGGCAGCCACTAAGTGGCCTCAAATAGGGTTATTGGCGAGAGTTTATGCCCTTGTTTGGTCAGTACTCAACCATCTTCCCCCACCCCCACCAAGGACATTCACTCTTGGAAAAGGGACAGCAATTAAGTGGCTTCTCAGTAAATAGGGTTATTGGCGAGGGTTATACCCCTGTTTGGTCAGTACTCAACCATCTTCCCCCTACCCATCAAAGGGCATTCACTCTTGGAAAAGGCAGCCATTAAGTGGCCTCAAATAGGGGTCAAATAGGGTTATTGGCGAGAGTTATTCCCTTGTTTGGTCAGTACTCTCACCATCTTCTCCCCCCTACCCACCAAGGGCATTCACTCTTGGAAAAAGGCAGAGCCATTAAGTGGCCTCAAATAGGGTTATTGGGGATGTTGTTATTATCCCTTGTTTGGTCAGTACTCAACCATCTTTTCCCCCACCCACCAAGGGCATTCATTAAGTGGCCTCAAATAGGGTTATTGGCGAGATTTATTCCCTTGTTTGGTCAGTACTCAACCATCTTCCCCCCACCCACCAAGGGCATTCACTCTTGCAAAAGGTGTTCTTTGCAGTGGCCTCCCTATTTGGTCGTACCATGTCGTTGTTATATTTCTGCTACTGTTTGTTGTTGATTTCTGTTGACGATTTGTCTGTGTCTCAATGCTCGTTTATTGTATTACTATTAGTTACATGTTACATGCTTAGAATCACTGAGGACGGAATGGAAGACTAGGCCCAGAAAGGAGAAACGAGAGAGAAAGAAAGAGAAAAGAGTGAGAGAGAAAGAGTGAGTGAGAGAGAGAGAGAGAGAGAGAGAAACGAGAGAGAAAGATCGAGAGAAATAGAGAGAGAGCCCAGAGGAGAGAGAGAGAGAGAGAGAGAGAGAAGAGAGAGAGAGAGAGAGAGAGTGAGAGAGAGAGAGAGAGAGAGAGAGAGAGAATGAGAGAGAGAGAAAGAATGAGAGAGAGATGAACTGGGATGAGGATGGAGATGAGGTGTGTGCAACAAATGGGGAAATGATAGCCCGGTGAAGCTGAGATGCAAAGGTATATGAAGGTAGGTTAAACACATAAACTTTGTCAGACAAAAACAACCCAATCGAATGCGTGCTGTTTTCTGTTGACGATTTGTCGGTGTCTCAATGTTCGTTTATAGTATTATTATTAGTTACATGTTACATGCTTAGAACCACTGAGGACAGAATGGAAGACTAGGCCCAGCTTACCCTATCCCTCCAACACCCCCCCCCCCCCCACCACCACCCTTCACCGTCTACTCGTCTACTCCCTTACCCACCCATTCTCACTAATGCCACAAACTCGCCCCTCCCCCTCCCCCCCACCCCCACCAAACACCCCCCCTTTTTCCTTACCATTGCTTATTATCTTAAACAACCCTCCACCCCCACCCCACCCCTTTCCTTACCATTGCTTATTATCTTAAACAACCCTCACCCCCACCCCCACCCCTTTCCTTACCATTGCTTATTATCTTAAACAACCCTCACCCCCCACCCCCCCCTTTTCCTTTACCATTGCTTATTATCTTAAACAAACCCTCACCCCCACCCCACCCCTTTTCCTTACCATTGCTTATTATCTTAAACAACCCTCACCCCCCCACCCCTCCTACTCACCCCCCCGTGGGGATATCGGGGGGGATCTTTTGTATTTTGTACAAATAGTCCCCCCACCCCCACCTTCTGGAAGTTCTGTGCCTCTTGTAACTTCCTCTAATCTATCACTCTCTTTGACCCTGCCCTCGTTTTCCCTTTTGCTTACTGTCATCTACTAATCTTTCTGCCTTGCCGGTACGTCCATTCCCCTGCCTTTCGTTTTTTGTTCCCCCCAAAAATTCTTACAAATACTTTCTGCAGCCGAAGACGGACACGCTGGGCCTATATTTTTCAGGCGCACATATTTTCAGGCAGCATGACGCATCTGCGCCGCTCATAAATGACAGGAAGCTGTCGGAGCGATCAACGATGATGCTGAAATATTTCTTAGCGTCCTCCGGTCTTGAACAGACACATACTCGTGGGACATGAGTAGATATAAAGAGGGTGGGAACGATCCTGGAGGCAATGCCCGGAGGCAGTGCAACACCAGGAAAGTCCCGAACGTTTAACAATGCAGATGATCGACGAAGAAGAAGAAGAAGAAGAAGAAGAAGATCTTAACACAATTCAAATGCGACCCCACAAACAGAATGACTGTTTTTAAATAACAAAAAGAGAACGGCACGATTTTTGTCCCAGACCAAAAAAAAAGCAAAAAGCAAAAAAAAAAAAAAAAAAAAAAAAAAAAAAAAAAAAACAAAAAAAAGCAAAAAAAAAGAGCATCTCTTTTAACTTTTATTTTATACCATTCTTGTTTTTTTTTTTTTTCCTCCGCTTCTTTCTTTCTTTCTTTCTGTCTTTCTTTCATATTTCTTCTTCTTTTTTTGTTGCAAACTCCCATCGTTGAGAGAGTGCTCAGTGAATTGTCCGTCCGAACCGAAGATGGGCTGTACTGGCATCCGATCACGAGATGAGCTCTCGTGCCGTGACGTGGCACTTGTCAGCCGGTCACGTGAGCCTTTTACCCTCCTGCGCAGTTGGACATCATTTCCATCACGGAAGGGGGTTGGACTGAAACAGTATTCAAAAACAAAAGAAAAAACAATTGAAGGCAACAAACATTTAAAGGGGCACCCTGACGGATGAGCTTTTGCAAGAAACACGTCCAGATCAGCAGGAAAACACCCTTTACAGAGATCGCAACACTCACTTTGCTCTGGTTTCCCAGAAATCAAGCCGTCAAAAAGTCGATTCCTCCTTGGCGGAGGTGCTGGAAGTCAAATTCTTTCACCCAAAGAGAAGGCGTTTGCCGTCTCTTTTTGAATGGCCGCCTGTGTTTAGACCAAATCGTTTGCACGAACTTTTCGCAATAAAAGCCTTTTTATTTTATTATTTTTAATTTCATACAGTTTATTTAAAGGAGTTTCGCTCACAACAAAGGAA
>CM065709.1:30040811-30043311 GCA_017654935.2 Phymorhynchus buccinoides | reverse complement strand
CCTATCCCTTCCTTAGATGCACATTCAAAATACCCATTACACTGACACACAAACATACTTTTTTGTTGTTGTCTAAGATCACTGTAAGGTGGATAGACGTTAGATTAAAGAACGAACACACACACACACACACACACGCACACACACACACACACACACACACACACACACACACACCACACACACACACGCACACACACACACACACGCATAACACACACACACACACACACACACACACACACACACACACGCACGCACACGCGCACACGCACACACACACACACACACACACACACATACACACACACACACACACACACACACACACACACATATACACACACATGCGCGCGCACAGCATACACACATGCACACACACACATACGCAGCCACCCAACCACACTACCACGCCCCCCCACCTACCACCCATACTCAAACTGAGAACATCGCCGCCATTACTACACTAGTACTAGCCAACATTTGGACTTTTACAAAGCTTTTGAAGCTTATCAAGATTCCATGTATAGTCTCAAAGTGAAGCTGTTCATTTTCCATCAAATACATACATTTCATTTCTAGACACGTGTGTATTCAAATACAATGTTTAAAACACACGAATCTTTATATTATATTATTTTATAGGTGTACCTCAAGGACACACAAAACCTCCATTGCTGTTTAAGACAAAATACTGCTAATTGGTATGTGTGTGTGTGTGTGTGTGTGTGTGTGTGTGTGTGTGTGTGTGTGTGTGTGTGTGTGTGTGTGTGTGTGTGTGTGTGTGTGTGTGTGTGTGTGTGTGTGTTGTGTGTGTGTGTGTGTGTGTGCGTGTGTGTGTGTGTGTGTGCGTGTGTGTGCGTGCGCGTGCTAGACTTCCATACCAACTGGTCACAAAACCCCCAGACATGAAATCATACTTACTGCTAGCCGCGTGACAGAAACTCTGATCTGAAACAGAAAGGGAAAAGAATGTTACATTTTACTGAGTTTATTACATCACTAAGAAAATGCAACAAACAAACACCTACACGACAAGTGTAAAGTGACGTTATTTTATTCACAAGAGACAAAACAAAACTACTGGATATTTCGGCGAATGCGCCTTTATCAACATAGACAAACAAGAAAACAGCAAACAGCAAATATAGCAAAAGGAGCAAAAAGCAGGCAACAAAAGGAGAAAAAAAATCAACAAGATAAAAAAACAATACTTCCCATCTACAGTCCAATGCGTAAATATGATGCACACTAAGAAAGGTCTTTAGTCAGATTCTGTAAAATAGTTAAGTGTATTATGTAGTGGGTGTATTGGGGGTGGGTGGTGGGTGGGTGGGGGGTGGGTAGTGTCGAATGAGGTGGGACAGAATCATAGTATAAAAAAATAAAACCTTTTCTCTCTGTCTGTCTCTTTTCCTCTCTCTCTCTCTCTCTCTCTCTCTCTCTCTCTCTCTCTCTCTCTCTCTCTCTCTCTCTCCTCTCTCTCTCTCTCTCTCTCTGTGTCTCTCTCAAAAAACACTCTTTCCTTCTCTCTATCCTCTCTTTAACTCTGTCTCTCTTTCTCTCTCTCTCTTTTCTCCCCCTCCCTCTGTCTCTCTCTCTCTTGTACTCTCTCTCTCTCTCTCTCTCTCTCTCTCTCTCTCTCTCTCTCTCTCTCTCTCTCTCCCTCTCCTCTCTCAACCCATTCCCCAATGTCTCCTTTCCTCAAGTTCTCTCTCTCAGTCTTCTCCCCCCCTCTCTCTCTCTCTCTCTCTCTCTCTCTCTCTCTCCCTCTCTCTCTCTCCCTCTGTCTGTGTCTCCCCCAGTTCCACAGTTGAGGAAATTTTACTCCCTGACTCTGAAGATACTAATTTGCGCTCACGAAAGCACACAGCATGAATACGGGACAGAAAACCATTACTTTTGTATTCATCATAGCACGGTTTAAAGACCCCACACTGCACGTGTCACATTCCCTCTTATGCTTGGAAGCTACAGAGGGAAAACACGCGAAAACCGTGATCATGACACGTGACGTGGTGTGTCTTTAAATAGCCCCAGAGAAGAAGGGTCGTTTAGAATAGAGGCAGTGTCTTCAAATCCCTCAAAAAAGAAAGCGATTTGTCTTAGTCTTGTCACAGTTGAATAATTTCATGATCTCAACGGAAGACATATAACATATCCCCCCCCCCCTCGGTGGGGACACCGGGGGGTCGGGGGGGGGGGGGGGTCGTGATGGTGAGTTCAACGTCCAATTAGGTTACTCTCTTTGACTCTGCCTTTTCCCCTTGCTTACTGTCATCTACCATCTTTCCGCCTTACTGGTCCATCCTCTTGCCGTTTTTTTGTCTGTTCAAGAAACACTTTCATATACCAAAAAAAGATTTCTTCTAGCCGAAGGCAGACTTGCTGGGCCTATAACTATTTCTTAGTTAGGCGCATAACGGCAGCATGACGCATCTGCGCTCGTAATTGACAGGAAGCTGTCTGAGCGATCGAATAATAATGATAATGATAATGA
>CM065709.1:30013311-30035811 GCA_017654935.2 Phymorhynchus buccinoides | reverse complement strand
TGGGACAGTGGGTCTTTAATTAAGCCAACAAAACAACAACAAGGGACTTAATCGTGCTGGGACAGTGGGTCTTTAAATAAGCCAACAAAACAACAACAAGGGACTTAATCGTGCTGGGACAGTGGGTCTTTAATTAAGCCAACAAAGCAACAACAAGGGACTTAATCGTGCTGGGACAGTGGGTCTTTAAATAAGCCAACAAAACAACAACAAGGGACTTAATCGTGCTGGGACAGTGGGTCTTTAAATAAGCCAGCAAAACAACAACAAAGGACTTAATCGTGCTGGGACAGTGGGTCTTTAATTAAGCCAACAAAACAACAACAAGGGACTTAATCGTGCTGGGACAGTGGGTCTTTAAATAAGCCAACAAAACAACAACAAGGGACTTAATCGTGCTGGGACAGTGGGTCTTTAATTAAGCCAACAAAACAACAACCTTCTCACCTTCCTTTATCGTCATCGCCACCATCATCAGCATCATCACCAACACCGTCCTCACCATTCTCGATAACGATAAAGAACACCCCTTCTGGACACAACACCTTCCTCGGTAACTGATGGTCAAAACCATCATGGCAACCATCCGTCCGTCCACCAAAGAAAACAAAACAAAATACCAAAAAAAAAGAAGAAAAAAGAGAGAGAGAGAGAGAGAGAGAGAGAGAGAGAGAGAGAGAGAGAGAGAGAGAGAGAGAGAGAGAGAACAAAGTATTCGAACACGTTTCTTTTCACGAAGTTCACAAAACCCAACTCAAACACGGAGTCTTGCTTTAGTCACTTGCGTAGTAAAGACACAAAGAAAACTATATTAATGTCTCTCTTTTAGCTGCTCTTCCAAAGACAAAAGAAAATACTTAAAAAAGAGAACAAAAGAAACGAGAGAGAACAAAGTATTCACCAGTTCACAAAACCTAACTCCAACACAGAGTCTCTCTTTTTGCTGCTCTTCTAAAGACAAAACAAAATACTCACAAATGTTTTTTATAAAGAAATAGAGAGAGAGAACAAAGTATTCGAACGCGTTTTTTCCTCACCAGTTCACAAAACCGAACTCCAACACAGAGTCTCTCTTTTTGCTGCTCTTCTAAAGACAAAACAAAATACTCACAATTTTTTTTTAGAAAGAAATAGAGAGAGAGAACAAAGTATTCGAACACGTTTTTCCTCACCAGTTCACAAAACCTAACTCCAACACAGTCTCTCTTTTTGCTGCTCTTCTAAAGACAAAACAAACTACTCAACAACAACAAAAAGATAAAGAAATAGAGAGAGAGAACAAAGTATTCGAACACGTTTCTTTTCACGAAGTTCACAAAACCCCAACTCACACAAGGAATCTTGCTTTCGTCACTTGCGTAGTAAAGACACAAAGAAAACGATTATATTAACGTCAGAGCTGGTGTCTCTCTCTTTTCGCTGTTCTTCCTCTTGAAGCGTGACCATTCCTTCGCCTACAAAACACAATCATACTAAGAAAAGACGCAACCCGTTAATGTTAAGAAGAAGGAGACACAGTGGAAGCTCCCTTATAAGACCTCCCATTATCAGACTCCCTCCCTCATAAGACCTAATTCTCTGAGACATTGCCCTTCTTTGTAAGTATTAATCTTACCTCCCTTATAAGACCCCCACTCCCTTATAAAAGACCACATTTAAAAAAAAAAGATTTTGAAGGTCTTATAAGGGAGACCCACTGTATCTACTACACTTGAAAAAAAAGGCTGTTGACAAAAGGAAAAACACCCCACCAAAATTAACGTGGCCATTTGCTGGCCCTTTAAAAAAACAATTTCTTCTTCTAAAACCGCTCTTTCATATAGGGGAAGACGGGGTAAAAAGCGCATGGGCGGGTAAGACGCCCACCCCAATTATCTCATGAAATAAAGAAAATTTCAGTCAAATTTGCCCATGAGACGAATGCTAGACATTAACGCTCGTCTCATGGGCAAAATGAGATTGAAATTTGCTTCATTTCATGAGATAATTGAGGTGGGCTTCTTACCCGTCCATGCGCTTTTTACCCCGTCTTCCCCTAATCACAAAAGTGAGTTCAAAGAGGGGGGGCGACGGTGTCACTAAAATTGTAATATGTCCAGCAAAGCAAACGGTTGACAAGCATTTAAACAATACTTGTGTGTTCACAATCATTATTAGCAAGTGTTATTTTAAACGCTCGACAAGTGTAAACAATAATTTCGGTGGCCGTAAAAGCAGCAGTCCTTTTTTTTAAATTTTGTTTTATTACTGCAGCAACTCTTCTTCTTCTTTTTGGCTTTTTTTTTTTATATAATATAAATAAATTCTTACTTCGCAGTAATGTGTAAGGAAGAAGGTCGACGGAAGTCGAGTCGCTTAATGAAGAGATGGAGATATAATTATACGGTTAAAAGGCGGTTGACAAGGAAGTAGTAACGGTCGCAAGCACGTGAAATTGTTGTCATTCTTTCCACCACCGTCATGGCGACACAGTGATAGCCAGTCATACTTGCATAGCACTAGTGTTGCCATGGGGGGTAGAGGGGGGGGGGGGGGGGGTAGAGGGGTGGTGGTGGTGGTGGTGGTGGTGGTGTTGAGGCGAAGCGAAAAATCTTCACTTGTACACAGAGACCTTAAAGGTGGACCCTGACGGATGAGTTTTTGCAACAAACACGTCGAGATCACCAGAAAGACAGCCTTTTCAAGGATAGGAACACTCACTTTGCCCTGGTTTCTTAGAAATTAAACCGTCAAAACGGCGATTCCTCCTTGGCGGAGATGCCGGAGAGAGTAGCCATTTTGAATGGGGTGGGTGGAGGTGAAGGTGTTTTTTTTGTAGCGCAGTAAAAAAAAAAGGAACTATTTTCTTTGTTGTGAGCGAAACTCCTTTCGAAAAAAATGTATACAATTTTAAAAAAATAAAAAAATAAAAAGGCTTGTATTGCGAAAATTTCGTGCAAACGATTTGGCGGCCGTTAGAAAAGAGATGGCACACGCCTTCTCTTTGGGTGAAAGAATGTGACTTCCAGCACCTCCGCCAAGGAGGAATCGCCGATTTGACGGTTTGATTTCTAGGAAACGAGAGCAAAGTGAGTGTTGCAAACTCCGTAAAGGGTGTGTTCCTGGTGATCTCAACGCGCTTCTTACAAAAACTCATCCGTCAGGGTGCCCCTTTAATATAAGCAAAGCAGGCAAAGACAAATGACGAAAGGGAGGGAAGTGAAGAAGAAGAAGAAGAAGAAGAAGAAGAAGAAGAAGAAGAAGAAGAAGAAGAAGAAGAAAAAGAATAATAATAATAAGAAGAAGAAGAAGAAGAAGAAGAAGAAGAAGAAAAAGAAGAAGAAGAAGAGGAGGAGGAGGAGATAATGGGGAAACGGTACGTAGTTGGGGAGGGGGAGATGGGGGGGAGGGATTAGACCTGGATAGGAAGTGCGGGAGAGAGAGAGGGAGAGAGAGAGAGAGGAGAGAGAGGGAGAGAGGAGAGAGAGAGAGAGAGGGAGGCAGAAAAGTGGATAGGAAGTGCGGGAGAGAGAGAGGGAGAGAGAGAGAGAGAGAGAGAGAGGAGAGAGAGGGAGAGAGGAGAGAGAGAGAGAGAGGGAGGCAGAAAAGTGGATAGGAAGTGCGGGAGAGAGAGAGGGAGAGAGAGAGAGATAGGAGAGAGAGGGAGAGAGGAGAGAGAGAGAGAGAGGGAGGCAGAAAAGTGGATAGGAAGTGCGGGAGAGAGAGAGAGAGAGGAGAGAGAGAGAGAAGGAGAGAGAGAGAGAGAGAAGGAGAGAGAGAGAGAGAGAGGAGAGAGAGATTGAGAGAGAGAGAGAGAGAGAGAGGGAGAAAAGTGGATAGGAAGTGGGAGAGAGAAAGATATATATTATAAGGTAAGAAATCTTGTTTCGTTACCTGGTCCAGGTCTCACTCCCACACAAATGCCCCCCAAATTCAAACCGAAACATCGTTTTAAAGAGCAGCCTCAATTTGAAGTTGGGGACATGTGTATGTGGGTCACAGCTACCCAGAAGACCCTCCCCCCCCCCCCCCCCCCCGAAGGGACTTAATCGTGGTGCGTCAGTGTCTCTACACACGAAAAGAAAAGGATAGTGTATGGATAACAGTAGAAAAAGGTAAGAAAAACAAGGACCTACGTAGAATTGTGATGTGATGACGTGTTTGGGTGTTTAGGTAAGTAAGCCGTGTCCGTCGTTTCCGATCATGACTGCCAGATAGTGGAGATGCCTTGCCCAGGGTACATCCCCGCTGTCTCGGCCAAAGGGATTTGAGGACAGATGGCGTTGTGGGGGAAGGTCCCCGAAGAAACGCAAAGAAAATTAGAGATAATATAAGCTTAAGTCGGGGACACAAAAAAAAGACGAGGGACATATAGACACAGGGGGAGACAGAGATGAAAACGGTGGCACATAGAGACGGGGACACATAGACATGGGAACACATAGAGATGAAAACGGTGGCACATAGAGACGAGGACACATAGACAGGGGAACACATAGAGATGAAAACGGTGGCACATAGAGACGGGGACACATAGACAGGGGGACACATAGAGATGAAAACGGCGGCACATAGAGACGGGGACACATAGACAGGGGGACACATAGAGATGAAAACGGCGGCACATAGAGACGGGGACACATAGACACAGGGACACATAGTGACGAAAACGGTGGCACATAGAGATAGGGACACTTAGACACGGGGACACATAGAGACGAAAACGGTGACACATTGAGACGGGGACACATAGACACAGGGACACATAGAGACACAAAACGGGGACACATAGAGACGGGGACACATAGGCACAAGGGTAGATAGAGACGAAAATGGTGGCACATAGAGACGGGTACACATAGAGACGGGGACACATAGACACGGGGACACATAGAGACTAAAACGGTGACACATAGAGACGGGGACACTTAGACAGGGGGACACATATAGAGATGAAAACGATGGTAGGGGAGGCTTATTGATTCAGTACCTGTCACGCAATTCGTACCACCTGGTTTCCTACCAAACGGTAGAAGATTGAGGGTTAATATTTGTGTGTGAAGTTTGGACAGGGGAAGGGAAGTATTTTATCACAACAAAAATGCAACGAAGCGGAACACTCTTTGCAAGACAATCGAAAGTTCTTTTTGGCAGCATCTGATGTAATTTTAGGTAACGCTTTTTGGCTCACGTCGTTTTTTAAAACAAAGTGAGTCTATAGTATCGTACATGTTCGGTTGTGTGTGTGTGTGTGTGTGTGTGTGTGTGTGTGTGTGTGTGTGTGTGTGTGTGTGTGTGTGTGTGTGTGTGTGTGTGTTGCGTCCGTGGCCCCGACCTTTAACCTTAACTCAAACCTTAACGTTGTCATTTTCTCTAAACATAAAAGGCGTTAGAGGGTTAAAGTTAGCAGGATACTTGATTTTGACGTGAGTCTTCAAGTCACGACGATCAAAGCAGTCAGATACATTGATAAAGAACAAAATAAAGATAATCATTTGTTGCAGAGATTACTGTTGTGCAACCTTTAACCTTGACTCAGTCACACTCTTCAAACTAAAGAAGACTCTCACTCTCCACTGAAACTTTAACGTTGTCATTTTCTCAAAAAAACATAACATGTTAGAGGGTTAAAGTTAGCAGGATACTTGGTTTTGACGTGAGCCTTCAAGTCATGGCGATCAAAGCAGTCAGATCGTTTCCGAGTGAGTGAATAAAGATTTGTTTAAACCAAAGCAGTCAGATACATCGGTAAGGAACAAAAGAAAGAAAATCATTTGTTGCAGAGATTACTGTAACTGTTGTGTTGTACCGAGTAGGAGATACATACTGGAAAGAAGACTCTCCATTAGATATACAAAAACGCTCTTTAAAAAGAAACACAAGACTTCAGGTGTGTACAAATAGGTACATTTTAACGTCGTCAACTTATATTTTCTGTAACAAATGGATGTACCTAGTGTGTGCGTTGACGGCCCGGTTGTTTAGCTTTTATTTGCGCCTTTGAGTAACGGTTGTTCGTGTTCATTTGCCCATCATCTCTGCGCATAACTTAGCCTACCGCACTTCCGGCAACAAGGCCTCGGCCTAGAGTCCATGCCTTACCTCATAATCAAGACGACGTACTTAACATTTAGCCCACATTCATTTCAGTCTTGAAAAAAACACCCCGGAAAATCCAGGGTTCGTCGATTTCACTGCCTTCGACGTACGAATCCTTTGTTAGGCCTAGACGATTGATCACCATGAGCAAAGACTGTACAGGGGAAGATAAACATGGATGAGCTTGCTGGCTGTGACCTTGACCTTTGCTTTGTGGCAGAGGGGGGGGGGGATTAACGAAACGAAAATAAAATATTAGGACTAATATAAAATATCTTACAGAAATGTAGATGATGTGGAACAAGTTTTCATCGCATGAACAATCAGTTTAAAACAGTAACAGATCAGGAGTATGGCCTTACGAATCACGCAACTTCAATTATTAATTTTCTAAGAGTAAGAGGCTTAGACCCACAGGCAAAGACTAGGCCTACTACAGGTGTCCGTAGACCCCCCTTACCCCGGCGGGGGGGTGGGGGGGGGGGGATTGGTCACTATGTTTTTTCTGAAAGCTTGGTCAATATGCTTTTCAATTTTACTTGTTTGCCAAAAATAAAAATAGGGCTCCACTATGTTACATGCGCATACATATAATTAAATTTTAAAGAAAGGGGTAGGGGTGCATAGAAATAATTTTAATTTACACAGTAAAATAAAAATTAATTCTGTTTTCAGATGCACAAGTGTCTACATAACAGTATTCTCTCTATACAGGCATGGAAATTGTCATGGGAATTCCCATGCCTACTATAGTAATAAAAATCAGACGTGAGCCTTGCAGGCTTTGCCTCTTGTTTTGTTTGTTATTCAGTGCATACATGCAAAGATTAAAACTGGAAATATCACTTTTAAATCTTTAAGTTCTTAGGGTCAATGTTGTCCACTTTGTAAATTAAAATATTCAAAGGTAAAATAATTGGTCCATAGTTATGCAATTCGTACCACTATCACGTAATTCGTACCTCCTACGTCTTTTCAATGGCGCAGCGTCAAAAATGCATTCAGGGGCCTGTTTTACGTGAAATCAAACTTTTGATGATAAAATGACATAAGAATTACTTTGACGTCACAGAGACTAACTGGAACATTTAGAAGAGAGAATGGTCTATAGCTAAAGCCAAGTCACGAGCGTCCTACCGTTGAATTAGTGCTATAAACCCCCTGGTACGATATCAGTAACTTGGTGGTACGAATTCCGTAACAGGTCTTGTAATTGGTACCTTTTGAAGAAAAAAGTATTTTTACGCTTAAGCCAAAAGTACAAACATTATCTTTATAATTATAGTATATAGTTATAGCCCTCTACCAGTAGTATCCACATTGAAAGTTTCATAGCTTTTGGATGATCTGCCCTTGAGATAGAGATCTCTATCCTTAGGGGGTACCGATTCAATAAGTGTCCCCTACTTAGGGGAACACACAGAGACAGGGACACTTAAGGCTCGGCAACACGTTAGGTAAAATCATACGACTGTACGATACGATTCGATTACGTGGTCTCGAAGCTCGAATCGCATTTGTTCTTGAATCGTATCGTAAAGTCATACGTGTTGTGTGGCTGGCCCTTTAGACAGGGGGAACGCATAGAGAGAGGAAAACGGTGGCACATAGAGACGGGGGTATAACGGTACGTAACAGTCAGAAACATAAACATTAGAGTGGAAGGAGGTGTGTGTGTATGTATGTGTGTGTGTGTGTGTGTGTGTGTGTGTGTGTGTGTGTGTGTGTGTGTGTGTGAAGTCAAGTCAAAATGATCTTTATTGACGATAAAAGAATAAGCTTGATATAGCTTATTTTACATCCTCTCGTCATAAATTGATAAGAAAAACAATTAAAATTAAAAACCCCATAAACTGGCGAAAAATCAACCACAATAAAAAATCATGGGAAAAATACATACACTTCATACAAGCACAATACAATGATTATGTATGCATATGTACAAATGTAATCATAGTGGTAAAATAAAAGGAAAGAGGAAGAGGGAGTTGGCGAAAAAATAATAATGACTGAGACAAGGAGACAGAGAGACAACAGAGACACCAGAATCGAGAGATAAACCACAGAGAGAGAGAGAGAGAGAGAGAGAGAGAGAGAGAGAGAGAGAGAGAGAGAGAGAGAGAGAGAGAGAGAGAGAGAGAGAGAGAGAGAGAGAGAGAGAGAGAGAGAGAGAGAGAGAGAGAGAGAGAGAGAGAGAGAGTGTGTGTGTGTGCGTGTGTGAGTGCGCGTGTGTGTGTGTGTGTGTGTGCGTGCGCGTGTGCGTGTGCGTGTGTGTGCGTTTCCTCTTTTGCTGCGTTGCACAAACGGCCAAGTGGGAAAGGACAAAATGGGATGGTTTTGTAAAAAAAAAAAGACCTAAATTTGCGCATGGTCTAAGGGAACTAACCACTGTAAATGCCACAAAGAAAACGGTCACACCAGAGTTATCCCCTTCGAAACACTCCCAGCCCCCTAAGTTATCCTAGATGATAATGATTATATTCACGTCCCAAATAATTTTTTTTACAAAGAATATCTACAGTCTGGAAGAAGGTAAATATGTGCCACCCCCCCCCTGCATTTCTCGGTTAATTGTATTTTTCCGTTTTTGCCTTTCTTACCATACATAAAGCTGTATTTTAGGAACATTTTTTTTTAGCTAATAACCTTTTTGGAACCCTACCCTCCACTATGTACTGCAGTACACCGCGATTTGTCACAGTTGTGGTTCGTTGCGTTTTTTCGTCTTATAGGGTGGGGGTTAGGGTTAGGGTTAGGGCTAGGGTTAGGGATAGGGTTAGTATTCCAAAAAGGTTATTAGCTAAAAATGTTCCTAAAATACAGCTGTATGTATGGTAAGAAAGGCAAAAACAGAAAAATACAATTAACCGAGAAATGTAGGAGGCGTGGCACATCTTGACCTTTACCGGAAAACCCCCCCAACAACAACCCCCCTCCCCCACGAAAACAACAACTGCACATTAACCCTTTCACCGCCAATGTCGCATTTTTGCACCACAATGATTCAACACAGATGTCATTAACACCCTTGAAATCAGGGTCTAATTTTCAAAGATATTGTGTTCCTAAATTTGAGCAGTAAGGATTGACCCTATTCTAAATGTGTCACAGAGAAATCCCACAATATTGCAGACGGAATCTTTTCAGTAGCCAAGTTAGTTTAATGGAAATTGTTGGCTCAGAAATGTCTGTCGGTGAAAGGGTTAAGATTAAAAGCTGTGAACAAGATAAAGGGTATGGGGCAGGGTGGGGGTGTTAGCCGGATTGCTCGTTTGCCGGAAATATTCACATTTCTGAGACACTCTCACAAAGAATTGAGAGTGAAGTGTATGTCAAGTACTGTAGGACAAGCAAAAGAAAGTGTTCGTATTCTCCCGGAGTTGCTACTCACTGGAATAGTTTACCATATAACATCAAATTTGCACCTACTAGTGTACTAATACATTCAAGAACATTTTGGATACGATGATGAAACTCTAAGATGAGAAAGAAGTTCTGACCTGTTGTAGGAGACATTGGAGGAAGCTTGCGAATGTAGGTTCTTCTTCAGCCTTGTTGAATACGAGTCCTTTTTTTTATACGAATCCAAATTTTAAAGATTTAGTTTTTGTGATTATGATTATGTTCGACCTCCTCTTGGTCATCTCCTCCTCTTGGTCATCTCCTCCTCCTTGTCATCGTCCTCCTTCTGATCATCTCCTCCTCTTGGTCGTCGTCCTACTCTTGTCGTCCTCCTCCTGGTAATCTCCTCCTCTTGGTCGTCGTCCTCTTCCTGGTCGTCGTCCTCCTCCTGGTCGTCGTCCTCCTCTTGGTCGTCCTCCTCCTCCTGGTCGTCGTCCTCCTCCTGATAATCTCCTCCTCCTAGTCGTCGTCATCCTCTTGGTCGTCGTCCTCCTCTTGGTCGTCGTCCTCCACCTGGTAATCTCCTCCTCTTGGTCGTCGTCATCCTCCTGGTCGTCGTCCTCCTCCTGGTCGTCGTCCTCCTCCTGGTCGTCGTCCTCCTCCTGGTAGTCTCCTCCTCCTGGTCGTCGTCCTCCTCCTGGTCGTCGTCCTCCTCCTGGTCGTCGTCCTCCTGGTCGTCGTCCTCCTGGTCGTCGTCCTCCTCCTGTTCGTCGTCGTCCTCCTCCTGGTCGTCGTCCTCCTCCTGGTCGTCGTCCTCTTCCTGGTCGTCGTCATCCTCTTGGTCGTCGTCCTCCTCCTGGTCGTTCTATTCCTGGTCGTCCTCCTCCTTGTCGTCCTCCTCCTGATCGTTCTCCTCCTAGTCGTCACCCTCCTGGTCGTTCTATTCCTGGTCGTTCTATTCCTGGTCGTTCTATTCCTGGTCGTTCTATTCCTGGTCGTTCTCCTCCTGGTCGTCATCCTCCTCCTGGTCGTCCTCCTCCTCCTGGTCGTCATCCTCCTCCTGTTCGTCGTCGTCCTCCTCCTGGTCGTCGTCCTCCTCCTGGTCGTCGTCCTCTTCCTGGTCGTCGTCATCCTCTTGGTCGTCGTCCTCCTCCTGGTCGTTCTATTCCTGGCCGTCCTCCTCCTTGTCGTCCTCCTCCTGATCGTTCTCCTCCTAGTCGTCACCCTCCTGGTCGTTCTATTCCTGGTCGTTCTATTCCTGGTCGTTCTATTCCTGGTCGTTCTCCTCCTGGTCGTCATCCTCCTCCTGGTCGTCCTCCTCCTCCTGGTCGTCATCCTCCTCCTGGTCGTCACCTCCTGGTCGTCATCCTCCTGGTCGTCCTCCTCCTGGTCGTCCTCCTCCTCCTGGTCGTCCTCCTCCTGGTCGTCATCCTCCTCCTGGTCGTTCTCCTCCTGGTCGTCCTCCTCCTCCTGGTCGTCCTCCTCCTCCTGGTCGTCCTCCTCCTGGTCGTCCTCCTCCTCCTGGTCGTCCTCCTCCTCCTGGTCGTCCTCCTCCTCCTGGTCGTCCTCCTCCTCCTGGTCGTCCTCCTCCTCCTGGTCGTCCTCCTCCTCCTGGTCGTCGTCCTCCTGGTCGTCGTCCTCCTCCTGGTCGTCCTCCTCCTCCTGGTCGTCCTCCTCCTGGTCGTCATCCTCCTCCTGGTCGTTCTCCTCCTGGTCGTCATCCTCCTCCTGGTCGTTCTCCTCCTGGTCGTCATCCTCCTCCTGGTCGTTCTCCTCCTGGTCGTCATCCTCCTCCTGGTCATTCTCCTCCTGGTCGTTCTCCTCCTGGTCGTCATCCTCCTCCTGGTCGTTCTCCTCCTGGTCGTCATCCTCCTCCTGGTCGTTCTCCTCCTGGTCGTCATCCTCCTCCTTGTCGTTGTCCTTTCGAGGCTTACCAGTTTGTTTTGTGTTGTGTGTTGTTTATGTGTAACATATTCACGGCTAGAAGGCTATGCCACTCTTGGATAGATGTTGATTTGTTTGTATGTTGTCCTCTCCACCATTGTTGATGTGTACTGTGTGGGTGGAGGGTCATAAAGGCGAACTTGGCACATTCTTTTTTTGAGAATTATGATTTGTTTGTCTCACTTTGGTTCTGACACACGCATTGCTAGATGATTGGTATCGTAATCAACTTTCGTGGAGGGGAGTTAATTAGAAAGAGAGTATTCCCCTTTGTTCAATTTTCATATCAGGAAGGATTCAAGGCTCTTGAGTGAAATGTAAACTTTTCATGTAAAGAAGATTTAATTGTTAGGCTGGTGCTTTGTTTGGGGACATAATTGTAGTGTAGTTGTCACCCCTTAGTTTCTCACCACCCCTCATCAACTTTAACCCCCCACATGTGATTTGGAGAAATACTCATAAGAGTATTATATGCTTTAAGCGTTGATTTGGGTCCTTACGTGGACTTTGGACGTTTGGACTTGTCCTTGTGGAGGGAGCTGGACAGGGTCCTGGTTCGAGCTCTGGAGACTGAGCAGAGTGGTGTCCTAGCCTCGTCTGGACCTCTGCTGGTTTTCCTTTGTCCTTGGGGGGATGGCCAAGGATCATCACCTTCATCCTTCGTGTGCACCGTGGACAATGGAGAGGTTTTGTGGGCCTGTGTCTGTGGGGGTTGTGGGGGTGGGTTGAGCGTGGACTGATTGATGGGGCGACTAGTTCTTAGGGTCTTTCAGAATGAACTATTTTGTGCAGTAATTGTGAGTTTATTTAGTTGTGGCATCAGTCTTTCATTGAGTCCCTTTTCCCTTCCTTCTTCCCCAGGTGATCCTGTTGGTTTTGTGCATTAAGATTGGTTAGGAAGGGAGGGTGTAGTTTGGAAATCTTTGGGGCTTGTCATCATCATTCTATTTCCTTATGTCTAAAATAGCTAGGCCCTTTCTTGTCCTCACCCCCACTCATTTCATTCTGTACGATTTGTATATATATTATATATTAGCAGAACAAAAAAAGAGAATGAAAACTAACAAGAAAGAATGTAGACTATTCCCAATATTTCGGCTTTTGGCCTTGGACGCGGGACAGACAGTAGAACAAACTTGACGTAACAAATACAACACGTAACTTTTCTTGACGTCATTGTTGTGACCCACATTCTGTGTGTATAATTAGATTGTGTTGCAGTGTGTGTGTGTGTGTGTGTGTGTGTGTGTGTGTGTGTGTGTGTGTGTGTGTGTTTGATAATTCGTTTGGACTATTGAGTCCACATAATAAATAAAAAAATAATAATAAAAGAAAGAATCCCCCAGTACAGTCTCTCTCTCTCTCTCTCTCTCTCTCTCTCTCTCTCTCTCTCTCTCTCTCTCTCTCTCTCTCTCTCTCTCTCTCTCTCTCTCTCTCTCTCTCTCTCTCTCTCTCTCTCTCTCCCTCTCTCTCACTCTCACTCTCTCTCTCATATCCATGTCCGCTCTGTCCATCTTTGTAGTTATCACTTCCAAACTATGTAGAACTAACGCCAGATGTCTTAAGACCCTTTAGTTAAGAGAGTGGGCATGTATCATGGGTAAAGCATCTTCATTATAAACAAATTCAGCATCTCCACTATGATAATGCCAAGAGAGTGAGTGTGTAACCTGGGCCAAGCGTCTCCACTATAAACAAATAAAGCATCTCCCCTAGGAACAGGTCAAGAGAGTGGATCCTGGGTAAAGCATCTCCACTATAAACAAATAGCACAGCTCGATGGAGAAATAACTGCCCTCTCAGACAATTCATTAGAGAGAGTTCAGACCCAGCGGAGCCATGGTCTTCAGCTTGTCCATCCAGAACTTTTCACGACGGAGTCTGGACTCCTTGCTCTGGACAAAGACCTGTTCGAGGATGATGCATCTGACATTCTCACAGGAATGTCCGGCCAAGTTGAAGTGCTCTGCCACCAGAGTCCCAGTGTTGTGCCTGATATGGGACCGGTGTAGAGTGAACCTTACGCTAACTGAGTTCTTTGTCTCTCCAACATACTGGGCGTTTCTACATAGTTCGCAGAACAGCAGGTAGATGACGTTAGTCGATCCACAGGATAGGTTCTGCCTGATGGTGAACCTCTCCCCCGTCCTGTCACTGGAGAACCCCGTGGCTTCCATCAGATGAAGACGGCAGGCAGCGCACGTCTTGGAACATCTGTGGCAGCCAGGATCCACGTCACAGGGCAGGGCAGGAGGAGCTGAAGGCATCAGCAAATCTCTCAGGGATCTGCTGTTCCGTTCTCCCAGGATGGGGGGTTCAAGAGCCACTTTCCTCATCCTGGCGCTCTGGTGGAGGGTAGGCAGACTGTCCCTGAGATATTTGCTGAGTGGAGGGTTGCGGGGATTGTGGGTCACCACCATGGGAACTCTCCCGGCTTTCTTTTGTGGCTGGTACTCGAGTGTACTCCCTCGTTGTGTTGCTTTGGCCTTCTCTCTTCCCTTTTTGATAGCCCACTCTGGATAGCACTTCTTTTATAATATATATATTATATATATATATATTTGGTTATCTGTGTATGAGTGTGAAATAAAAGTTTGTGTTGTAATTGTACTTCTTTGCCTGGACTGGTGTGTGTGAGGGGCGCGCTTGTGGATTTATGTGTTCTTCCCTTAGAACCTGTCCGCTCTCTGGATGGATCCTCCTGGATTGAGTCTGTGAGCGTGACAATCACTATAACTGACCACTACATCTGACAACTACAACTGACCACTACAGTGACCTTCAGCTCTGTCTATCCCAGAATGGAGAGTGGACAGCCAATGGACCACTACAGTGACCTTCAGCTTTGTCCTCTGTCCCAGAAAAGGGTGGATAAACAGCTGACCACTATAACTGACCACTACTGTGACTTTCAGCTCTGTCCTCTGTCCCAGAATGGAGGATGGATAATCAGCTGACCACTACAACTGACCACTACAACTGACCACTACAACTGACCACTACAACTGACCACTACAACTGACCACTACAACTGACCACTACAACTGACCACTACTGTGACCTTCAGTTCTGTCCTCTCTCCTAGAACGGAGAGTGGACAGTCAACTTACCACTACAACTGACCAATATAGTGACCTTCAACTCTGTCCTCTGTCCTAGAACGGAGAGTGAACAGTCAACTAACAACTACAACTGACCTCTACAGTGACCTTCAGCTCTGTCTATCCCAGAATGGAGTGTGGACAGTCAACTGACCCCTACAAATGACCAGTACAATTGACCTCTACAGTGATCTTCAGCTCTGTCCTCTCTCCTAGAACGGAGGGTGGACAGTCAACTGACCACTACAATTGACCACTACCGTGACCTTCAACTCTGTTCTCTGTCCTAGAATGGAAAGCGGACAGTTAACTGACCACTACAGTGACCTTCAGCTCTGTCCTCTGTCCTAGAATGGAGGGTGGACAGTCAACTGACCACTACAACTGACCACTACAGTGACCTTCAGCTCTGTCCTCTGTCCTATACTGGAGAGTGGACAGTCAACTGACAAGTACACATGACCACTACAACTGACCACTACAACTGACCACTACAACTGACCACTACAGTGACCTCCAGCTCTCAAACTCAAACTCAATAACTCAAACTCAAACACAACTTTATTCTCTTTGATAAGAGAAATTGCAAGTGGCAACGACTGCGATTTTTGCACTAACACAAAGAAAAGACACCATTTTAAAGCGGATAAAATGCTACACTGTATATGCAAAGACATAGGCCTACCTGCCTACACACAAAACACCCAATTATATAAAAAAAACAAAAAAACACGCGAACTACAAAAACATTGCATAATATAATCGCGTCAACACAAAATCACACACAATAATATTGTTTCAAAAGCATGTTAGGATAAAATCTAGCTAGGACAACTATAAAACCATATATACACACAAAGACATACCCCTGTGATTGAATATACCCATACCCCGTGATTGCACGCACGTGTGCACACTCGCACATACACACATACATGCATACTCAAACACATATGCATGCACGCACATCCGCACACGCACACGCACACACACACACACACACACACACACACACACACACACACACGTGCGCGCGCACGCGCACGCACGCACACGCACACGCACACGCACACGCACACACACACGCGCAAGCGCGCGCGCAACCCCCCCCCCCCCCACTCATTTGTTCAGCATTGCGATTGATAAAGGAATAAAACTATTCCTGTACCTGGCCGTCTTAGACCTCAGAGTTCTGTAGCGCCAGAGTTTCTGAAGACCTGTAATTTCTGGATTGGCACTTTTTGTGTATGGCATCAACATTGGCACTGAAATGTAATTGATCGTGAACGACTGTTCCCAAGTACTTGTACACACTCACTCTCTCAACTTCCATCCCACAAATAAAAAGGTCAGGCACAGAAGCAGGGTTTCTTCTAAAAATCAATCACTATCTCTTTCGTCTTTTGTACGTTAAGATCCAGGTAATTATCAGCACACCAAGTGGTAAAGGCATTCACATGTTCAAATAATTTTAGTCAGAATTTGATAGATCTTGAAGAGCAGAGTTGTCAGAGTATTTAATAAGAGGAGTAGTGTTAGTGCCAGTGCAGTCGTTTGTGTACAGAGCTCTGTCCTGACCACTACAACTGACCACTACAGTGACCTTCAACTCTGTCCTCTGTCCTAGAATGGAGGATGGACAGTCAACTGAGCTCCAATTCAGCGTCATCTCGGTGTGTGGAACATCCTGAATCAGTGGTGAGGATTAATAGCTGTTTACCTCAACACTTCAACTCTGGCTGCTCCACAACCCATGAAATAAGCAAGAAACATTCAAATGGAAGCAAGACCTCAGAACATATTAAACCAGCAAGGATAAATAGTTAAATGCTTAAATGAACAGTATGGGTAGGTTCATATACCCCTTCCCCCATTTCGCTGAGGATACTAAGAAAACCACCAATGTAAAACAGGTGTTTGTTTTTACCCTCTCCCTTTTTGCCTTAACGCCGATTCACACTATTCGAACGGGAATGTAGATTTTTAAAGGTTAACTCTTCTCTTTGGAAACAATTGATTTAACATCGTCGCTACTGCTGGATATAATTGTGATGGGTTGGTAACAAGGTGCGGTTGGTTTTTATTTTACGATAAGTTTTGAAGAAAATCACCCTGGGATTCAATCCACTTAAGAATTTTGACGTCTTTGGATTTTCTCCACTTTTCTGCCAGAGTGTTGAACGTGTAAATGAAGGGGTTGATGGCGGAATTCAACGGTAATACAAATATGGCCAAACCTACGTTGATTTCTCCTGGGATGGAAACACCAGCTAATGCTAATATTCCACACAATCCAATAGGAAACCAACACAGGAAATCCGTCAGTGCAATAGTTATCAAGCGCCGTGCTATGACCATGTCCTGTGACACTTTGGTAGAGCTGGTCTTCAAAGCACTGCTCTGTATTGTCCAGTAGATGAAAGCCTGGCCCACTGAGATGAACACAAACAGAACAAAGTTGAACACAATCAATATGCTGAAGGAATAAGCTTTTCCTTCGAACTCTTTTCTCGTCACAGGCAGCGGAATACAGATCCCTGTCTGGCTGTAGAACTCCCAGTGTGACGTCATGGGAAGCAAGGGAACCAGGGCAAACACACAGCCAGTCAGCCAGATCAACACACAGACCATCGCCGCTGATGTTATCTCAAACCGGAGTGTGCTGAATGGAAAGCAGAGAACTATGAAACGATCCGCAGTGATCAGACAGATGATGAGGGCTGACACTTCACAGGACAACAGAGACAGAAAACCAGCCACCTTACAGGCCAAACTCTGTTTCCAGGTGTTGTCCTCATGGAGGTATTGGCCACGGAAGGAGTCATCAGTGATTCCAATGATGGCCATGTAAACCCCCATCAGAAAGTCGGCCAGGGTCAGGTTGGTCACAAACACACTGAACTCAGAGGAAGAGGTCTTGCTTTTGGCAAAGATTCGTGCACATAAACAGAAGACATTACCCAACACAGTCAGAAAGGTGGTCAGCCACATAAATCCACGGTACATCCACGACTGTAACAAATCTTCACACGAGGAAACCTCATCACTGGGGGCATGGCATGATGAAGGATCAAAGTTATCAGGAAGGATTTCTTTACAGCATAGCTTAAAGTTGTCAGTAGAAATGAAACGGAGATGGGAAAGGCCTTTGAAAATGTCAGGTGAAAATATATTTAAGGGACTTCTATCTAAGTATAATTCATTTAGCTGCGGCATGTGCTGAAACCCGTGTTCACTGATTGTATGAAGCGAGGTAATACATGTTAAGTTAAGTTTCTGTAGGCTAGATAGCCTGAAAAACGCTGTAGAGTCCCGGATTGTCAATTCTGTAAGGGACAAATCTATGAAGGTTAGGCTACTCTGCTGAATAACTAAGAAATGATCAGTAGTGAGTGATGACAAGGTTAAAGACTGCAGGTTTTTCAAACTGATCACAGACGACACGTTAAAATGCTGCAGCTTGTTATCCCGGAGGTCCAGAAGCCGTACATTTGACCACTTCAGTTCAGATAACCTGGTCAGAGAACACCTGGTCAGGACCAGGTGAATCAGGTAGACATTACTGCTGAGATCGGATGGCGTCAACCCAGAACCTGTACCATCCAAAGATCGAATCTGAGGGAAGAGTACTGCTTGGAAAGGCTGATGACAAAGGAAACTATGACCTTGACAGAGACAGCCTTGAGGACAGGAGGTCATGTCACAGCCTAGTTCATCATCATGCATTAGGCAGTGAGGCCATCCATCACACAGGTTGTCGTTGTGGACACATATAAGTGACAACCGGCATCGAAAGAATCCTGGACATGTCATGTCTGTACATCCCTGCTCGTCCTCATGCTGTCTGCAGTCATACATTCCGTTACATCGTGTGTACACCGGCAGACAGTCCCCGAATGGCCCAGGATACAGATAGTGACTGTCAGGACAGGATTCATTGGACTTCATCTGGATTGTGTTGAACTGGGAGATGCCATCAAAGCTAACCAGGAAAGGGGGAGGAAATCTCTTCTTCCAGATTAAGATCACTTTGAAGGTGTGGCAATTCCTTTCATCTGATTCATCCTGACAGTGGGATGTTTGATCACACACTTTGTCATACACCACACACTGTCCCGATGTACATGTGAACAACGTGTTGTAACAAATATTGTGTTCACAGAAAGATTCATCATTCACACAGTCATGTATGAAGTCACATATCAGGGTGTAGGACAGACGGGTAGTAAACTCATCACAGCAGGTAAACGTGGGAACTAAAGGCACAGAGGAATGTAAGGGTTCAGTCAAATGGATGGACGATGTTTCATTGGAATACCGACATTGAGGAACCAGCTGGGGACAACATAGTTCACGGTGGTGGGAACCACACAGCAGAAATGTGTGTGTCACCTGACCATTGTGGCACGCAGTCAATGAGGGTTGATTTGTAACAGCCAGGGCTGTGTGTTAGCAATGGGAAGTCTGTTTGAATGAGAGGAAATGGCGTCTGTTTGGTTTGGTCTTATTTCACACATCAACCCGTCACCTAAAGCGAGACATCTTAGCACGTCTGAACATGGTGTAAGCAAAATAGCCATGCTTATAAAAGAGATCCAGACACTATTGTCTTCACCGTTATGACTCCAAGAAGTTGATACAGAGTGGTGAAGAACTGTTCTGTCCGCACTGTGCACCCTATGTCTGTACATATTAGGCATGGACTGACTTTTCACATACATACCAGCCACAATTGTCCTTAGTTTATTCCAGTGTCTGTTTGACACGTTGACAATCACATTATAAGGATCATAGACACACACAGGAAATCCCAAGGAACCCCTGTACAAACTGCAGTATTCACTGGCTTTGTCGATTCCACAATACTGTCGCCTTCTGATATCTGACCACTAAAGACAACCCAATAACATAGTCCACACAGGGCCAGCATTCCCTGACACTGGTCACTGATGTAAGGACAATGCTCTGTTTCATCTCGTCCATCTTCACACTCTGTCATCAGGTTACAGGCCATGTGATGCTGGAAGCTGGCATAGTGACCAACAGAACAGTTCCACAGACCACTGGGCAGCTTCTGGGGTGTTTGTTGCCCAGGGAAGAAAGAGAAAAACAATTGGAAAAAGGTTTCATTAATTGGTTGTAAAAGTGTATGCAAGTTATATAAGTAAATATCAGTATTTATACTTCTGACAATTCGAATAGAGAAGCGTTCATCGCTGAAGAGATATACATGTGCATATTCATAATTGATGTGGAAATAAGTACAGACTTTAGCTTCATTGATGTAATGGCGAGAACAGTTAGATGGAATAGAATAGCGACTCAGAACAATGCTGATGTAATCAAATTTTCTGTGAAATCGTTCCAGACTGATCACAATGAACATGACAGCGTGCCGGTGTGGCACACATATCAGTCTGTGCCAAGGTCCAGTGTCATTCTCCTTGATATTTCTGCCAAAGGTCAGAGACCCTGACAGTGGTGATGTCATCAGCACAACAGTATGTTCAGAGTCTGATGTAGTAATATTTCAAGAACGGAAAAACAATTCAAGAGAATTATGAGTACAACAATTATCAAGGTCATGGACATGACTGAAAATAGAATTCACGCCACAGTGATATTGTGTGAAGAAATATGGTGTTTTTGATAATAAAACATCGATAAAAAATGAGTGTTCGCCATAAAAAACACACAATAGAAACTAGTGTACAATCATCTTAAAAATTGACACAATATTTTACCATTTTATGCATGTTTTTAATTACTTTAGTTCATACTTACTAATGCACAAAAACGTGCATGCGCACACACGCACGCATGCACACTAACCACACACTTGATTGCGTGATAATATATAAAATACACTTACACTTCGTGTGGGTTTAACCCGTTCACTGCTTCCGACCGAATATTCGGTCGCTATATTATGACCCCCTTCCGTGCCAGCGACCGAATATTCGGTCAGCAACTTTGGCACTTTGAAGTAGAAAATCCCTTTGTTTCGATAATTCACACCAATGTGTGAAAAAAAAGTTTCGACTCTCCCCAACAACAGACACTAAAAATAGCACATGACGTAAGAGAACAGATGAATACCAAGTCTGGCTCAGAAAAAAACAACAACAACCACAAAGCAGTACAACGCACTTTATGGAGGGTTATTATTTTTCCGATCCAGACTGGGTATTGTTCTGTTCTCTTAGGACATTTCTTTTATTCATCCCCATTTTATAAACAATTCCTAACCAAAAAAAAAAGAATGTTGTTTTTTTACAAACATTTGTACTGACTAGGAAAATCTGTTTAGTTTACAAAATTTCTCTTTTTTTAGCCTTTGTTTAATTTTATTTTTTTCTTCTTTTGATTCGACAACATCATTTTCATCAAGATACTCATCAAAGCTGTTTTTATCTTTAGTAAAAAACAAAACAACCGTCTTTAGCTGTTCTCTAAAGTCTTTTAAAACCGAATTATACTTCTGCGTTAAAATCCATACGCTAATTCCTGCATGTCGACCACTGAACGCTAATTTTGCTAAACTATTTCTTTTTTTAACAATGTCTCTTTCAGCCGAACAGTCGTCAATAATAAATAAAGTTGATGTTCCTTTAAACAGTTTATAAAAATACTCTAAACATTCGCTTAGTTTATCACTTGGATTGACTAAATAGATTTCGTCATCTGTCCAAATGAACTTTCTTTCTTTATAAGATTTGTTGTATTCTAAAGTCGTGCAGAATATTACTATGTGTTCAAAGTGATTACGATAAACCGTTTGTATTAAATCTAAAGCGAATATTGTTTTTCCGCAGCCTGTCATTCCGCAAAATAAACCACAATGAGGTTCTTTTGTAAGAAAATTTAAATTAGTCTTCAAATCCATTATTTTAATACACGATATCTTTTAATCTGTTGTCTTCAATGTTCAGCTGAGCATCACACACTAAATATACATAAATAAATATTTGCTTATTCTCTTCTGCTTCTTTATGGATTTGAATGTTTATTCCTCCTGACCCATCACCAACTGTTCTTCCACTGCCATGTAGTTTGTTGTCTTCTGTTGTTCTAAGATCGAGCCACAACGCATACTTCGAATATAAATAATCTTCAAGTCTGACATCATGAAGATGGAGGTCTTTGCAAACAAGATCAGCCACTGGATCTCTTTGTAGCCCACCTCCACCAAACAGTTTTCGTATTTCATCAAAATGCTGATAAGGTAAAAGACCGCTTGCAAACAACTGATTCGGCTGCCCTTCAATCGTACATGTTAGTTTAGTTATTTTAGGATTATGAAACTTCTCGCTTAATCTGTTAAAGGTTTTTTTTTTGCTCTTCAAACAGCAAGAAAATCCCTTTCAATGATCTTGCAGATGTATTCAAATCGATGTTCCAAATTGTGTCTGTCACGAGTTTGTGACATTGTTCTTCTGAACAGACAGAGAAAGGCACAGTCTACCACTCGATCGCAAAGGACCCCGAGATCTTTCCTTTTCTTTGAACCCAATCGAGACAACCTACTTGTGAAATCCGTGCAACCCGTGTTAGCTCTGACCTCTCGCGAGACTCCACATTCAACTGGCGACTTCGTGAGTTTTAGACCGGTCAAACGTCACTCCATATTTTTCCTTCAGTTAAGCAACATCGTTTCATCGCTTCATCCTTTCTCCTTTTCATCGTTCTGTCCACCTACGGCCGCCCAGTGCTGAGGTGTGGTGAGGACCACGTCCCTGAAGGATCCTGTTATCAATTGTTTATCCTGCACGAGTCCTAGACGTGGGGATAGCGAAGCTGTAGAGCTTCGGCTGACATCGTTTCTCCTCTTCATCCTCATCGCCATCTTCACCCCTTTTTATTTGGTTCCTCATTGTCCTCCCTTCCCCGTCATCGTCCCTGGCGTTCACTGGAGTCCTGGAAGAAAGCTGTGGCCGGTCCGGAACCCCTTCCACCTGCTCGCGCTTACCCCGAGCCCTTGGCGAGACCAGAGCTGCGACTGTCTTGTGGGGAGGATTCTTCTTCTTCATTCCGC
>CM065709.1:29997411-30002411 GCA_017654935.2 Phymorhynchus buccinoides | reverse complement strand
GGGACACATAGACACGGGGACACATAGAGACTAAAACGGTGACACATAGAGACGGGGACACTTAGACAGGGGGACACATATAGAGATGAAAACGATGGTAGGGGAGGCTTATTGATTCAGTACCTGTCACGCAATTCGTACCACCTGGTTTCCTACTAAACGGTAGAAGATTGAGGGTTAATATTTGTGTGTGAAGTTTGGACAGTGGAAGGGAAGTATTTTATCACAACAAAAATGCAACGAAGCGGAACACTCTTTGCAAGACAATCGAAAGTTCATTTTGGCAGCATCTGATGTAATTTTAGGTAACGCTTTTTTTGTTTGTTATTCAGTGCATACATGCAAAGATTAAAACTGGAAATATCATTTTTAAATCTTTAAGTTCTTAGGGTCAATGTTGTCCACTTTGTAAATTAAAATATTCAAAGGAAAAATAATTGGTCCATAGTTATGCAATTCGTACCACTATCACGTAATTCGTACCTCCTACGTCTTTTCAATGGCGCAGCGTCAAAAATGCATTCAGGGGCCTGTTTTACGTGACATCAAACTTTTGATGATAAAATGACATAAGAATTACTTTGACGTCACAGAGACTAACTGGAACATTTAGAAGAGAGAATGGTCTATAGCTAAAGCCAAGTCACGAGCGTCCTACCGTTGAATTAGTGCTATAAACCCCCTGGTACGATATCAGTAACTTGGTGGTACGAATTCCGTAACAGGTCTTGTAATTGGTACCTTTTGAAGAAAAACGTATTTTTACGCTTAAGCAAGGCAAGGCAAGGCAAGAAATTTATTTCATACCCCATTTGGGCACAGAAATATAAAAACATACACACACATAAATAAATTTCCAAGAATCAACCCAAGAGTGATGTCCAAAATCATTTCAAAGATAACCCATATCATAATATTACAAATAATGTAATGTATTACTAAATTAAAAACAAAATGGGAAAAAGACATAATTAATAGCATTTATCTGAAAGAACCGTTAACAACTGTAATGAAGTGCTTTAGTTTGAGTAATATTTTCTTATTTTTTGTAGAGAACAAAGCTTTGAATTTATAAGCATTAGGGCGAGTAAAAAAATACTTAGGGAGGTACCTTCTCCTGTCAGTGTCAAAGAAAGGACAAACAAACAAGTAGTGAAACTCATCTGCCACATCATGTACATTACATTTTTCACAAATTCTTTCATGTCTGGGTGTACCAGTATAACGCAACGTGTTCACAGGCAAGTTATTGTTAGTAGTTCTGAATTTTAACACAGTAATCATATAGCTATATGGCAAGACTAAGTAATATGGGTCAACACAAAAAGACGTTTTAAACATTCTGTAGTTTAAATATAATTCGTCATTATCTACATGCATATACCAAGATTGTAAAAAGGTGTCTTTTAAGCATCTTTTCACCTTCTCCTTGAACCACAATGGATTTGCATCAAGAAAGTTTTGATTCAACCAAAAACTACTCAAGCCAGTTTCATTTAGTAGTGTATGGATATATTTGATGTATCTGTTTTCATAAACATTTGACTCGTACATTTTCAATAGGCATTTATAAACAAGAACTGATAATTTTTCTGTCTGGTGGTTTGTTACAAGGTTAAACCAAAATGATAGCATTCTACATTTAACAGTTACACCAACAGGGAATTTACCCGTTTCCCCAAAAATCATGAGAGAAGGAGTCGACTGTCTTACTTTCAGAACCAACTTGTAAAATCTTAACTGCAGTCTCTGAATAATATCATTCACATCAAAGCCCCAAATTTCACAACCATATGTAAGGATAGGAAGTACAGTTTTATCAAATAGGTCAATTGTTAGATCTGCAGGAAGCATCAATAATTTAGCTTTCCTCAACAAAGCAAACATGGCTCGGGAAGCTCGGTCATAAAGATCACGTTGTGCGACATTCATTTTGTTATTATAATTTAACTTTAACCCTAAGTACATAAAGTTCTGAACAACCTCTAATTTTTCAGTCGCTATAAGAAAGTCGGGAAAACGTCTAACCTTACCCTTAGAAAAAATAAGAACTTTACATTTCTTGGCATTTAATTTCAAATTCCATTTTTGACAATAGCGTTGAATATTATCTAAGCCTCTTTGCAATCCTACTGGAGTTTCAGAAAATATGACAGTGTCGTCTGCATACAACAACAAAAATAGTATTAACAAAATGTTAATTTCATGTTCGTTCATACCTAATATATCTGCTTCTCTAGCAACTGTGGTAAGACCAGTCATATCTCTAGACATAAAAACTTTCATGTCATTCAGGAACATGGCAAACAATACAGGCGACAGGTTTTCTCCTTGCCTTACTCCAACTTCCGAGCAGAAAAAGTCAGAAAATTCACTATTAACCGCAACACATGATTTAGCTTGGGAATACATATTTTGTATTACTTTTAATAACCGACCGCTAATACCATTGTCTATAAGTTTTTGCCACAAAAATGCCCTATTAACTTTATCGAAAGCTTTTTCATAATCCAGAAATGCACAATACATGCGCTTTTTCTTAAACAACAAAATATCAATCAGCCCGTACAAAGTAAACAAGTGATCCAGTGTTGAAAAGTTGTTTCTAAACCCAGCTTGTTCCATGCCAATTAAGTGAAATGTTTCAATGTATACCTTTAGGCGTTCGTTCAGGATACTTGTAAACAGTTTCCCAAAACAGGACAGTATGGTTATACCACGATAGTTGTTGGGATCTGCAGGGGAACCTTTGTTTTTGAATATTGGCTGTATAACCCCAATTACCCAATTAGTTGGTACTTTACCGGTAATTAATATCAAATTAAATAGTTTCACAAAAACACCTAACATTTTCTCTGCTGAATTTTTAAGGAATTCATTTACTATATTATCTAACCCGCATGCTTTATTGCTCTTTAACTTCTTTATGCAATTAAGAACCTCATTTTCAGTAATTAAATTATCTAACAGAGCATTAACATTATCAGAATCAACTCCATTGTCAGGGGCATCATCAGCCTCCTCTTCAACTGTATTCATATTTTTAAACAGCTCAAAAAAGGCCTGACAGCTAGGTTGGCTAGGGTTAGATTTATTCTTTTTCCCATTTATTATGGCCCAATAATCCTTGGGGTCTTTAGACTTTGTTTCACGTAATCGTCTTGCCATTTCATGGTTATATTTTCTCGCCTGTTTTTTAACTGTCTTTTTATATGACTTGGCAGCACGTTCTTTTTCTGCCCTCAAAAACAAATCATTTTTCATTAGTAAACTTCTTCTCCTACATCGCGAAAAAATTCTACTCTTAATCCTGCATTCCACATTATACCATGATTTATCCTTTTTTATCTTTTTAGATGGGCCACGATATTTCTTTCTCTTTTTTACCATGTGTAGTGTACTTGCACTTTCAATTAGAATATTGTTAACTCTACCGACAATCTCATCTACACTGTTTAAAGTAATATTTTCTGAGTGTGAAAGCAGGCCATCGAGCTCGTGCTCTACCAATGTTATTTTGTCAACGTCTAAATCGTCAACAAAATTTAGTTTTAGATCATTATTCCATTTCACAAAATGCGAATTAGGATCATTGGTACTTGGCTCATGGACTGCTTTCTCTTTCTTATCTATGGATTCTGCCACAAAATCTATACTAATTGGACAATGGATATCTGAAAACAATTCATTAAATTCATGCACGCAAAAGTCATCAGCACGTTCAAATAAATCATAAGAAACTACACCGTAATCCACAACAGAAGCATTCTTACAAGTCAGCTTACCTTTACCACAATCTCTACCAATTCTGCCGTTAACAATAATAAGCTGACATGCTCTACAGAAACCTAATAATTCATGCCCCATGCTATTTGTCTGCCTATCTTCAGATGTTCTTTCGGGATAGTTGTTATCGTTGTTAAAAACACCATCAACAAATGAATTATTGACAAACAATTCATTCAGCTGACCAGTTCTAGAATTAAAGTCTCCAAGAAGACAAACACTGCCAATTCCGATTTGCAAAATAGTATCCTGTAAATCATTATAAATATTACGGTTAAAATATGGCGAACCTTCTGGCTCAATATAGACAGCACAAAACACGACTTTCTTTCCCAAAACAGAGTCATGAAAAGCAAAGAACAACGCACTACGACACATCTCAAAATCCACAAACTTATAACTACTTCTTGCTTCATTACTAACGTTATTCTTGAATCGTGTTTCCTCAAAAACAGTAATATGCTGAACAAAACAATCTCTTATTAGTACTAGGATGCCTCCAGATTTTCTTCTGTATTTATTTCTGTTTTTATAAAATGCCGTGTAACCATCTATTTGTACTGTGTCAACATCTGCAAGTTTGCTTTCAGAGATGCAGATAACGTCATAGTTATTCAAAAACTCTGAAAATTCAGGAAAAGCCTGTTTAGATAGAAAACCGCACACATTAAGTGCAACACACTTCAGGCATCTAGCTGACCTTTCACCCTCACTGGGGTCATCTTCTTCTCTTTCCGCGTTATGGAAAGTGGGATCGTTTTCTTCAGCATCACTGTTATTATTGTCAGGGTTATCATTATTTCCATCAGCGTTGCTAGTATTGGGGGTGTTGTGGCTATCGGACTGGTTTTGTATTATTCTATGAGAATTGTCCTGCTGGTTGTTATTATCATTATCGTCATTGTCTTTGTTATTATCATCATCATCATCATCATCATCATCATCACCATCATCATCATAATCATCATTATCAACATTATCAACATTATGATACCCACTAACATTATCATCATCATCTTTATGACACCCACCAACATTAGTATCATCATCATTAACCCACACCGCTACATTATCATCATCATTATGACACCCACCAACATTAGTATCATCATCATTAACCCACACCGCTACATTATCATCATCATCTTTATGACATCCACCAACATTAGTATCATCATCATTAACCCACACCGCTACATTATCATCATCATTAT
>CM065709.1:29959911-29992411 GCA_017654935.2 Phymorhynchus buccinoides | reverse complement strand
CGCCCTCCTCCTGGTCGTCCTCCTCCTGGTCGTCCTCCTCTTGGTCATCGTCCTCCTCCTGGTAATCTCCTCCTCCTGGTCGTCGTCCTCCTCCTGGTCGTCGTCCTCCTCCTGGTCGTCGTCCTCCTCCTGGTCGTCGTCCTCCTCCTGGTCGTCGTCCTCCTCCTGGTCGTCGTCCTCCTCCTGGTCGTCGTCCTCCTCCTGGTCGTCGTCCTCCTCCTGGTCGTCGTCCTCCTCCTGGTCGTCGTCCTCCTCCTGGTCGTCGTCCTCCTCCTGGTCGTCGTCCTCCTCCTGGTAATCTCCTCCTCCTGGTCGTCGTCCTCCTCCTGTTCGTCGTCCTCCTCCTGGTCGTCGTCCTCCTCCTGGTCGTCGTCCTCCTCCTGGTCGTCGTCCTCCTCCTGGTCGTCGTCCTCCTCCTGGTCGTCGTCCTCCTCCTGGTCGTCGTCCTCCTCCTGGTCGTCGTCCTCCTCCTGGTCGTCGTCCTCCTCCTGGTCGTCGTCCTCCTCCTGGTCGTCGTCCTCCTCCTGGTCGTCGTCCTCCTCCTGGTCGTCGTCCTCTTCCTGGTCGTCGTCCTCCTCCTGGTCGTCGTCCTCCTCCTGGTAATCTCCTCCTCCTGGTCGTCGTCCTCTTCCTGGTCGTCGTCATCCTCCTGGTCGTCGTCCTCCTCCTGGTAATCTCCTCCTCCTGGTCGTCGTCCTCCTCCTGGTCGTCGTCCTCCTCCTGGTCGTCGTCCTCCTCCTGGTCGTCGTCCTCCTCCTGGTCGTCGTCCTCCTCCTGGTCGTCGTCCTCCTCCTGGTCGTCGTCCTCCTCCTGGTCGTCGTCCTCCTCCTGGTCGTCGTCCTCCTCCTGGTCGTCGTCCTCCTCCTGTTCGTCGTCCTCCTCCTGGTCGTCGTCCTCCTCCTGTTCGTCGTCCTCCTCCTGTTCGTCGTCCTCCTCCTGTTCGTCGTCCTCCTCCTGGTCGTCGTCCTCCTCCTGGTCGTCGTCCTCCTCTTGGTCGTCGTCCTCCTCCTGGTCGTCGTCCTCCTCCTGTTCGTCGTCCTCCTCCTGGTCGTCGTCCTCCTCCTGTTCGTCGTCCTCCTCCTGTTCGTCGTCCTCCTCCTGTTCGTCGTCCTCCTCCTGTTCGTCGTCCTCCTCCTGTTCGTCGTCCTCCTCCTGTTCGTCGTCCTCCTCCTGTTCGTCGTCCTCCTCCTGTTCGTCGTCCTCCTCCTGGTCGTCGTCCTCCTCCTGGTCGTCGTCCTCCTCCTGGTCGTCGTCATCCTCCTGGTCGTCGTCCCCCTCCTGGTCGTCGTCATCCTTCCTGGTCGTTCTATTCCTGGTCGTTCTCCTCCTGGTCGTCCTCCTCCTGGTCATCCTCCTCCTCCTAGTCGTTCTATTCCTGGTCGTTCTCCTCCTGGTCGTCATCCTCCTGATCGTTCTCCTCCTAGTCGTCACACTCCTGGTCGTCATCCTCCTCCGTGTCGTTGTCCTTTCGAGGCTTACCAGTTTGTTTTGTGTTGTGTGTTGTTTATGTGTAACATATTCAAGGCTAGAAGGCTATGCCACTCTTGGATATATGTTGATTTGCTTGTATGTTGTCCTCTCCACCATTGTTGATGTGTACTGTGTGGGTGGAGGGTCATAAAGGCGAACTTGGCACATTCTTTTTTTGAGAATTATGCTTTGTTTGTCTCACTTTGGTTCTGACACACGCATTGCTAGATGATTGGTATCATAATCAACTTTCGTGGAGGGGAGTTAATTAGAGAGTTTTCCCCCTTTGTTCAATTTCGTTATCTCCTCTTTTGGCCTCACTATTTCATTCTTGGAATAACCAAAATTCCTTTTGAGGCTTACCAGTTTGTTCTGTGTTGTGTGTTGCTTATGTGTAACATATTCAAGGCTAGAAGGCTATGCCACTCTTGGATAGATGTTGATTTGTTTGTATGTTGTCCTCTCCACCATTGTTGATGTGTACTGTGTGGGTGGAGGGTCATAACGACGAATTTGGCACATTGTTTTTGAGAATTATGCTTTGTTTGTCTCACTTTGGTTTTGACCCACGCATTGCTAGATGATTGGTATCGTAATCAACTTTAGTGGAGGGGAGTTAATTAGAAAGAGAGTATTCCCCCTTTGTTCAATTTCCATATCAGGAAGGATTCAAGGCTCTTGAGTGAAATGTAAACTTTTCATGTAAAGAAGATTTAATTGTTAGGCTGGTGCTTTGTTTGGGGAAATAATTGTAGTGTGGTTGTCACCCCTTAGTTTCTCACCACCCCTCATCAACTTTAACCCCCCACATGTGATTTGGAGAAATACTCATAAGAGTATTATATGCTTTAAGCGTTGATTTGGGTCCTTACATGGACTTTGGACGTTTGGACCTGTCCTTGTGGAGGGAGCTGGACCGGGTCCTGGTTCGAGCTCTGGAGACTGAGCAGAGTGGTGTCCTAGCCTCGTCTGGACCTCTGCTGGTTTTCCTTTGCCCTTGGGGGGACGGCCAAGGATCATCACCTTCATCCTTCGTGTGCACCGTGGACAATGGAGAGGTTTTGTGGGCCTGCGTCTGTAGGGGTTGTGGGGGTGGGTTGAGCGTGGACTGATTGATGGGGCGACTAGTTCTTAGGGTCTTTCAGAATGAACTATTTTGTGCAGTAATTGTGAGTTTATTTAGTTGTGGCATCAGTCTTTCATTGAGTCCCTTTTCCCTTCCTTCTTCCCCAGGTGACCCTGTAGGTTTTGTGTATTAAGATTGGTTGGGAAGGGAGGGTATAGTTTGGAAATCTCTGGGGCTTGTCATCATCATTCTATTTTCTTATGTCTAAAATAGCTAGGCCCGTTCTTGTCCTCACACCCACTCATTTCATTCTCTACGATTTGTATATATATATATATATATATATATATATATTTGTCCAATTTGGTAATTACAATATTGCAGTGTTATTACTTATTTGTTTATATTCTTTAATTGTTGTTGATAAATATTGTTTATTGTTGTTTTGCGTATGTGCACCTGGCTGCAATTTGTCTGTTATGAGATAATAAAGATGATTTGGATTTGGATTTGGATTGTGATTGATGCAGTAATAAAACTATTCCTGTACCTGGCTGTCGTAGACTTCAGAGTTCTGTAGCGCCTGCCAGAAGGCAGGAGCTCATATAACTTGCTGAGTCCGTGGCTACAGTCAATCGCTATCATTCGTCGTTTTCCTCTCACTCGCCGCTCATACAACACTTTCATGCTCTCCTGTCTTGCACTCACAACCTTACCACAAACATTCACTATTTCGCTTAGCAAATTCTTACCCTTGACACTCAAACTGCTGAACCAACACTTGAAAGAAAAGGTTAAACAGATTCAATGAAACATCTGTAAAACCCTTGCAGTATATTTCTATTGACATCAAGGCTTCTGAGTTTCTGGAGACAGTAAATTCTGGATTGGCACTTTTTGTGTATAGCATCAACCAACATTGGCATTGAAATTATCGTCAATGACTGTTCCCAAATACGTGTACACACTCACTCGCTCAACTTTCATCCCACAAACAAAAAAGGTCAGGCACGGATGCAGGTTTTCTTCTAAAATCAATCACCATCTCTTTCGTTTTTTGTACATTAAGATCCAGGTTAGCACACCAAGTGGCAAAGGCATTTACATGTTGAAAATAAATTTGGTTAGAATTTGATCGATCTTGAAGAGCAGAGTCGTCAGAGTATTTAATAAGAGGAGTAGTGTTAGTGCCAGCATGATCAACCTGACATCAGAGCACGGCGGGCCAGCTGAACGAGAGAGAGAGAGAGAGAGAGAGAGAGAGAGAGAGAGAGAGAGAGAGAGAGAGAGAGAGAGAGAGAGAGATAGAGATAGATAGATAGATAGAGAGAGAGAGAGAGAGAGAGAGAGAGAGAGAGAGAGAGAGAGAGAGAGAGAGAGAGAGAGAGAGAGAGAGAGAGAGAGAGAGAGAGAGAGAGAGAGAATGAATGAATGAATGAATGAATAACGTTTATTTTCTGAGGATAATAGAGTAAGTATCAATACTTTTTTTCATCCAGTCCTCACACAAAAAGAGGAAAAGGAAAAGAAAATCAAAGCAAAGAATTCAATAAATAAGAAAGGCATGCAAAGCAAAGAAAACGAACACACATTATCATCAAAGCAGGCACATTATCAATATAAACAGACACATAATAAATTCAGCATTATACATAAATACTTAAGAAATGGGATGTGGAGGGACCGAAAATAAGTGTGTATCTAGGAACAAAACAAAACAATGAAGTAAGAAAAATAAGAAGAATATGAGGGGGAGGGGGAGTAAAGAGGAAAGGAATGAGAGGGGGGGGGGGGGGGGGGGGGGGGGTGGTAGAGAAAGAAATAGTAGAGCGAGACAACAAAGACATAAACGGAAAGCTGAGGGAGAAGGAGATAAAAGAAGGAGAGAGAGATGGAAGGATGAAAAACAGAGAGAGAGAGAGAGAGAGAGAGAGAGAGAGAGAGAGAGAGAGAGAGAGAGAGAGAGAGAGAGAGAGAGAGAGAGAGATAGAGAAGATAAGAGAGACAGACAGGTAGGCAGACAGACGGACAGACAAAATAGTACAGATAAAGAGAATGAGAGAGAAAGAGGAAGGGTACATGTAAGACAAAAATATATACATACTGAATTGTTTTGATAACACAATCATGGTATCAAAGTTATCATATTCAGAGAGAGAGAGAGAGAGAGAGAGAGAGAGAGAGAGAGAGAGAGAGAGAGAGAGAGAGAGAGAGAGAGAGAGAGAGGCGAGCTGCAGCTACTTCGCCTTTTCTTCTTCTGTGCTGCCTGCTGCCTGCTGCCCAGCTACAGCTGACTGTTCACAGTACGGCGGTCCACTGACAGAAGAACGGCCACATTCAACTGTTGAGCTGCCTTCTGCCAGCACCGCTGCACGTCCGCCACTGTATCTACCACACTTTGGCTTCGGCCTCCTCCAGCCGCGCTCCGGTTCGCCCTTTGAGCAGGAGAGCCATCATCCATCGTGGACCAGAACGACCTGCCTTCTTGAAGCTTCAGGAGTATTTCTTCACCTGACAGCTTTTGGATACTACAGGTCGTATCTCGGTCTCCTAGATCTATTTGGGGGGGGGGGGGGGCTTCCATGTGTTATTGGGGCCCCAGGACAGTGTAGGAAGCTGTGCAAAATCAAGAAAAATCAAAACTGTCTCCGATGAGTTTGGAACAAAATTAAAATGTTCCAATTATTTCAAGTGACTCGGATCATTCCGGGTTTGAATCCGTCCATTCGGACGACTCGCCCATTGCGATTGATCAAGCCAAAGACATCGTCTTCTCCACTCCGGCGAAAATCCTTTTGAGCCCATTCAAAATCGTAAACGAACAAGGATACAAAGGGGGACAGATGAACCCCTTGACCCCAACACTCTCTCCCCAAACGAGAAAAATATCAGGGAGGAACTGAAAGACATGGCGGACAGCCTCCCTCCCCCTCTGCCTAAGAAGCCTGATGCTCAAACCAGAGGGAGAACACAAAGCATGGGAGCAATTCCACTCGCTAATCTAGCAGGTACTTCCAAAAATACAGTCAGAGAAGGCCATCAGCCCCCCACAGAATCTATCTGGGGCAAGGTCCCTGAACCTACCCCTCAACCAGAGCAGACTAAAAAAGTGAAAAACCCACCAACTAGCTTTAAACCAGTCAACAAAGACAACCAGCCTCCACCAACATTCTTAAAACATTCGGTTGTTATGGAGAACCTGGGCACAGGCCCTGCGACGCTCAGGTCCCTCGGGCCTACCACTAGCTACCACATGTGGTGTCAGACCATAGGGCCCATCCTTAGCCAAAGACCACTATCTAACAACAGATTTCTCATAGGTTGTCGGTCTGTTAAACAACAGGATACCCTTGTCAACATGAAAAAGATAGCACAAATCCACATAAAATGTTTCATTCCATCAGCAACAGCAGAGGGAGTCATCAAGGGCATTTCCCATGAGGAGAATATAGAAGACATAAAAAGATCTATCACAGAGGCCAAACATGTCATGCAGCTAAAGAACAAAGATGGTAGTGAGTCTATGGCAGTTAAAATCACCTTTAACAAGCCTTTCTTACCCTTCTTCATCACAATCAACGCTGAAGAATTCAAAGTACACCCCTTTGTCGCTCCCGTAAGAAAATGTAGAAAGTGTGCCAGACTTGGACACAGTCAAGACCAATGTAGAGCGAAAAAGGAAGTATGTGTAAAATGTGGCCATTCTGGTCACAACGTGAAAGAATGTAAAGCTCAAACCTTAAAATGTGTCAATTGTAGAGGGAGCCACTCAGCTGCTTACCAGTGTTGCCCCCAATACCAGTTGAGGCTTAGGGCCAATAGAATCCGAGCAGAAACCTTCCTCCCATATTCAGAGGCCATCAAAAGAGCTAAACAAGCCATAGCCAATGACAAAAAAGAAACAAAGAAAATAGGCCTCCCCTCTCCCCACTACCACAGGTAGATCCCTCCTGGAGATTAGAGGAGAGAGTCTCTCACAAACTATCACCGCCCGACAGTTACGAGAGTGAAAAGTACTGCCAAGCAGGCAAACAGGGAATTCATTAACCCCCAAGGCTCTCAGAGCACAACTGTCAATTAAATTCCTCAGAGAAATAAAACGGCAAAGAAAGAACAAGGTAAACGACTCACCAGCAGCAGTGCACGAGCTATGGCCCTCAAATCTTCAATAACTAAAACCGCCACAGAAAAGATAATTGAATCCTTAGTTACAGAGCAGATCCAGAAACAGACTCTGACTATGATGACACACATGACAGAACACATGGACAAACTCATGGCAGCGAACCAAGACAAACTGACCAACAGACAGAATCTGGATCTGTCTCAAACCGTCACTAAACCAACTGCTCAGATAAACATGGAACTACATAAAATTGAACAATAGTCTACCAACAAACCTCCTGGAGAGGTGTTCATGACTCTAGTCTTAATTTCCCTTGCGAAAGCTAAAACAACAAATAAACCAGGTCTGCTCCTAGAAGGACTGGCCTCCCTCCCTCCATCTCCAAGTAACTCAGCTTCTATCCCCATGCCACAGGGTAGTAATATATACCACCTGGCCTAACTGATCTGTGAACCAGTAGAAGGACTGGCCTCCCTCCCTCCATCTCCAAGTAACTCAGCTTCTATCCCCATGCCACAGGGTAGTAACCTATACTGCCTGGCCCAACTGATCTGTGAACCAGTAGAAGGACTGGCCTCCATCCTTCCATCTCCAAGTAACTCAGCTTCTATCCCCATGCCACAGGGTAGTAACCTATACTGCCTGGCCCAACTGATCTGTGAACCAGTAGAAGGACTGGCCTCCCTCCTTCCATCTCCAAGTAACTCAGCTTCTATCCCCATGGCACAGGGTAGTAACCTATACTGCCTGGCCCAACTGATCTGTGAACCAGTAGAAGGACTGGCCTCCCTCCCTCCATCTCCAAGTAGCTCAGCTTCTATCCCCATGCCACAGGGTAGTAACCTATACTGCCTGGCCCAACTGATCTGTGAACCAGTAGAAGGACTGGCCTCCATCCTTCCATCTCCAAGTAACTCAGCTTCTATCCCCATGCCACAGGGTAGTAATATATACCACCTGGTCTAACTGATCTGTGAACCAGTAGAAGGACTGGCCTCCCTCCCTCCATCTCCAAGTAACTCAGCTTCTATCCCCATGCCACAGGGTAGTAATATATGCCACCTGGCCTAACTGATCTGTGAACCAGTAGAAGGACTGGCCTCCCTCCCTCCATCTCCAAGTAATTCAGCTTCTATCCCCATGCCACAGGGTAGTAACCTATACTGCCTGGCCCAACTGATCTGTGAACCAGTAGAAGGACTGGCCTCCCTCCCTCCATCTCCAAGTAACTCAGCTTCTATCCCCATGCCACAGGGTAGTAACCTATACTGCCTGGCCCAACTGATCTGTGAACCAGTAGAAGGACTGGCCTCCATCCTTCCATCTCCAAGTAACTCAGCTTCTATCCCCATGCCACAGGGTAGTAATATATACCACCTGGCCCAACTGATCTGTGAACCAGTAGAAGGACTGGCCTCCATCCTTCCATCTCCAAGTAACTCAGCTTCTATCCCCATGCCACAGGGTAGTAACCTATACCACCTGGCCCAACTGATCTGTGAACCAGTAGAAGGACTGGCCTCCCTCCCTCCATCTCCAAGTAACTCAGCTTCTATCCCCATGCCACAGGGTAGTAATATATGCCACCTGGCCTAACTGATCTGTGAACCAGTAGAAGGACTGGCCTCCATCCTTCCATCTCCAAGTAACTCAGCTTCTATCCCCATGGCACAGGGTAGTAATCTATACCGCCTGGCCCAACTGATCTGTGAACCAGTAGAAGGACTGGCCTCCATCCTTCCATCTCCAAGTAACTCAGCTTCTATCCCCATGCCACAGGGTAGTAACCTATACTGCCTGGCCCAACTGATCTGTGAACCAGTAGAAGGACTGGCCTCCATCCTTCCATCTCCAAGTAACTCAGCTTCTATCCCCATGCCACAGGGTAGTAATATATGCCACCTGGCCTAACTGATCTGTGAACCAGTAGAAGGACTGGCCTCCCTCCCTCCATCTCCAAGTAGCTCAGCTTCTATCCCCATGCCACAGGGTAGTAATATATGCCACCTGGCATAACTGATCTGTGAACCAGTAGAAGGACTGGCCTCCCTCCCTCCATCTCCAAGTAATTCAGCTTCTATCCCCATGCCACAGGGTAGTAATATATACCACCTGGTCTAACTGATCTGTGAACCAGTAGAAGCTCCAAGGCATCGAGCCAGAATAAATTCCCCAAAGTCCAGTAAGTAAGATTGTTTAATCATTCAACCGTTTAATTCAAAATATCTCTCATAACCGTTACCCATCAGTCTGTAAACATTCTTTAGTGGAACTGTAGATCAGTTTCCTCCAACATCGATTTACTCATACATTTCCTAGCAACTAACCAGATAAACTACAATATTTTGTGCTTACAATCACTCAATTGCCAGTATAAACATTTACCTAGAATAGACGGCTTCTGCTATCCACCAGGGGTCAGTAAGTCAACAGGACCAATTAGAACAGCAACGTATGTTAGAACCAATCTATTTTATACTAAAATAGCTTCCCCAGTTAACAATATATAATTAATCCTTTACTCCAACGCAACCCAAATCATTCTAAATGATAAACAGTTGAATATTGTAAACATGTACTATCCTCAAGGATACAACAAAGTACCCACTACAAACTGGTTAACTTCCTTATTCCCCTCTGGTTCGTGGGTGGTGATGGGGGACTTTAATGCCCACCATCCCACTTGGGAGCCTAAATGTACACACAGGAATATTGTTGCAAGAAATTAACGACTTTGACTTAATTTTACTAAATGACGGCACTACCACAATATACCCTCCATTATTGCAATTCCTTACTTGTAGGCTGTCTCCAAACCCTCCTCAACAAACTTCAGAAAGTTCAAAACAATGCAGCCCGGCTAATCCCTCGTACAGACCACATCAAACCCCACCTCAATAACTTCCACTGGCTTCCAGTCGAGGCAAGAATAAAGTATAACATTGCTTGCCTCTGTTTCAATGCTGTCAATTCATCTGGTCCTGCCTACCTCTCTGATCTCATTCACCTGTACTCACCCGCCAGGTCTCTCAATTCCTCTTCTGACAAACTTATCCTTTCTATTTCTCATACAAACACTAAGACATGGTGAACGTTCATTTTCTTTCAGCGCCCCTTCTGTCTGGAACACCCTACCATATGAACTTCGTTCTGCCTAATCTTTCCAATCTTTCAAAACCACTCTTAAACTCACCTCTTCCAGCAATACCTCTGATTTCTTCCTTGTCCTGTTTTCTGCCTTAAAACTATGTTCCCCACATTGTGTGTGGGTGTGCGCGCGCGTGCGTGCGGATGTGTGCAGACGTGTGCGTGTTTTTGATACTTAATATTGTAGTAGCTTATGATCTATGTATTTATTTAAATAATTGTGAAGCGCCGTGAACTCAAGAGAGAAAGGGCGCTCTATAAATGTTAGTTATTATTATTTTATTATTATAGACCAAACAATAAACCGACCACGGTAGATTTAACCCTCATTAGCCCACAATTACATACTAACACAGACTGGAGCCCTCTCATAGATCCACAAGGCTCAGACCACAAGCTATGTCAGTAATAATTGATGCAACATTAGATACTTCGGAACAACTACCTCTTAGAAAATTCCTGTATGATAAAGCGAACTGTCAAAAAATTACACTATGGCTCCAACCCACCTGCGTGCGCATCTCGACCATTCCAACGGAAGTGTCGCCATCTTAGTCCTTATTTGTAGATCCACAAGGCTCAGACCACAAGCCTATTACAGTAATAATTAATGCAACATTAGATACTTCGGTACAACTACCTCTTAGAAAATTCCTGTATGATAAAGCAAACTGGCAACTTTTGTAAACAACCTTAGAAAATGACACTATAGAAGAAGTAGAGCATAAACATTTAGAACTATATTATCAAAACATTCATTCCCAGACATCCCTATGACATTAACAACACAAGATCATGTTAATTACACCAGAAACAATCTCTGGTGGAATGAGGAATGTGCGGAAGCCGTTAAAGATAAGCATATAGCAAGTAACCGATTTAACAAATTTCCAACTACAGAAAACTTTGATGACAAAAAAAGAGAGGAAAAACACAGAAAAAATGAGTAGCGAAAGCTAAGCTGGAATACTACACTAAAGAACAACTAGTAGATCATAGAGACCTGGGGAAAGCCTGGGTGAGACTGAGACAATTAAAATTAAGTGGATGCTCCATGAAAACGAGAGTGATAATAAACAAAAAGTTAACACAATCAAATGAAGAGACAGCAAACGCTTTAGCTGGAGTCTTTGGTGGGGCTAGTCAGACCAAAACCCTACCACAAGTAGAACAAGACAGAAGAAGCAGCATACCAGCATTTAACAAATCCACAGATAACTGCAACCCAATAAACGCACCTATTAAACTTACCGAGCTTGCTATGGCCCTTCGTAGTATTAAGAAAGTTAATAAAGCTACAGGAGGTGATCCGATCTCCTACAAAATTATAAAACAGTTACCCCCTTCATATTTAAAGATTTTATATCATTTCTACTCCAGATGTTGGGAGAGGGGGAGATTCCACAGGCTTGGACAGAGGCTCAGGTGATATGGATAGCAAAACCCGGAAAACCGAGAGGAGATCCTAAGAGTTACCGGCCCATCTCCCTCACACCTCATCTGGGTAAAGATTACGAAGGAATCGTGAAAGCATGATTATAATATTTTTTGCAAAAGAATAATATTTTACCCCCATTTCAGGCAGGTTTCCGTAAACACAGAACCTGTATGGAACAAGTGGTTAAATTAACATCCCATGTCAGAAAAGCGTTTAATCGTAGAAAGAAAGTCTTAGCAACCTTTTTTTTTTACATCAAAGGAGCGTAAGACTCAGTCTGGCATGGGAAACTACTTCAAAACATTAGCAGGGTCGGCATTGAGGGCAATCCTTTCAATTTCATGAAAACCTTCTTACAAAGCAAAAACAATGCCAGTCAACGTGGGGCAGTCCCTTTCAGAAATATGCTGTTTAGATATGGGTGTTCCCCAAGGTAGCATAATAGCCCCAACTTTATTCAATATTATGCTACATAATATCCAAACAATACCTTTAGAGAATACCACAATCTCTATGTACGCAGATGATATAGCAATCTGGACACCCACAAATAGAGTTAATAATAAATATGTCCAGATTTGTTATAAAAATCATCAGACCTTTACAACAGTTATTGCAGCATACTTATGGGGGAACGGCTTTACGCTGTCCCTGGATATTTTATGGTTTTCTTGAATATAAAAAGTACCAATTTAACAATTGACATTTTAGGAACCATCAAACAACAATGTTCACATAATACTTACTCCAACTTTAAGTTGGCAACCACACATAACAAATACCAAGACCACAACAGAGCATCTAGACCCGCTTCAATTTGCATACAAGCAGAACAGATCCGATGCAACACTCACAATTCTACATAATGGATACACTCATCTAGAAAACCGAAACTCTTTTGCCAGAATTGTCTTCATTGACTTCTCCCATCTTTTAGCAAACAAACTAATAAACATGAGTGTCAACAATAGCCTAGTTTTATGGATTATAGATTTCCTGCTTAAATGCACGCAGACTGTGAGATTTCAAAACTCTCTGTCCTCCACAATGTCTGTATCCACCGGCTGTCCCCAAGGTACTGTTCTATCTCCTGTTCTATTCACCCTTTACGCAAATGATTGTAAAGGAACAGATTCTACTCCTGTCATTAAATACTCTGATGATACAGCTTTAGTTGACCTTTCTAACTCAGAGAGTACTTACTTTGAGCAGGTTGGAAAGCTTGTGTCCTGGTGTGAGGAAAACTCTCTTGACCTCAACGTAACAAAAACAAAATAAATGGTAGTCGACTTTAGGAAATCCCCGGTACCAATGCCAGATCTCACAATCAAAGGTGTGACAGTCAAAAGGGTAGATGAATACAAGTATCTCGGAACAATCGTAGACAATAAGTTTACTTTTAGCTCTCATGTTGATCATGCTTCCAAGAAATGCCAGACAAGGATGTACTGCCTGAGAAAGCTCAGATCTTTCAATGCTAGCACAGATCTTCTCCAAAGTTTTTATCGTTGGTTTTTTGAATCTATTAAAACATTTTCATTCATTTGTTGGTACGGTGGCTTGAATGTAAAACGCAAGGGTGTTCTGATAAGATTGTGAATGTTGGTAGCAGGATCGTGGGTAGAAAACAAGACAGTTTGTGTTTGTTGTATGAAAAACGTGTAGTTCGAAAAGCCAGGGAGATCGCTAGTGATCAAAGTCACGTCCTATCGCATTACTATGAACTATTGACATCTGATAGACGGTTCCGCATTATTCGTTGTAGAACAATTAGAAATTCAGTTACTTTTGTCCATAAGTCAGTCGAACTTCTGAACAAGATCTCTGCTAAGACAAAATAATGAAGAATTATACATTAGCTTAGGCCTAGAGATATATCTGGTCATGTTAAAAACCTGTACAGTAGTGTGTGTGTGTGTGTGTGTGTGTGTGTGTGTGTGTGTGTGTGTGTGTGTGTGTGTGTGTGTGTGTGTGTGTGTGTGTGTGTGTGTGTGTGTGTGTGTGTGTGTGTAAGTGTGTGTGAGCGTGCGTGCGTGCATACGTGCGTGTGTGCGTGCGTGTGTGTGTGTCTGTCTGTCCGTATGTCTCTATGTCTGGGTGTGTATGTGTGCGCGTGAGAGAAAGAGAGAGAGAGAGAGAGAGAGAGAGAGAGAGAGAGAGAGAGAGAGAGAGAGAGAGAGAGAGAGAGAGAGAGAGAGAGAGAGAGACAGAGACAGAGACAGAGACAGACAGACAGAGAGAAGAGGGAGGCGCATGAATTGTTGGGAACGGGAAGGGACTCAAAATATGTGAAAGCTTGGGGTAGCTTGGGAGAGGTTGGGGGTTTGGGGGTAGGGTGGGGGTGAATAAATGAATGCTAGGATATAAATGGTGGGAAAGAGGGAAGTTCTTATATGTTTTGATAGTCGCTTGTATCGACCCTAGCTATGTTTTTGTTGTTGTTGCGAAGCATGATTTGTTATTCATTTTTCCATAGTTTTGTTTCCATTTTTAATGCATGCAAATGTGTCCTTGCTTGTATTGTGCTTGTACGAGACCACACTGTAATTTCACCTAACGTGATAATAAAGTATTTTTGACTTTTGACTCGACTTTACTTATTGAAAAAGCGACACAAGCTCTCAACCTTATCAAAATAATCCCCAAGGAAAGATGGGCTAAAAGACCCCGACTAAAAAGTAAAAGACCCCGACTAAATTATATAAAAACTAAAGACATTAAGATATTAAAGATATTCAGCCTACAGATCTGCTGTTGCTGACATGGCTGCCTGGTGGCAGGATAACCATCTGCTTCTCAACGTCGGCAAGACAAAGGAAGTCATTATTGACTTCCGGAAGAACCCTCCTGCTCCTCTTCCTTTGCAGTTCAATGGCGACCAGGTTGAGAGTGTCCAGGAATATAAGTACCTGGGCACGTCTCTCGTCTCCAAGCTGGACTGGTCCAGGAACGCCGCTGCCATCCTTAAGAAGGGGCACCAGCGCCTCTACTTCCTTCGGAAGTTGAGGTCATTCAACGTCAAGCCCGCCATCCTGATGATGTTTTACCAGGCCATGGTGGAGAGCATCCTGACCTACAACACCCTTTGCTTCTTTGGCAACCTGCGTGCTGCAGACGCCTCCAGATTGCACAAGCTGACCAGAACCGCCAGCAACATAATCGGGCGTCCAGTGACTGACCTGCAGGCCCACCATGACAGGAAAGCAGTCAGGCGGATCCGGACCATCCTCACTGACCCATCCCACCCTCTGATGGCTGAGGGCCCGGAGAGCGACCCGCGGGACTTGCGAGAGGTTGAGGAGCCCGTCAACAAGGACCTGCCGCTTCCACCAGTCCTTTTTGCCATCGGCCATCAGACTGTTCAACCAAAGTGCTGGCTGAGCAGACTGCTTCCAAGGGACAAACCGAAGATCAGGGAAGCGGGGAGGCGTAGGGGGGTAGGAAGGGGGGATGGGGGGGGGGGGGAGACGGGGAAGGGGGGGCGGAGGGGGGCAGACAGGGAATGGAGGGGGAAAGGGTGTGGTGGGGGAGACAGATAGGAATTGGAGGGGGAAAAGGGAGGAGGGAGGGGATATGGACGAGAAGAGAGGGCGAAAGGGAGGTGTGAGGGGAGAGGGTTAGGGGTAAGGAGGGGGAGGGGGGAAGGTAATCAGGGTGAGGGGGCAGTTACTAGTTCTCTGTGAGACTTCATTTCAACCGTTAGTTAGGGATATCATTCTTTCATGCGTGCGCGCATGTGTCTGTGTGCGTGTGTGTATGTGTGAATGTGAGTGTATGGACGTGGGTGTGTTTATGTGCTATCTTGTTCAACATTATAAGTCATTATTATCATTTTTGCTATTATGATTGATGCTGTTATTGATGTCATCATTATCAGAAGTAGGCCTATTGTCCTCATTGATGGTTCTACTGATTTGTTGTTATATAATTATCATCATACATCATCATAATCATCATCATCATCATCATCATCATCATTTCTGTTTTTCTTATTATTACTAATATTAGTATTGGTAGTGGTGGTGGTTCCCATTTTACTTATACATTATTTATCATCATCTTCATCATTATCATTGGTGTTGTTGTTGTTGTAGTGATTGTCCACTTAACTCTTTTAATGCACGTGCTTATCCACTTGCACACACACATACACACATATGCATGAGCATAAGCATACACGCATATATACATGCACACGCACGTACACACACACACACACACTCTCTCTCTCTCTCCCACACAAACACCAGCTTCACACAGTATGAATGCGTCAGTACACCAAACACTAGGTAACACAGAAACCCAGACATTTGTGTATCAAATAACAACACTTAAGGCTCTTGGAAATGTTCATCTTAGTCAGCCACACAGACAATAGGAGGAAAGAGAGCAGGAAAAAGCCTACCTCAAAATAATTTAAAAAAAGAAAAAAGGTGTGTGTGTGTGTGTGTGGGGGGGGGGGGGGGTAGTATACAAACAGGGGAAAAAGGGGGGGGGGGGGGAAGAAAAGGAACAACAACAAAAGGAGGAAGGAAGGGAAAAAGAACCAATAAAATGCAAATGATTAAACTATAAATATAATTTTTACAAAATCAATCATGCTTCCAAATAGTACGGAGGGGTGGGCCCCTATGGTCTGGCTCGCGGAATCTCTCAGCCAGTCATCGTTCGGCCGCCATTTGAACATTGCAAAACCAAACGAAGATTTAAATGTTGCTCTTAACCTGTCTTTATTATAACATACATAACGTAGATGCAATATCAAAGAGATGGGTCCCCCTAAATAGAACAATGGAACAGAGGAGGGAGAGCCTCTATCTCGCTCTATCCCCCCCGGTATATTAGTTCTTCTCTTGTAAATACAAAGCCCTAGTTTTAACAATAGATTACCCAGACTCGGCGTGTGTGTGTGTGTGTGTGTGTGTGTGTGTGTGTGTGTGTGTGTGTGTGTGTGTGTGTGTGTGTGTGTGTGTGTGTGTGTGTGTGTGTGTGTGTGTGTGTGTCTCTGTATGTGTGTCTGTGTGTGTGCGTGTGTGACTCGGCCAACATATGTTTCAGTGTCGAGGGGTTTGTAAATTTTAATAAAAGTTAGGGACCCTCACTCTTTCATAACTCACATGTCAAACTCCAAGACATAAAACGCATCCAAAGCACATTTCATATGTTATATGTCTTTGACTTGTAAAGTCAAAATTCACTTTCTTATATTTGATTGTTTTTAAACTTTTATCGAAAATAAAGATTGAATGTAAACAGTTGTTATGTGTCTTCAGACCTTAATCGATATTTCCTGGCTCAGGCAGCAATAGCCAAAAGTTTTAATTTAACATTTTAAAACAAAAGTATAAATATGCAGAACCCAGAGTAGTCTTGTGCGAGCCATGGCACCTAAGAAAAACTTGACCTCTATTCGAGATAAAACCATAGTTTCAAAATAAAAATAAATTATAAAATAAAAACATCTATATTCTGAACAAAATCGCTTTTTCTTCTCCCCCTCCCCCTTTCCCCCAAAAATCTAAAATTCACAGAAATTTCCCCTATGGCTTTGCCGAGAGGACGTAAAACTTTAACTCCTCTTAGTTCCAGTGCAGTCGCTTGTGTACAGAGCTCTGTCCTCTGTCCTAGAATGGAGGGTGGACAGTCAACTGACCACTACAACTGACCTTCAACTCTGTCATCTGTCATCTATCCTAGAATGGAGGGTGGACAGTCAACTGAGCTCCAGTTCAGCTTCATCTGGGTGTGTAGAACATCCCGAATCAGTGGTGAGGATTACTAGCTGTACACCTCAACACTTCAACTCTGGCTGCTCCACGACCCATGAAATAAGCAAGAAACTATCAAATGTAAGTAAGACATCAGAACATATAATACCAGCAAGGATAAACAGTTAAATGCTTAAATGAACAGTATGGGTAGAATTATATACCCCTTCCCCCATTTCGCTGAGGATGCTAAGAAAACCACCAATGTAAAAGGGGTGTTTGTTTTTACTCTCTCCCCATTTGCCTTAACGCCGATTCACACTATTCGAATGGGAATGCAGATTTTTTTAAAGTTAACTATTCTCTTTGGAAACAATTGATTTAACATCGTCGCTACTGCTGGATATAATTGTGACGTGTTGGTAACAAGGTGCGGTTGGTTTTTATTTTAAGATCAGTTTTGACGAAAATCACCCTTGGATTCCATCCACTTAAGAATTTTGGCGTCTTTGGATTTTCTCCACTTTTCTGCCAGAGTGTTGAACGTGTACATGAAGGGGTTGATGGCGGAATTCAAGGGTAATACAAATATGGCCAAACCTACGTTGATTTCTCCTGGGATGGCAACACCAGCTAATGCCAACATTCCACACAATCCAATAGGAAACCAACACAGGAAATCCGTCAGTGCAATAGTTATCAAGCGCCGTGCTATGACCATGTCCTGTGACACTTTGGTAGAGCTGGTCTTCAAAGCACTGCTCTGTATTGTCCAGTAGATGAAAGCCTGGCCCACAGAGATGAACACAAACAGAACAAAGTTGAGCACGATCATTATGCTGAAGGAATAAGCTTTTCCTTCGAACTCTTTTCTCGTCACAGGCAGCGGAATACAGATCCCTGTCTGGCTGTAGAACTCCCAGTGTGACGTCATGGGAAGTAAGGGAACCAGGGCAAACACACAGCCAGTCAGCCAGATCAACACAGAGACCATTGCCGCTGATGTTCTCTCAAACCGGAGTGTGCTGAATGGAAAGCAGAGAACTATGAAACGATCCGCAGTGATCAGACAGATAATGAGGGCTGACACTTCACAGGACAACAGAGACAGAAAACCAGCCACCTTACAGGCCACACTTTGTTTCCAGGTGTCGTCCTGATGGAGGTATTGGCCACGGAAGGAGTCATCAGCGATTCCAATGATAGCCATGTAAACCCCCATCAGAAAGTCGGCCAAGGTCAGGTTGGTGACAAACACACTGAACCCAGAAGAAGAAGTCTTACCTTTAGCAAAGATTCGTGCACAGAAACAGAAGACATTACCCGACACAGTCAGACAGGTGGTCAGCCACAGAAATCCACGGTACATCCACGATTGTAACAAATCTTCACACGAGGAAACCTCGTCACTGGGGGCATGGCATGATGAAGGATCAAAGTTATCAGGAAGGATTTCTTTACAGCATAACTTAAAGTTGTCAGTAGAAATGAAACGGAGATGGGAAAGGCCTTTGAAAATGTCAGGTGAAAATATATTTAAGGGACTTCTATCTAAGTATAATTCATTTAGCTGTGGCATGTGCTGAAACCCGTGTTCACTGATGGCATGAAGCGAGGTAATAAATGTTAAGTTAAGTTTCTGTAGGCTAGATAGCCTGAACAAGGCTGTAGAGTCCAGGATTGTCAATTCTGTAAGGGACAAATCTATGAAGGTAAGGCTACTCTGCTGAATAACTAAGAAATGATCAGTAGTGAGTGATGAGATAGGATTACCAGACAAGGTTAAAGACTGCAGGTTTTTTAAACTGATAACAGACGACACGTTAAAATGCTGCAGCTTGTTATCCCGGAGGTCCAGAAGTCGTACATTTGACCACTTCAGTTCAGATAACCTGGTCAGAGAACACCTGGTCAGGACCAGGTGAATCAGGTAGACATTACTGCTGAGATCGGATGGCGTCAACCCAGAACCTGTACCATCCAAAGATCGAATCTGAGGGAAGAGTACTGCTTGGAAAGGCTGATGACAAAGGAAACTGTGACCTTGACAGAGACAGCCTTGAGGACAGGAGGTCATGTCACAGCCTAGTTCATCATCATGCATTAGGCAGTGAGGCCATCCATCACACAGGTTGTCGTTGTGGACACATATCAGTGACAACCGGCATCGAAAGAATCCTGGACATGTCATGTCTGTACATCCCTGCTCGTCCTCATGCTGTCTGCAGTCATACATTCCGTTACATCGTGTGTACACCGGCAGACAGTCCCTGAATGGCCCAGGACACAGATAGTGACTGTCAGGACAGGATTCATTGGACTTCATCTGCATTGTGTTGAACTGGGAGATGCCATCAAAGCTAACCAGGAAAGGGGGAGGAAATCTCTTCTTCCAGATTAAGATCACTTTGAAGGTGTGGCAATTCCTTTCATCTGATTCATCCTGACAATGGGATGTTTGATCACACACTTTGTCATACGCCACACACTGTCCTGATGTACACGTGAACCACGTGTTGTGACAAATATTGTGTTCACAGAAAGATTCATCATTCACACAGTCAGGTATGAAGTCACATATCAGGGTGTAGGACAGACGGGTAGAAAACTCATCACTGCAGGTAAACGTGGGAACTAAAAGCACAGAGGGATGCATGGGTTCAATCAAATGGATGGACGATGTTTCGCTGGAATACCGACATGGAGGAACCAACTGGGGACCACATAGTTCATGGCGGTGGGAACCACACAGCAGAAATGTGTGTGTCACCTGACCGTTGTGGCACACAGTCAATGAGGGTTGATTTGCTAACAGCCTAGGCTGTGTGTTAGCAATGGGAAGTCTGTTTGAATGAGAGCAACTGGCGTCAGTTTGGTTTGGTCTTACTTCACATATGTACCCGTCACCTAAAGCGACACTCCAGAACACGTCCGAACATGGAGTAAGCAAAATAGCCAGGTCTATGAAAGAGATCTCAAGACACTTTTCTTCACCGTTATTATCCATAACGATACTTACAGAGTGGTGAAGGACTGTTCTGTCTGCACTGTGCACACTGTGCCTGTACATATTAGGCGTGGACTGACTTTTCACATGCATACCAGACACAAATGCCCTTAGTTTATTCCAGTGTCTGTTTGACACGTTGACAATCGCATTATAAGGATCATAGACACACACAGGAAATCCCAAGGAACCCCTGTACAAACTGCAGTATGCACTGGCTTTGTCGATTCCACCTATCCTGTCACCTTCTGATATCTGATCAGACAAGATAAATCTATAACATCGTCCACACAGGGCCAGCATTCCCTGACACTGGTCACTGCTGTAAGGGCAATGCTCTGTTTCATCTCGTCCATCTTCACACTCTGTCTTCAGGTTACAGGCCACGTGATGCTGGAAACTGGCATAGTGACCAACAGAACAGTTCCACAGACCACTGGGCAGCTTCTGGGGTGTTTGTCGCTCAGGGAAGAAAGAGAAAAACAATTGGAAGAAGGTTTCATTAATTGGTTGTAAAAGTGTATGCAAGTTATATAAGTAAATATCAGTATTTATACTTCTGAAAACTTGAACAGAGAAGTGTTCATCGCTGAAGAGATATACATGTGCATATTCATAATTGATGTGGAAATAAGTACAGACTTTAGCTTCATTGATGTAATGGCGAGAACAGTTAGATGGAATAGAACAGCGACTCAGAACAATGCTGATGTAATCAACTTTTCTGTCAAATCGTGCCAGACTGATCACACTGAACATGACAGCGTGCTGGTGTGGCACACATATCAGTCTGTGCCAAGGTCCAGTGTCATTCTCCTTGATATTTTTGCCAAAGGTCAGAGACCCTGACAGTGGTGATGTCATCAGCACAACAGTGTGTTCAGAGTCTGATGTAGTAATATTTCAAGAACGGAAAAACAATTCAAGAGGATTATGAGTACAACAATTATCAAGGTCATGGACATGACTAAAAATAGAATTCACACCACGGTGATATTGTGTGAAGAAATGTGGTGTTTTTCATAATAAAACATCGATAAAAAAAAGAGTGTTAACCATTCAAAAACAACAATAGAAACTAGTGTACAATCATCTTAAAAATGTACACAATATTTTACCATTTTATACATTTTTTAATTACTTTATTTCATACTTACTAATGCACAAATACGTGCATGCGCATGCACGTACGCATGCACATTAACCACACACTTGATTGCGTGATAATGTTTTAAACACACTATCACTTTGTGTGGGCTAAAGTACTTTATAAATCTTTGTGAATGTTTCTCTTATTAACGGATGGAGCATGATCTATGGATGAAACATGGTGACAATGTGAGTGTCATTGCGATCTTCTAAGCTATTAGATTATCAAGTTCGCGAATAAAATAGTTTAAGCCAACATAAAGCACGTTAACCATTCATTGTATGTAGTAGTAACACCGGACAGCAACAAGAGCACAATGATAATATTAATCAAATAGACCAGGCATTTTAACCATTCATGGTATGTAGTAGTAACACCGGACAGCAACAAGAGCACAATGATAATATTAATCAAATAGACCAGGCATTTTAACCATTCATGGTATGTAGTAGTAACACCGGACAGCAACAAGAGCACAATGATAATATTAATCAAATAGACCAGGCATTTTCATAACAAACATTGTTCCGGTATATCTAAATAAAACAAGAAAATTGTTTGGCTTCCATTGTTTTCCCCCATGGTTAGAAACAGAAAAGGAAGAAAGTGTTTATTCATTGTAAAATAGTGTTAGTGCTCAAACTTCACTAGCAACATTAGCAGACAACTGTAACCCTGTACCACACAGTGCCTCGTCTGAACAAAGACGAGCATCTTTGGTCTGAATGGCGGCAGGAGAACTCCATGAAATGAATACTGTGAGTAGCAGGCCTGTTCCCTGTCAACACTGTGATTTATCCCATCTCTCTCTCTCTCTCTCTCTCTCTCTCTCTCTCTCTCTCTCTCTCTCTCTCTCTCTCTCTCTCTCTCTCTCTCTCTCTCTCTCTCTCTCTCTCTCTCTCTCTCTCTCTCTCTCTCTCTCTCTCTCTCTCTCTCTCTCCTACACACACACATACACGCGTGCACACACACACACACACACACACACACACACACACACACACACACACACACACACACACACACACACACACAGTACCAAGCATTGCCAACCCTCATTGTCGTAAACCAAGTCAAAATTGTCGTAAACCAAGTGCTGTTTGAAGCATTTCCTTTCATGTGATTTACGACGATAAATTTGTTTCACTCCTTTGCATTCGAGTGAGCGAATACGAGAGAGAGAGAGAGAGAGAGAGAGAGAGAGAGAGAGAGAGAGAGAGAGAGAGAGAGAGAGAGAGAGAGAGAGAGAGAGAGAGAAGTCGGAAGTCGGAAGTCGGAAGTTTAATGAATATGGGCCTACAGCCCCTTTCATGGGGGGAACACATAATACAATAATAACCATGAGCAATGTAATGACAAACACAATTATCCATGATAACATTATCTGAAATTTGAAAGGAACATAAATACATTCACAACAATATGCATAGACTGTCACAAACAGAAACACTAACTAAGTGTATTAACAAGAAACAGAGATGTAAACATTATGTAACGTTACTATTTGCATAATTGTCTACGAAATGTTCCCTTATCTTAAAGGCTGCCATTAAATATTTGGCTAGATTTACTATTTCTGTCTTTGAAACGTTTGATAACACCTGAACCAATCTACTGTCATAGTTTTCAACAACATTTGCATTCACCTTTACAAGAATTTGATTTCGGATTTGGTCATACAAAGGGCAATGGAAGAGAAAATGAATCTCATCCTCTGTTGAATTTTGACAACATGGACATGCAGTATTTTATGACGTTGGCGAAAAACGGTGTTTATGTGAGTTTAATTGTGAGACACCCATTCTGAATTGTGCCAATATATTTCTATAAACGTCAACATAGAAAACTTCAACATATTTCTCTCTTTCAAATATATGTTTTACTTTTCCATAAACAGATAACCGTTGACTTGTATCAAGGTGATTACGCCAGTTAAAGCAAAAATTACTAAATAATCTAACTCTCAACTCTTTAATAAACTCAGCCTCATTACCACAATCAACATTCCACAATCTGAACCAAAATTTAACAGATAACACACCGAACGACAGCTGTTAAGTTTAGAGGAAAACGACCTAGTTCTCCATAGACTATATCATTTGCAGTTTTGTTCTAACATGCAAAAATCGTTTGCATGCATATAAATGTACTTCTTCTATCTGTTGGTAAGCTTTGTAACCCCATATTTCAGCCCCGTATAACAGCAAAGGAACAACCTGAGAGTCAAACAGTTTAAAGAAAACATTTGGAGAGTTGCATCCAATTCTTTTCAGTGTACCAAGGATGTCATTTGTACTTTTTTCCCCCCTTACTTTTATTTCCTCCATAGCCCGCGAGAAACTGTGTCTAGTTGAAAAGGTTAAACCTAAATACTTATAAGAATTTACAACCTCTAGCAAATTACCGTTAAAATACCAGTTTTCTTTCGAATGAAGGAAGCCACCCTTCCTAAATACAATAATCTTTGATTTATCTAAGTTAACTGTTAATTGTAGTCCGTTAGTCTCTCTTTCAAGAATGTTTAACTGATGTTGAAGTCCAATTACTGTTGAAGCTAGAAGAGTGAGATCGTCGGCAAATAACAAAAGGAACAGCTCTATTTCCTCTGACGTAAATGTAACCCCATGTTTGCCATTCACAATTATTTCTTGCGCGAGTTCGTTTATTAATAGTGAAAACAAAATTGGACTGAGTACACATCCCTGTTTGAGTCCTTGAACGCATTCAAAGAACTTAGAATAACCAGTTGAACTATGGCATAAAACACAAGAGTTAACTGTTGAGTATATTGCCTTTACCATATTAAACATTTTACCTTGGATTCCTGCATGAAGGAGAATTGACCACAAAACATTGCGATTAACAGTGTCGTAAGCTTTCTTAAAGTCAATAAAAGCTACGTATAGTTTCTTGTTTTTGGTTAAATATTTTTCAATAACTGCATGCAGTCACACTGTGATCAATATGTGATCAACTGTGGATCGCCCTTTCCTAAAACCTGCCTGTGCTTCACAAATTATACCCTTTGATTCTGTCCATACCGTAAGCCTATCATTCATGATATGTGTAAATACTTTACTAAGAATGCTGATGAGGGATATGCCTCTATAGTTGTCCGGGTTGTCAGTGTCGCCCTTCTTGTGTAACGGTACTATTATTGCTTCTGACCATTTCGCAGGAAAATGACCACTAGAGAATATGGCATTAAAGTATTTATTCAGAAACGGTAACAAAGATTGCCCAGCAGTTTTCAACATTTCAGCAAAAATCCCATCAAGTCCACCATCTTTCCCAGATTTCATGCGTTTAATAGCTTTTAAAAATTTCTTCCTCACTAATTTCTTTGTCAAGATTTTCGTCAAAAATTATCTCACTAGACCCATCCGCCACCGGAATAACGCTATGATTGTAACCATCATTGAAAACAAGTTCAAAGTGCTGGATCCAGTCATTTTCTGTTATATTATTTGTGGTTATATTACGTCTTTTATGCTTACGAATTTCAGTCCAAAATTGGTTAGGATTACCTAAAGCATTGAGCAAGTTATTCAAATCAGAATTGCGCATGGCATTTTCTTTTGACTCAATGAGTGCCTTATACTCTTTTTTGGCCTTTAGATATTCTATGACATTTTCCAGTTCTGACTTGTGCTTTCTACTTATCCTAAGAAGTCTTTTGACTTCCTTTTTTTTTGTAAAACAGTCATGGTCAAACCATTTAGCTCTTTGTGTACTTTTTACTCCTACTGTGATTTTCTTTTTCATAAATTCAGCTGCTTCAATCAGTGAATCAGTAAAACAGTTTATAGACTCATCCAAATTTACATCGATCAATGTGGTGGCCCTTGTTAACTGGGTCACGAATTTTTCAGATGCCATGTTAACTTTAAAAACATCAACTTGGTCAGCTGACCAAATTAATTTTTCAATCTGGACAGGTGGCTTTGCGATTGCATTTTGGACAGGGCAACCAGATACACTAAAGCAAAGTTCAACAGCCATATGATCAGACTCAATCCTGTCCCTTATTGTTAACTTTTGAACCATTTCACACAGATCATAGTCAAGGACAAAATAGTCAATAACACTAATCCCATGTTCAGAAATGAATGTAAAATTACCAGAATCAAGTAACTCTTGACACCCATTTAATATTTTCAAGTGGTAACAGGCACAAAAATCAAGAAACTTTTGACCAAAGTCATTTAGCACATTATCACGGGATACACGACTATTCTCAAAAGCAGAAGATTTATCGAAAACATCAACTCAGTAATCTTGATCAACTGGCAAATTGCGAACCTGAAAGTTGCTAGTTCTAGCATTAAAATCTCCATTACAGAGCAAATGTACATTATCTTCTTTTGTTAGCAGGTCACCTATACATCTTTCAATTTCTAGTATATGACAGTTAGTATCAAATTGGTTATAGAAAGGACTACCATAAGGAGGGACATATGCAGAAATGTATATTATATCCATAGAACATCCAAACAACAGTTTTGATAACTTCAAACAAATTACATTCTCACAGTCACATTTTACTTCCTTAACGTATGAAGAATAGTGCTTCTTAACTAATACCACAACACCACCTGAGGAGCGCCCATGGTGGGAAAGTTTTAGAGCTGGTGCGACATATTTTATAAAGTTTGGAAAAACATGTGAAAAATCAAACATAGCATCTATGTAAGTCTCCGTTAATGAGACAAAATCAAAACTATTAATATAGTCAACCCAATCCCAATCTTTTAGTTTATTTACAAGACCTGTTATATTGAACAGGAGAAAAGACAGGCTTGGCTGGGGCTGGCCCTTGTCCTAGATGTCAGCATCAACGAACAAGTCATTTTGATTATCATGGAAACTTCCGTCATTGTCACTGACATTCTCCCTTACTGCACCACCCACACGGAGTTCATCACTGCTTAGACCTGTAGCCTCATCCATTTGAACCCTTTGACCTCTTTCACCCTTCTGCCCATTTGAATGCCCTTCTAGCCCATCAGACCCATTGTATCCTTTTTTACCCTTCTGTGAGGAACTTTGGATTGAAAACAGGGAGTCTATGCGAGGTTGGGAAAGCGGGGAATGAGGGGAAACATGACCACGCCCTCTACAAGATTGCTTAATCTGCTTTCTTTGCGGGCCAGCAATCCCAGTACTTCCTTGAGAACAGCTCTCAGACTGACTAGAACCATCACCCGCAGGATGCTTAGTACGTGTGCGTAGGTTGTAACCAGCAGTGCCTTTCTGAGCGGATACATCACAACCTTGTAGAACTACATCTGTACCAGAGTCCTGTTTGGGGGCTAACTGGGAAAGTTCTGCTGCTGAGCTACTGCCACTTCTGTTTGAGCTACCACCACCATGACTGCTCGATTGTACTGGTGGAGTTGACAGACTTGAAGGCTTTTCAGAGACACCTGTAGTATGCCTGCTTTCCTTCACAGATGGAAATTCACCAGTGCGTGGTCTGTAGCGTGGAGCCTCCTGTTCACTTTGGACATGCCCTTGGGACAAATTAGTGCCAGAATTATACATGGTTCTAGACATGGCTGCTGCTTTGTGGATGTGAGAAAAAGGTCCTAGATGTCTGCGGTGATTGATTTGATCTGATTTGAGGAGTTTTGCCGTTTGGAGGTCAAAAGTGTAGACAGCATTGTTCGTGAATAGCTTATCGTAGCGGAGTGTTGACATTTGACCCTGTTCTCTAAGCTGGCGTTGTAGTGGAAAGAGTTCCCTTCTTTTCTGTTGTACTCGTTCAGAGAAGTCGGCTCTCACAAATATGTGCTGGAAACCTTGAGACATCTTTAGCTTCTTCGCATTCTGGAGCACAAGTATCCTCTGACAGTGCTGTTGAAATTTAACAACAACCGCTTTGCAAGATCTGTAGATCCGGTCCAACATCAAGTCCTCAGTAATGCCCATTCCATTTCTCACAGTTTTCCGAACTTTATGGTCAAATCAGTGTTGGGATCATGGGGATAGCCCTCGGTCAGACCAAAGAAAAGAACGTTGTTCAGTCTGTTCTGGTTATCCAGAAAGTCACACTTATCTGAAAGGGTGGTAAAAGTTTCCTCTAAAAGGTTAGCATGAGACTGCAGTGAGTGGCACTGAATACTCATTTTTCTTGCCCCTTCACCGAGCTGTGATTGCTGCTCTTCTATCTGGCTGATACAGTGCTCAATTTTCTTTTCCACACTGGATAGTTTGTTGCTCATTACCGCAAAATGTTTCTCCACATTCTCTTCATGTCTGCGGCTATTTGACTCCATTCTGGAAACAGCACTGTGTAGAGTACTAGACATTTCTGCCTGCAGTTGAGCGAATGGGTGCATATTTCCATGAACATCATCATGATATCGATTTGGGTCACCATTTGTAAAGTGAGATCGAGAAAGTGGGTAAGATTCCTGTTCGTGTCCCCCTCCCTGGCTAAACTGGTGGAACTGACGAAAAGAGTCCTGATTGTACTCCCTGTCTTGGTTTGAACCTGGGTTCAGCTCAACATCCCCACACATGAGGAGAAAGCATGAGAGGAAAACAGCAGTTATTACAGTGATCATGATTTGGAACAACCCAACATGGGCAATGAGCACATACCTGCACTTCTGAAGAATGTTTGTTCTTGTTACCTGCAGAAAGCGAATAGTTGCTAACATTAGAAAGGCACGATGCAGATGACTCGTTGTTTGTTGGATGTCACTTGCACTAAAAGCACAGGGGAGATCACCATGCTTAGCATGGTAGTTGACTTTGCCAGACAAATCGCCATTGATCACTATTAGCCTGCTGATCGTCGTATTTTCCAGTGAGCCTGTTGCTAGTAGCAATGAGTTGGTTACTGTCAGTCCCATTTGAGCCATTATTTCCACTGAAACCTCTGCCAGACTTACCAGAGTGGCCGCATTTCGCATCAGGTATACAGCAGAACAACGCCGACAGCTCCACGACCAAACACAAAGTTCGTACAGTTGACACGGGCCAACGCAGTTCAATGCACTGCTTACGGAGTGTACACAAATGGCGAGCCAGTTTCTCCATGAAATGTTGCCAAGTCCAATAACATTGGCCACACACCACTCTCGGGGCTAAATTTCATATCGGCATGGTCGTGGCGATGACAGGAAGAAGACAAGCTGGTTGAGTTTTCAATTAACGAAGGCTACTTAACGACAATCGCTAATTAGTGAAGCGCGACCTAAAAGCGTGTCTTGTCACTAGCGTGAACATGAGCTCACCCCGAGAGAGAGAGAGAGAGAGAGAGAGAGAGAGAGAGAGAGAGAGAGAGAGAGAGAGAGAGAGAGAGAGAGAGAGAGAGAGAGAGAGAGAGAGAGAGAGAGAGAGAGAGAGAGAGAGAGAGAGAGAGAGAGAGAGAGAGAGAGAGAGAGAGAGAGAGAGAGAGAGAGAGAGAGAGAGAGAGAGAGAGAGAGAGAGAGAGAGAGAGAGAGAGAGAGAGAGAGAGAGAGAGAACGAGCGAACGAACGAATCTTTGTAAATGTTGGAAAAGAATAAGCACAATACAGGCTTGTTTCCGTCTTGCCAACAACAATATAAACAAATGAAAAATGAAAAAGAAACACAAACAATACTTTTCTACACACAGAGAGAGAGGGAGAGAGAGAGAGAGAGAGAGAGAGAGAGAGAGAGAGAGAGAGAGAGAGAGAGAGAGAGAGAGAGAGAGAGAGAGAGAGCGAGAGAGAGAGAAGAGAGAGAGAGAGAGAGAACGGACATGCATATTTTAAAATGCTTACCGCCATATGTGCCGGTATTTGTTTCTGTGTTTGAAGTATGCATGCACTCACATGATTACACACGAACACAATTTGTTTTTTTTAGATGTTGTAAAGAATGTGCATCAACAAACCATAATAGTGCAGGTTGCTATGTAGCAAAAATAAAGATTGGCTCAATAAAAAAATATGTTTGCTAAAATTGATTTTTGTTTTGTTTTGTTGCATTGGTTATAGTACCACAAGCCTAAAAAACTTAGGGTTCAAATTTTCACAGCCCTCTGCCCTCTTTGGAGAAGGGGGGAAATCCGGCCTATGAAAACCTTATACCATACTCAATAAATTTAAATGTTTCCGTAATCTTGTTTAAAAACAATTGGTGCAACACATAGGCCAGTTTTAATATTTGTTATGAATCCGAGTATAGCACAACATCTACTAATTGTTCCAAAACTTAGTGTTGACGATTTATACTATTTAAGGACATATATTCAAATGTGCCAAGAAAATAGCTCTGATACAACACCAGTGCTAAAATAATGTTTGATTGCTTGTTGTTTATATTCAATTAAATTAGAGTATATGGCCTAATACTAACAAATGAATCTTAATATATGATGAGTAGTGGTGGTGGTGTTCGGGGTGGTCCTTGTCACATTGTTCCTGCAGAATCGAGAGTATCAACTTGTCCTGCAAGTTGTGTTTTCTCAATGACATCAACCTTTTTAATAGACATTTTTACATGGTGTACATTTGGTTGTACATATTTCAAATGCATTAGAGGACCTTCTGTGAACAAATGTCACAAAATGTTACAATAGGCTAAAGGCTATTTCTAAGCCTAAAATGCCATATATGATATGATAAGGGTCAGGGTTTAAGTGTTAGAAAACGTTTGGAACATCTGTTCACCTGGGCGCCTGACAAAGTGTGTTAGCTCTACTTTTGCATATAATTTCACATTGTTACCTTGATACTGAGGCATGTATCAGATCCTAGACTGACAGAAACATAAAGTGGGACATTTTGGCGAAGGAACCACATTCAGCTCAAGATAAATTATTGAAACAAAGATGGTAAGACCTCTTTTGTCCTGGATGCTGAATGAATGCGTTCTTACTCTCTTCTCTCCAGTTGTGTTATTGGGTGATTCTCCCAGATGGACATTTTTAAAAGCCAAGCATAATAGACACTAGGCCTTTTTACAATCATAATCTGCTGCAGGTCTGAGATTGATTTTGTTGTGGTCATGCTATGAGCCCCTGTGCAATCCGATTTTTGGCTTGGTGTCTTCCATAACAATATGAGTATTTTCACAATTTGGGAGAAGTTTTAATGCAACATTTATGACATTGCTGTTTTGTTTGGAGATTCTCCTTTGTCACTTTTGATGAATGAACATAACATGAATATGAGGAAAGTTCTGGCAAGAAACACAAACTCTGACATATCCACACGTGTATTTAATCATGAAAAGATGAGGTTGTAATATTCAAAATGGGTTAGCGCTTTGGTTTTGGATTTTTCTTTTGATTTTAATTGTTTGCTGAATATTTGTGATAGTACAATTGATGCACGAGCCGTACATAACGTCACAGAATAATTAATGTCTGTTCCTTACGAATAGGCCAGATTCACCCCCCTCCCCCAAAGGTGGTAAAGGGCTGGGAAAATTTGAACCCTATTACTTTAAGGTTTTGGGTACCCTAACTAGTGTATAAAAAACAAACAAATCAATTTTAGCACATTGAGTCAGATGACATAACATCCCAGACAATAATAATATATATTAATAATGGCGTCAGAACAAGGGTAGATTCGGTCCAACATGACTGTGTTCTATATTGTTCATATAGAACTGAACTCCCCAAATGAGTAGGCTTCTACAGTTTACTGCAATATGAGGACTTTTCAACGTAATTTGATTAGGATTCAAACAAGAGCAGTTCACTAATTCAACTACATCCTTTTGTTTAGAAACCACTACACCCTCCCTACATCCCCAAATCGAAACGTTCATATAGGAGTTATTTTAACATTAGGTAAACTTAGCCTATCTTGAAAATATAATGTTGGGTCCAGTTATAACAGATAACATCTGTTAGCGGATATTTGTGTGTGTGAAAGTTCTGGTAAAGAAAACATTCATATGACATGAAGCAGCAGATAAATGTGATAAACAATTGCTCAGACCAAAACACAAATGAAATATTTCGCACAGATTTTAGAACGAAAATCGCTATAATCATATAGTAAAAAGCCAACTGTCCGTGTGTGTGTGTGTGTGTGTGTGTGTGTGTGTGTGTGTGTGTGTGTCTGTCTGAAACACGAAACGGGCCTTATAACTCCGCCGTTTTTTTTCGACCGATTCGCTTCAAATTTGCTGTGAGCCCTCACGGGGCGATGGCAACGGCAACCGAGGCGGTCCGTGTCATTTGCGCGGTTTCGCAAATGCGCAAAACGCGCATCCGCCGGCCTCTCGGCGCCCGTATCTCCGTGTCTCGTTTCTGATTCGAATTTGGCAGGAAGATGACCGGGGGCCGGGGACTACTATCCGTGTGCCAAACCGGAAGCGAATCGGTTCAGAAACGCGCAAAACGCGCTATACGCCGCTTCACCTTTTCACGCATAACTCCGCCGTTTCTTAACTGCATTGATTCAAATTTGCTGTCAGGCTATGCTATGGCCCGGGCAAAGCCTAGCAGCAAAATTGGAAGAGAATCGGGAGAGCGCGTCACTCTCAGAGCACCGCCAACGGGAAACGGGGCCTTATAACTCCGCCGTTTCTTAACCGAATCGCTTCAAATTTCCTGTACTCAGCGTTACCAGTACTTGCCGTTACCGTTACTAGGTGTTACCAGTATGGTGCATTGCCAGAACTAGGCGTTGCGCTAGTCATATAGTAAAAAGCCAACTGTCCGTGTGTGTGTGTGTGTGTGTGTGTGTGTGTGTTGTGTGTGTGTGTGTGTGTGTGTGTGTGTGTGTGTGTGTCTGAAACACGAAACGGGCCTTATAACTCACGGGGCGATGGCAACGGCAACCGAGGCGGCCGTGTCATTTGCGTGGTTTCGCAAATGCGCGAAACGCGCATCCGCCGGCCTCTCGGCGCCCGTATCTCCGGCGTTTCTCCAATTTGGCAGGAAGATGAGCGGGGCCGGGGACTATCAGTGTGCCAAACCGGAAGCGAATCGGTTCAGAAACGCCCGCGTGAAATGCCGCTTCACCTTTTCACAAATAACTCCGCCGTTTCTTAACCGAATCGCCTAAAATTTGCTGTCAGGCTTGCTACGACCCGGGCAAAGCATGGCAGGAAATGTGAACAGCATCTGTTCATAAATGCGCGCGAAAAGCACCAATTTACAGTTTCGCTCACTAGGCCAAACGACATCTGTCCAAACGTGCTGTTATTAAAGGGGGGGCATGAGACCATGGTTCACAAGTGCTGGGGTGACCAGTAGGTCAGCCAGCTGGTTATGGGTGGGTAGGGGGTGGGTGGATGGGCGGAGGGATGGTGGGGGGGAGGCAGTGGAGATTACAAGGGGATGACACTACACGTATCTGTATTATTAAAAAATCGGGACTTCACTGGTTTAGCACTGCCTCCGAGCATTGCCTCCAGTATTATTCCCACAATCTTTGTAATTACAAATGC
>CM065709.1:29941164-29959411 GCA_017654935.2 Phymorhynchus buccinoides | reverse complement strand
CCTGACAGTGGGATGTTTGATCACACACTTTGTCATACGCCACACACTGTCCCGATGTACATGTGAACAACGTGTTGTAACAAATATTGTGTTCACAGAAAGATTCATCATTCACACAGTCAGGTATGTAGTCACATATCAGGGTGTAGGACAGGCGGGTAGTAAACTCATCACAGCAGGTAAACGTGGGAACTAAAGGCACAGAGGGATGCATGGGTTCAGTGAAATGGATGGACGATGTTTCGTTGGAATACCGACATGGAGAAACCAGCTGGGGACCACATAATTCATGGCGGTGGGAACCACACAACAGAAATGTGTGTGTCACCTGACCGTTGTGGCACACAGTCAATGAGGGTTGATTTGTTAACAGCCAGGGCTGTGTGTTAGCAATGGGAACTCTGTTTGAATGAGAGGAACTGGCGTCAGTTTGGTTTGGTCTTACTTCACATATCAACCCGTCACCTAAAGCGAGACTCCTTAACACGTCAGAACATGGAGTAAAGAAAATAGCCATGTTTATGAAAGAGATCTCAACACAATTTTCTTCACCGTTATTATACATAGGGATGCTTACAGAGTGGTGAAGGACTGTTCTGTCTGCACTGTGCACACTGTGTCTGTACATATTAGGCATGGACTGACTTTTCACATGCATACCAGACACAAATGTCCTTAGTTTATTCCAGTGTCTGTTTGACACGTTGACAATCGCATTATAAGGATCATAGACACACACAGGAAATCCCAAGGAACCCCTGTACAAACTGCAGTATACACTGGCTTTGTCGATTCCACCAATCCTGTCACCTTCTGATATCTGACTTCTAAAGACAACCCTATAACATCGTCCACACAGGGCCAGCATTCCCTGACACTGGTCACTGCTGTAAGGACAATGCTCTGTTTCATCTCTCCCATCTTCACACTCTGTCACTAGGTTACAGGCCATGTGATGCTGGAAGCTGGCATAGTGAACAACAGAACAGTTCCACAGACCACCGGTCAGCTTTTGGGGTGTTTGTCGCTCAGGGAAGAAAGAGAAAAACAATTGGAAAAAGGTTTCATTAATTGGTTGTAAAAGTGCATGCAAGTTATATAATTTAATATCAGGATCAAAACTTCTGACAACTCGAATAGAGAAGTGTTCATCGCTGAAGAGATATACATTTGCATATTCATAATTGATGTTAAAATAGGTACAGACTTTAGCTTCATTGATGTAATGTTCAGAACAGTTAGATGGAATAGAACAGCGACTCAGAACAATGCTGATGGAATCAAATTTTCTGTAAAATCGTGCCAGACTGACCACACTGAACATGACAGCGTGCCGGTGTGGTACACATATCAGTCTGTGCCAAGGTCCAGTGTCATTCTCCTTGATATTTCTGCCAAAGGTCAGAGACCCTGACAGTGGTGATGTCATCAGCACAACAGTATGTTCAGAGTCTGGTGTAGTAATATTTTAAGAACGGAAAAACAATTCAAGAGAATTATGAGTACAACAATTATCAAGGTCATGGACATGACTAAAAATAGAATTCATGCCACAGTGATATTGTGTGAAGAAATAAGATGTGTTTGATAATAAAACATTGATACAAAAAATGCGTGTACGCCATGCAAAAGCACACTATAGAAGCTAGTGTACAATCATCTTAAAAATTGACACAATATTTTACCATTTTATACATTTTTTATTACTTTAGTTCATGCTTACTGATGCACAAAAACGTACATGCGCACGCACGCACACATGCACACTAACCACACACTTGATTGCGTGAGAATATTTTAAGCACAATTTCACTTCGTGTGGGTTGAAGTACTTGATACATTTTCGTGAATGTTTCTCTTATTAAGGGATGGAGCATGATCTATGGATGGAGCATGATGATAATGTGAGTGCCATTGCGATCTTCTAAGCTATTAGATTATCAAGTTCGCGAATAAAAAAGTTTAAACCAACATAAAGCACTTTAGCAATTCATGGTATGTAATAGTATCACCAGCCAGCAACAAGAGCATCAATGATACTATTAATCAAATAGACCAGGCATTTTCATAACAAACATTGTTCCGGTATATCTAAATAAAACAAGAACATTGTTTGGCTTCCATTGTTTTTCCCCATGGTTAGAAACAGAAAAGGAAGAAAGTGTTATTCATAATCAAATAGTGTTAGTGCTCAAACTTCACTAGCAACATTAGCAGACAACTGCAACCCTGTACTGCACAGTGCCTCGTCTGAACTCCATGAAATGAATACTGTGAGTAGCAGGCGTGTTCCCTGTCAACACTGTGATTTATTCCCTCTCTCTCTCTCTCTCTCTCTCACACACACACACACACATGCGCGCGCATACACACACACGCACATGCACACACACACTCACACGCACGCACACGCACACGCACACGCACACACACACACACACACACACACGCACACACACACACACACGCACACGCACGCTCACGCACACGCACACACACACACACACACAAAGTGTCAAGCATTGCCAACCCTCATTGTTGTAAATCAAGTGTTGTTTGAAGCATTTCGTTTCATGTGATTTACGACGAGGAATTTGTTTCACTCCTTTGCATTCGAGAAAGCGAATACGAGAGAGAGAGAGAGAGAGAGAGAGAGAGAGAGAGAGAGAGAGAGAGAGAGAGAGAGAGAGAGAGAGAGAGAGAGAGAGAGAGAGAGAGAGAGAGAGAGAGAGAGAGAGAGAGAGAGAGAGAACGCGACATGCATCTTTTTAAATGCTTACCTACATATGTGCCAGTATGTGTTTCTCTGTTTGAAGTATGCATGCACTCACATGATTACACACGAACACAATTTGTTTTTCAGATGTTATAAAGAATGTGTACCTACAAACCATAATAGTGCAGGCTGCTATGTAGTAAAAATAGAGGTTGGCTCAATATGTCTGCTTAAATTTATTTTTTGGTTTGTTGCATTGGTTATATAGTACACCCATGCCTAAAAAACAGGGTTCAAATTTGCACAGCCCCTTGCCCTCTTTGGAGGAGGGGGGAAATCCGGCCTATGAAAACCTTATTCCGGACGGAATCAATTTTAATTTTTCTGTAATCTTGCCTATTTTTGTGTGCAACAAATAGGCCAGTTTTAATATTTTGTTATGAATCCGAGTATACTATGACATCTACTAATTGTTCCAAAACTTATGTACAATTTGATCCCGTACCTATCATCTCTTTGCTGACAGGTCCAAGGCTGGTTGACCACCATCCCCTTGTTGCAATTTGATCCCGTACCTACCATCTCTTTGATGACAGGTTCAAGGATGGATGACCAGTCTGCCCTCCTCACACCCCATGGTTCTTCCTCACTGAGAACAGTGTGTCCAGGGATAGACTACGTGTGGAGGGACAGCACCATCAACTACACCATCCTTCAGACCAACACTTCACACTGTGACCGCTGTCAGCCTCCGTACACGGCACACTCTGGTGTAGTGTTCACTGTTTGTGGAACATCTTCTTCTGTCTGTGCTCTGCATTTAAAACTAAATAAGCCCTTAAGTGCTCATGTTCAGCGGTTTGCATACTGGTGTGATGCACGAGACTGGAAAACATCCATAAATGTGATACAGCCATTTATGTATTCTTTTCCGGAACACTGGTGGTGTGGTTATCACACTCTTCAAGAAATATTCATTCACACGATAAGCAAAGAAAGCATTCTCTTAGAACACAGGAACAACCCTTTGGTTCGAATTGGTTTCAGCCTTATAGATCGCCCACATGTAATTCTGAACTTAGTATGTAACCATTCAGGGTATGTAATAGTACCAACAAAAAGCATAACACTAATAAGTGATGAATTGACAGTGCCTCCAGCACACATATTCATGATCAGTGTCCAACACTCCTTAGAACCAATGTTATGTAAAAGGTCTAAAACATTAAACCTACTGAAGTGTAAGGAAACAAACGCAACCCAGCAAATCCTTGAGAAAGTTTGCCCTGACGGTTCAATGTCTGCTATAGTTGTCATGACACAATGTCTTCAAATTGATGTCGGTTTTAACTGGCCAAATTTTGCATTCCATATTTCCATGCTCCCTGGAAGTGTCCAACCAGTGATGGTGTCCAAGGGCAGGTACAACTGCTCTGTCAGTCACTACGCTCAGTTCCAGGATCACCTGCACTGCAACCTGAGACCAGAGTGTGACAGTGGACAGGATGAAACAGAGCGCTGCCCTTTCAGCAGTCCTCGATGCATGGGGATGGTGGCTTCACGAAACAAATGTCTGAGGCTGATCTATGCAGAACGATCAACTATGCAGGACATGGATCATAAATGTAGAGGGGTTGGTGGGAAACTGGCTTCAATGGAAACGAGGAAGGAACAGGAACAGGCTTTGCATATTTTGAAAAACTTTCACAGATTTTTGTTATTCATACATCTGACTTCAGGTTCGGTTGGTGCTCCATATCTTTATGGAAAGTTTTTGAAGTGGTCTGGTGACACGTTGATTTACAACATGAATCATTTCAAAGTTTCGGAGCCTCACATTCCCTCACGAATCGCCCAGATTATTTATCTGCGCAGAATGGGAATATTTTATGGTGCAAACAATCATAAACATGGTGCTTTGTGTGATATCAGATCAGAGCACATTGATAATCATCGTTTACTTACCGTATTGCTCAGTATAATCCCATCTAAATCAACCGTTGCAAGCAGACGTCAGGAATTACGCCCTTGCAGAAATCACCATTTGATGCACACGTTTTTGTTTTGTGGCTTTGACACCTATTGTGGAAAAAGTAGCCACTCCCAGTTTTGCTTGTTCATCAATATCAGCGTCAACCAGACATCTCCCGGTCCTACAACAGCTGGTGGAAAAACTAAAACAAACTTGTACGCCATGTTTAGATGTGATGACCATTTCACCACAATACATTACACTTTCGTCTGTGACTTTAAACAAGATTGCTCAGATAATGAGGATGAGACATTTTGTGAATTTCCCTCATGTCATGGTTTTCTGTGTTCAAATGATCAGTGCGTCTTGTACAGTCAACGATGTAATGAATATTCAGATTGCACAGATGATTCTGATGAAGTGGAATGTCCAGAAAAAGAGACATTTCAGCACTCAATGGAAAATAGAATCAAACAACAACGATTTTACATCAACCTAGACGGAGCAGGGTACTTTAGTCAGCAGGTGATGACTGATGAGCAGTCCTGTCCTGACACTCATTACAGCTGTACCACAGAGTGGCTCTACTGTCTGCCTGTCTACACTCGATGCAACGGGCTCTCTGACTGTGTGTATGGGGAAGATGAACAAGAGTGTGAGGCGGTCCAATGTCCTCATTACTATCAATGTCTAGAGTCTACTGTCTGCCTTCATGTAAACCATCTGTGTGATGGTTTTGGTCAGTGCCCTCAGAGGGATGATGAACTCATATGTGACATGATCTGTCCTGAAGGTTGTCTGTGTCAAGGCCACTCTTTCCAGTGCACCAGACCTTTTCTAGCCAGTCTATTTCCCCACCTTCGGTATTTGGATGCAGCTAACTCTGGTATGTTACTATCCGATCTTCATACAAACTCGTTCCTTATTTATCTTAGCCTTTTATTTTGTTCTCTGCATAACATTACAGGTTCGAAGCTCAACAATTTACGGTTTGTTTATCTCGACAACAACAACCTGACAACTCTTGATGTGGCTGTATTTCTTCAAATGCCCAATTTGAAAACCCTGTCCATTACAAAGAACCCTCTTCATCACATCACCAGTAAAACAGCACGAAATATTCACTACTCACTGAGCCACATTCACATGACAGAAACACACCGTACTGTAATTGACGATAATTTATCCATGTATTTACCTCATTTAGTATTTATGAATCTTTCTTCCTCTCTTATTCAAACTGTTGGAGTTGTAGGCTTTAAAAACATGCCAGAGTTGCAGGAATTAGACATTACAAAGAATTCAATCAACGTCTTTCCTTTGGATCTATTGTCAGGACTGTCCCGACTGAAGAGAATATATTCTTCAGAGTACAGAGTTTGCTGTGAGAACTTACTTCCCGAACAATTCAAATCAACAAACTGTATGGCAGATCATGCTGTGCTTCCTTCGTGTAGCTCTCTGTTACCATCTGAAGTGCACACCATTTTCTTTTGGTTTGTTACTGTGTCTGCCATTGGTGGGAATTTAGTGTGCCTTATTGCATCGTTGTACTTCAAAGGCATGTTTAGAAGCAATCTCCTGACTTCTTTCCCCCATTTATGTCTTGGGAATTTACTTATGGGAAATCATGTTGCCATGGCTTTGATAATTAATCATTTAACTTATGGAAACTATCTCCATTTTGAAAACTCATGGACCCAAAGTGTAGCCTGCAAGGCCAGTGGTTTTATCTTCTTGTTGTCCAGAAATCTGTCAGTGTTCATTGACTTGTTGATCACCTTGGATCATACCATTGTTCTTTACTTTCAAACAGGGTCCTGGATATTCACTAAATTTCGATAAGAGTAGCTTGTGCAGGAATGTGGTTTACTGGGATAGCATTCTCCATGACACCATTTCTCCCTGGACTGTCACACTGGGGCCTCTCTGAACAGTCTGGTCTGTGTCGTCTGGCTTTATTTCAACGGTACAAGACCCATCAAAGCTTTACGTGGTTTCAAATTATCGCAGCAATCAATATAACGGTATGCTTTATCATTTTGGCCGGACAACTTCTCATCTACAGACGAACACCAAAGAACAGAATCACTCTAGATATTACGAATAAAACTCTGTATTCCTCTGTTCTCCTCACAAGAAATATAGCATTCCCAGACGTGATGTGCTGGTTTTTATTTGGAGTGGTCATGGCGATGGTTGCCAATGGTGTTACTGCAATGGACAAGTTCTATCAGACCATGGTTGTGTTTTTGTTGCCACTCAGCTCTGCTCTCCACCCACTGTTGTTTGTGTGGACTTGCTGGACTGAACGAAGAAATAACGACGAGGAAGTAAAACTCCTGAAAGTGCTCAAATCTAGATTGGGTTTGTTGAATAAATAAATCACTGTTAATATTTGAAAAAGAGGTGGGTCTGGACTTATATGACACACACACACGCGCGCACCCAGTATAACCTGGTACCTGGCGCTTAATACAGTATAAAATAATGGCGGAATTATTAACAGAAAGGGAAAAGTAATGCTTGAACACCAAGGTTACTTCTTGATAAAAGACAACCGCTTGAAAGGCGACGTAGTCGTTCAGCGGTTTGGGGGGTAGAGAACGAACAAACGAACGTTTTTTAATGAGGGAAAAGAATAAGCACACAATTAGCTTGTTTACATCTTGCCATCAAAGATGAAAAAAATATCAAAATAAATTATAAATAATGAAAACGAAAAGAAAACAAATTCAAAGCACGCACAACACATCACATATGTAAATGAAGAAACAAAGTGTCACACACACACACACGCACACGCACACGCACACGCACACACACACACACACACACACACACACACGCGCGCGCGCGCGCGCAACGCACACATTATACTGTGGTCGTATCGTTTATCTTTTTATATTATAATTTTTGAACATTATTATTTTCGTCATTTTACATAAGATGTTTACCATTTCTGTTTTAACTTAGTGCTGGTTTGCTTTTATTGTGGACTTTCGATCTGGTGCAAAGAGGACAACCACCACCATTCTCTTGTATAAAGTCTTCTAGCTCAGATTGCACATTCACAGGACACCCTTTGGTATTGGTATTGGTATTTGGTATATTCTAGTAACAGTCTTATCTCTGTGAAATTCGGGCTGCTCTCCCCCGGAGAGCGTGTCGCCGCAAGTGCAGCGCCTACCCAATTTTTCTTTTTCTTCTTTTTTTTCTTTTTTTTTGGTCATGCCAGGCAGCGGGATTTCTCCCTGCTCTTACCGACTTTCAACTGCCATGGGATTTTTAAAGCGCACGTGTCAGACTAGCTTTTAAGTCCCCAGTAAGTTCTATTTGATTATTGTGTCCTCATCTCTCTTTTATTTCTCGTCAAATCATGTACATAATCGTGCACATAATCGTGCACAGATCCCTTTGTGATCTCTTTCCGAAGGTTGCTCGTTCATGTATAGTGTTCCTCTGAGGAGTAAAGTACTTATCAAACGTGTCTAAGACATGCTTGTAATCTTTATTGTGAGCGTCTGTGAACTGGAATCTGTTGAATTGGCTCTCAGCCTCTTTACCCACGGTGTATGCTGAAATAAATGCGTCTACCTGGTCATCCTGGGGTTTAGAGCTCGAGTCTTGTAGATTGTAGAATCTCTTCCATCTTCTTCTCTTCTTCTCGTCAATCGGCTACCTTCATCAGGTTGGAGATTTTGCCCATATTAAAAACAAAGAAAAACAAAGGTCACGCTTCTATTTATAGTAGCGTATTCAAACGCAACCGTATCACACTACATAAACTTACGCCTACTTTTCGTTTCGCTTCTAGATCTACTTTTGCCCTGATCCTACTGCTTTAGGCCTATTAATGTTCAACATGACGCAATAAAACATTTACGCTCGAGTACAGTTGAATAGAGTGTTAACCCTTACGCTGGTTGTCGCGACTATAGTCGCGATAGATCTATGCTACCGTAGACTGGTTGTCGCGACAATAGTCGCGATAGATCTATTCTACCATAGAGTGTTTGTTGCTGCTTCCCTCGAGTCAATAACGAAACGGCAACAGTATAGATCGTTAGTATGTGCATGAAACGACTCTGTAACATGAAAATTATGAGTTTTAGCTCAATATTTTACACACTGGACACGATGAAACAGAGAGGAAGTGGTTTCTTGTTGCTGTCTGCTATGATCACAATGGCTGATCAACATACTCCCGTTCACGATTTTTTTATTTTTTTGTGTGTGAAGAAAAACTCTGGAAAAATAGATCCAGGGAATACAAGAAAAAGTTATTCAGGCTTTCATAATTCTTTGATCTGGATGGGGTGCTGTTCATAGCACTAACAACCAAGATTTGCTGTTGATCTTGAAGAAGGTAGAATTAGCTAAAGTTATGTTTCCCTATACAATGTGACCTACCAATTTTCACTCACTTTTACCACCGTTTTATTTTTTTATTCCTCAATGCACACGAATCACGAAAAGTGTGGAACAACCTGCAGCCTTCCTTCATCAAATACGTCAAAATCTAACTCCCTCATGTCTAGTTTTGGAAGCAAAAAGAAGCAAACTTGTGAGGCCTACAACCCAGTGACGACATTTATTTGCAAGCCTCAGAGATATGAGGCAGGTTCTACGTCATTGATAACACTGGACAAAGCGCGCGTATGTGTGTGTGTGTGAGTGTGTGTGTGTGTGTGTGTGTGTGTGCGTGTGCGTGTGCGTGCGTGCGTGTGCGTGTGTGCGTGCGTGCGTGCGTGCGTGCGTGAGTGTGTGCGCGCGTGCGTGCTTAGGCCTATGATACAAAGGTAGGACTAGATAGATGCAGGTGCTTTGCAACACATGCACATACATGTGCGCAACCGCCTGCACTTTTGGCCTATGTCTGTGTGCGTTTGTCACATGTGTGTGTGTGTGTGCGTGCGCGCGCACTGTCGTGATTACATACGTAAGCTGTGTAATGATCAAGCCAAATCGCTAATCTAGATCTATGTCATGAATGTCATTGCCAGTTTTGGCTCAAGCTAGATCTACACCCACACCCCATTTTGCACTCTCTCCACAAACTATAAGTTTCATTCTCTCTGCTCTCTCTCTCTCAATGTATATCTGTAGATTATATCTCTCTCTCTCTCTCTCTCTCTCTCTCTCTCTCTCTCTCTCTCTCTCTCTCTCTCTCTCTCTCTCACACACACACACACACACACACACACACACACACACACACACACACACACACACACACACACACACACACACTCACACACACACACACACACACACACACACACACACACACACACACACACACACACACACACACACACACACACACACACACACACACACTCTCTCTCTCTCTCTCTCTCTCTCTCTCTCTCTCTCTCTCTCTCTCTCTCTCTCTCACTCAACATTCGCGTGCGTGCGTGCACACACATACGCACAAGCGCGCTGCACACACACTCACACACACGTACATGTACGCACACGCACACGCACACTTCCACCCATGCCGCATTGACACACACAAAAACACAAACACTCTCTCCATCTACGTCTATGTGTATGTGTGTGGTTCAAGGTTCAAGGTTTTTATTTCCAAAAAAGCCCCCCGGGGGAGGGGGGGGGGGGACTATATACAATAATATTGTGTACGCGCGCGTGTGTGTGTGTGTGCGCGCGCGTGCATCTGTACAGGTGCGTGGGTACATCCTACGCTTGCACAATCACATAAGCTTGTTCTGGATGAACCCATTTTTGTTTTTGTTTATTGACTCTCTATCTGTGTGTCTGTCTGTCTGTATGTCTCTCCCTGTGTCTGTCTGTCGTGTCTCTGTCTCTCTCTCTCCACCCACGTCAATATGCAATATTCACATGCGCGTACATGCAAACGCATGAACGCATGAGCACACATACAAACAAGAACAAACACACACATGTTTATATACAAACTGACAAAATTTAATACATGTGTACACACTCTTACACACTACACGCATCCATCTCTCTCTGTCTCTGTCTCTCTCTGTCTCTGTCTCTCTCTCTCTCTCTCTCTCTCTCTCTCTCTCTCTCTCTCTCTCTCTCTCTCTCTCTCTCTCTCTCTCTCTCTCTCTCTCTCTCTCTCTCTCTCTCTCTCTCTCTGTGCTTATTTGTTTTTTAATATGTGTGTTTTATGTGCATGTGTGTGTGTGTGTGTGTGTGTGTGTGTGTGTGTGTGCTCACACGCGTGCTTGTGTGCATTTTAGGTGTGTGTGTGTGTGTGTGTGTGCGCGCGCGCGCGTGTGTGTGTGTGTGTGTGTGTGTGTGTGTGTGTGTGTGTGTGTGTGTGTGTGTGTGTGTGTGTGTGTGTGTGTGAAAGAGCGCCAGAAAGAGAGAGGAAGAGAGAGAGAGAGAGAGTACATGCCTGCATTATTAGAGTGCGCGCGCGCGCGCGCGCGCGCGTGTGTGTGTGTGTGTGTGTGTGTGTGTGAGAGAGAGAGAGAATACATGCCTGTATGAGTACATGTGTGCGCGAGAGAGTACATGTGTGTGCGTGTGCGCGCTCGTGTCGTGTGTGTGTGTGTGTGTGTGTGTGTGTGTGTGTGTGTGTGTGTGTGTGTGTGTGTGTGTGTGTGTGTGTGTGTGTGTGTGTGTGAGAGAGAGAGAGAGAGAGAGAGAGAGAGAGAGAGAGAGAGAGAGAGAGAGAGAGAGAGAGAGAGAGAGAGAGAGAGAGAGAGAGTACATACAAGTACTTCAAACACACATAGACCTTTTCTCGTAGGCTACACTAAAAAAAACTCCATCTCTCTCTCTCTCTCTCTCTCTCTCTCTCTCTCTCTCTCTCTCTCTCTCTCTCTCTCTCTCTCTCTCTCTCTCTCTCTCTCTCTCTCTCTCTCTCTCTCTCTCTCTCAATCACAACATGAATCCAAGAGCACCAGCATCATGGTGGTGACTCCCAGCCAGATATTTGGGACAACTAATGAACTATAATCAACTCAAATTGAAACAGTTCAACGCAACATATCTGATCGCGACTGTTTACACCTATTCCACTTGGCCCTCCTCTTATTGCTTGACACACTTACTAAACCTGACACACCTGGTAATACCTGTTACTCTTGACATGCTTGTTAATACCTGACACACCTGTTCAGTCTAGAACACCTTTCAATACCCGACACACCTACACAACATGAAACGCCTGTTACTACCTAACATGCTGTCCCTGACACAATTGATGAGAACTGAAACACATTTTTTTTTATTCAACCTAACATGACTCACGGCGCACCAACTCTCCCCTTTCCGACCTATCTTAGCTGGCCTGGGACTTAGGCTCAGGAGAGCTGTAAAACTAATTAAAGCAACCCGCGTCAGTGGGTCACTGGCCCACTTACAGCCCATCTTGCTGTGAGGCGGGAAAGGAAAGCACTGTTGCCCTGTACTGGCAGTGGAAAAGACGCTTTCATGTTTGTGCTGGTGTGAGTGTCTCATTTCTACATGGTGGTGTTGTTGTGCCGATTGTGCAGTGTTTTGAATACTACTGTGATCATTGATTGAGCGCCATTGTTTATACCTGACACACTTGTGATTGATAACGACACACCCTGTTGATGCCTGAGCCATCTACCCAACCTGACACGCCTGTTAGTATCTGACACATCTATCCAGCCTGACACGCCTGTTAGTACATGACACATGTATCCAGCCTGACACGCCTGTTAGTACCTGACACATCTACCCAGCCTGACACACCTGTTAGTACCTGACACATCTATCCAGCCCGACACGCCTGTTAGTACATGACACATCTATTGGCCACTGTAACTAGGGTTATTAACAACCTGGACGGCACGATTTAAGCCCTTGTTGGTCAGTATCCAAAAGGGCATTCACTCTTGCAAAAGGCACATTCAGTGGCCTCAAATAGGGTTTGGTCAGTACTCAAACACCCACCCACCAAGGGCATTCCCTCTTACAAAAGGTATTCGTAGCAGCGGCCTATGCAACCTGAAGCCTCTGTTGATACCTGCCATAAGCATGTTGACATTTGACACATCTACTTCACTTTTACACAATCTTTAGTTGATACATTTGTATCAACCCGTTTACACCTGTCGTTCAAATGTTAACACTTGACATATCTGTTTAACCTGACGTATTCATATCGATATTTATGTTCAAACTGAGACATATGTTAACACCTGACACATTCTTATACTGATTCACCTTTAGCACCTGTTCAGTCTGGCACACCATTTAGCACTCGACATTTTTTTTAAACCTAGCACAACTATTCCTTGACACACTGTAACATTGTTTTTCATCTGTTGACTGTTCAACCTTAAACACATGTTTACACCTGAGACATCTGATTATTTTGATGTTATGACACACCTGTTAACACCTTATCTACAGCTTACACCTGAGACATCTGATTATTCTGATGTCATGACACACCTGTTAACACCTTATCTACCTGTTATTACCTGACACTCCTGTGAACACAATACACTCGTTTTCAAGTTGGTACAGCCACCATTTCATGCCTTTTCAACTGACACTTCATTTCACATACATTGTACTGAGACACGTTTTCCACCTGACACCTGTTAAAAAGAGACACACCTTTTCACACCTGTAACACTTGTTACACCAGCTCGTTTGACATACAATTTCACACACGTGAAGCCTGACACACCTCTTCAACTGACACACCATTTCACATGTATTCAACCCGAGACACCTGTTTAACTGACACACCTGTCCAAATATCATACCATTTCACACCAGTTCAACTGACACACCTAATCAATGGACATACATGTTTGACTGTTCCACTGTACAACATTACAGTAATGTTCCACTGACATATCCATTCAAGTGGCATGCATATACCACTGACACACCTGTTCAACCTGGCACACCTGAGTACCTGACACACCTGTCTAACTGGCAAATCATTCTACAACTCTTAAATTGGCATGCTACTTCGCTTTTACACCATTATACATTGGTTTATGTGCTTACTCTTGTTCACCTGTTCTTACCTGTTCTTACCTGTTCAACCTGGCACACCTGAGTACCTGACACACCTGTCTAACTGGCAAATCATTCTACAACTCTTACATTGTCATGCTACTTCGTTTTTACACCATTATACATTGGTTTATGTGGTTACTCTTATTCACCTGTTCTTACCTGTTCAACCTGGCACACCTGAGTACCTGACACACCTGTCTAACTGGTAAGTCATTCTACAACTCTTAAATTGTCATGCTACTTCGTTTTTACACCATTATACATTGGTTTATGTGGTTACTCTTGTTCACCTGGACATACCTGTTCTTACCTGTCACACCTGAGTACCTGACACACCTGTCTAACTGGCAAATCATTCTACAACTCTTAAATTGGCTTGCCACTTCGTTTTACACCATTACACATTGGTTTATGTGGTTACTCTTGTTCACCTGGATATTCCTGTTCTTACCTGTTCTTACCTGTCACACCTGAGTACCTGACACACCTGTCTAACTGGCAAATCATTCTACAACTCTTAAATTGGCATGCTACTTCGTTTTTACACCATTATACATTGGTTTATGTGGTTACTCTTGTTCACCTGGACATACCTGTTCTTACCTGTTCAACCTGGCACACCTGAGTACCTGACACACCTGTCTAACTGGCAAATCATTCTACAACTCTTAAATTGGCTTGCCACTTCGTTTTGCACCATTACACATTGGTTTATGTGGTTACTCTTGTTCACCTGGACATACCTGTTCTTACCTGTTCTTACCTGTCACACCTGTGTTTTACCTTTGTCAGGAATTTGGTTTATACTATTGTGTGTTGTTTCCATAACAATGGTGAAGCTTTGTAGGGGTGGTGGAGGTGCTGTTACTGTATCATTGTCCCCAAATAGTATCAACAGCAGACTTACTATGGCGTGAATTACAGTTTGGGTTGCTACCTGGATTACACCTGGATTGCACCTGAATTTCGACACGAACGCTTCATTATTGGGTTATCCCGAGTTACGTGTTCCTGGATGTCAGTTTAACACAAAAGACATTCCGTTCAAGATTTTTATTGCATCAGCACAGACACTAAACCATACACTACCTGGTTTTTCACCTGATTAGCACCTGTAGGGTTCCTTATTACACCTGAAGCACCAGCACACAGGTCACGTGGTTATTTGTTTATTTCTTTCAAACTTTCATTCAACATGTTATGTTCAAATGTCAACACAGACTTCAATAAACGTAAGGGCATCAGGCAACCCGTTATTTTAGTTTATCCTCTCTGTTAATTCACCAGCCACACTATATTGCATGTGGCAGAATTGTATCAGGGTAAGTGTGCAAACAAAACAACACCACCATATTCCAGAGTTGTGAATTCAAACGTTATGACACGTCAGTAACATCACATTGCCAGCATGAGACACTGGGTTGGGAGGGAAGGGGTTAACACCTTTATTACGAATTTTGATACAGCAGATAATCGGGGATTTTCTTTTGTTAACATTCATTTTTGTAGTTGATTATCGTGTTACTATAATTAGAGCATGCGGTTGATTATCGTGTTACTATATTCAGAACATGTCCAATGAATCAATTCCACACGGACTATGCCGATTAACAAGAATTTCAAATATAACCAGGGTTTCTGAAAACGTAGAGAGTGTGCGTATTTACGCACTAGAACTCTCAAATCACCCCATAGACTCTCCAACCATGCGTGAGATTCACCATGTTTTGGGTGGTGGGTGGGTGGGGGGTTATTCATTTATTTGTTTATTATTGTAAGCGCTTAGGGCTTGTTTATGAATAAGCGCATATAAATGCTCATTATTGTTATTATTATCATTATTAATATGTCAAGAAGGGGGTGAGATGACGCATCAAAATGATCATATTGTGCGTTAACACAGTCGTTACCTTTCAGTAAACCAACGAAGTTGCTCTTATTTCAGTAGTCTGCTAGGCCCATCTAGGCCTAGCTATTGCCACAAGCTGGAGTCGCAAGCCTAGATCTACTGAAAACTCTACAAGATCGTGCAGAAAGCCCTGGGACGGTATTCATGTCGAGATAGCATGAGACTTAGCATGATGCTAACTTAGAAGCTCTTCCAAAAGTCCTATTAAATCCTATAGGACATTGGAAGAGCTTCTAAGTTAGCATCATGCTAAGTCTCATGCTATCTCAACGTGAATACCGTCCCTGGCTCTTATCTTAAAACATGGCTACAGTCTGGCAAGTGTGCAGGAACACTTGAAAACGACGAAGGAACAGGTTGTTCCACAAACAGTAAATGACAATGATCAATGCGCGCACGTGCATGTGTGCTTGCGTGTGTGTGTCCGCAGGTGTGTGTTGTGTGCGCACGCGTGAACGTGTGTGCACGTCTGTGTGTCTATGTCAGTGTGAGTGTGTGTGCGTGCGCACAGGAATCAGGCTTTATGCTGACAAAATTATCTGCCCCTGTCTCGTGCACTACGACGTGTGTGCCACCTACATAAGATTGTCGTCCTTGCCTGTCACGAAGTAGTAGCATATAGCCACATAAAATTATCTGCCCCTGTCTGGTGCACTACGACGTGTGCGCCACCTACATAAGATTATCGCCCTTGCCTGTAACGAAGTAGTAGCATATAGCCACATAAAAGTGTCTGCCCTTGATTTGTCACTAGGTGGCATGGTCAACTCAGTCCTAAAATTATCGCCCTTTCTTGGGTCCAAGAAGTGGTAGAAAGGCTCATTGGTGTAGTTTCTCTCAAACTAAATTTCGATGGCTTGGAGTCAAAACGGACTATCTTTAGTCCATTGACGTATTATTGAATATGTTGTGAAAACTAATAACTTGTTTCAAAAAGAGACTGCAGTGACAGCGCAAATTGTAATAACTGCGCAAAATGTAACAATTGTTACATTTTGCGCTAGGCGCCCACCTTTTGACGAAATTAGCACACACACAAAAAGAGGCAGTTTTTCGTCATTACAGATCAAATCGAAGTAAAATCTTCAAGGAGTTGATGAATTTGTCTTCATCATAATATATCAAATCGAAAGATAAAAACAAAGCCTACTTCTAAATTTCCAAATGTTTGCTTACTTGCTTGTTTGTTTCACTCGTTCTTCATTCGATTTAGCATTATTACTTATTATTCACAGCTGTTCCGTCCCACACAAAATTAAGCTATTTAGTTAAAAGCCTGAATCTAGAAATCTTAGATAAAAACTGTACCAAGCTTTTGTCTGTAAAGATATTTTGGCTGTATGCTCTACATAGTAGTTCAAATATATTTCTTCCTTCAGATTTATGGTAAAAACTTATTTTTGTGAGCAGTATCAATCAACATATCTAGTAGAAATAATATACTTAGTATCACAAACATAAATAAGATTGCCTATGAGTGAAAATCTAGCAATATCCACTGACTATAAGTAATCTTGTCACATACTACAACATATTCTCGCCTGTTATTTATGAAAAAGTTACTTATAGTTAACTAAAGTTTGCTTGAAAAAACTTATGAAAATATGAAAACTAAATGTTCCCCCCGAAACAGCTGTGTATTACAAGGTGCAAACTATGCAGGTTGCTTTATTGATTTTTTTCTCTCGTGTGTTATTTCTTTCTTGCTTCCTTCTTGGGTACAGCGTTTTTTCCCGCCTGAACAATGCCGACTGAATTAGGGGAAGACGGGGTAAAAAGCGCATGGGCGGGTAAGAAGCCCACCCCAATTATCTCATAAAATGAAGCAAATTTCAGTCTCATTTTGCCCTTGAGACGAGCGTTAATGTCTAGCATTCGTCTCATGGGCAAATTTGACTGACATTTTCTTTATTTCATGAGATAATTGGGGTGGGCTTCTTACCCGCCCATGCGCTTTTTACCCCGTCTTCCCCTACTGTTGTGTTTATGGATGTAGCAAATCACAGCTACGATATTTGTAATGACGAAAAACTGCCATTTTGCTTGTGCTAATTTCGTCAAAAGGTGGGCGCCTAGCGCAAAACGTAACAATTGTTACATTTTGCGCAGTTGCTACAATTTGCGCTGTCACATCCGTTTTGACTCTAAGCCATCGTGACATATTTTCGTCTTGACCCTTTACAATTTGAAACTGGGGTGGTAAAATCAATACTTTAAAACTGTAAACACGGATGTGGGTGAGCGTGCCCCTTTAAAGAGGAGAAAATCAGATACCCTGATAGTATAAAACCAAGGTTGAATAGTTTGGACTTCATGAGGTTTAACCGAGGCGTGGTTACTGCTACACATATCTGTATTATTAAAAGAAATCGGGACTTTACTGGTTTAGCACTGCCTCCGGGTATTGCCTCCAGTATTGTTCCCACCATCTTTGTATTTACAAATGCCCCACATGGCCGAAAGGGGCGTAAAACCATGTTTTCGTTGGACTTCAAGATGATAGAACATCAATATATATTATTAAAAATTCGGGACTTTCCTGGTGTTGCACTGCCTCCGGGCATTGCCTCCAGGATTGTTCCCACAATCTTTATATCTTACTAATGTCCCATATGTGTCTGTTCCAGACCGGAGG
>CM065709.1:29928664-29936164 GCA_017654935.2 Phymorhynchus buccinoides | reverse complement strand
GGGGGGGGAGCCATAAAAGAAAGAAAGAAATGTTAGAAAGCGAAAACGAAAAAAGAAGGATATAAGGATATATATAAAGAAAGAAAGAAAGAAAAAGAAAGAAAGAACCCAGGGGGAACTGAAGTAGGCAGAAGAAGAAAAACTGACATTTCTGATTTGTCTATACCACCTCCATGCCTCTCCGTACCGAATCCTAACCTAAAGTTCCTTCTACGCACAAATACACACGTGCGCGCGTGCGCGCACACCCGCACACAGCTATACAATGCACAAACACACATACTCGTGCGCGCGCAGACACACACACATACTCTCTCTCTCTCTCTCTCTCTCTCTCTCTCTCTCTCTCTCTCTCTCTCTCTCTCTCTCTCTCTGTGATCTCTCTCTGTCTCTCTCTCTCTCTCTCTCTGTTTCAACGCTCAAACTCTCTCTCTCTCTCTCTCTCTCTCACACTCACTCTCACTCTCTCACTCTCTCTCTCTCTCGCACACGCACGCACGTCACGCACACGCGCACACTTCTCACGCACACATGCAACGCACAAACACACACTCGCGCGCAGACACACACACACACACACACACACACACACAAACACACACGCACAGCACGCAACACACACACACACACAGAGCACACAAACGCGTCACACACACGCACGCACACACACACACACACACACACACACACACACACACACACCACACACACACACACACACTCTCTCTCTCTCTTCACACTACTCTCTCATCTCGCTCTCTCTCTCTCTCTCTCTCTCTCTCTCTCTCTCTCTCTCTCTCTCTCACACACACACACACACACACAGAACACACAGTGATTGGTTCGACTTTGAATGCAAACACAAAAAGAAGACAGTTAAAAGACTACTGCGAAGCTTTCGCAGGGCTAGATCCGTTGAATATAAACCAATGCAACAAGAAGCCTTTGTTAAAGAAAGAAAAGAATATTCAGATTTGAAAAAAGAGAAAAAGAGACAATGGGACGAAAAGAACATTAATGAATTAAAGCAATCCATAAACGATCCAAAACGATTCTGGTCAACAGTGAGGACTGTAAACAAGAAAGAGATAATATATAATGACATAGATTGTCAGCAATGGTACACGCGCTTCTTTAGTGTATTTAATAATGTTGATAACTCAGACCATGAAGATCCAGAGTTAGAGACAGAAGCAGACGAACTAAATGAGGAAGACAGGGGTGAACCTCTTTTTAATGACCCAATCACCAAGAATGAAGTTATTAGGGGCATTAATAAATTGAAGAGGGGAAAGAGTGCTGGGCCCGATAAGATCGCAAGTGAGATGTTTAGAAATGCTAACTCTTCTAGATCTATATTTGATTTTCTGGTTATCTTATTCAACTCTATTTTTGATAAAGGTGTGTTTCCGAAGGACTGGTCAAAAGCAATCATTATACCAATTCACAAGAAAGGGGATCGTAATAATCCAGACAATTACAGAGGCATAGCTTTAACCCTTTCGCCGCCAGCCTTTTTCCAGCAAACCCACCCCCCCCCACCCCCCCCCCCCCCCCCCCCCATTAAACTTAACTGGGTAGAGAAAAAAAGAATCTGCAATATTGGGAATTCCTCTGTGACATGTACAACATTAGGCCTATCCTTACCTCCCAACATTAAGAAAATAGGGTCTTCCGATAACAGGCGCTGAATGGTGTGATGCCTTCTTCTTTTTTTAGTGACATGGGTGTTAAACCTTTGTGGTGCATAAATGCGACATTGGCAGTGAAAGGGTTAATCAACATAATTAGTAAAATTTATATTCATATATTAAACAGAAGATTGACCGTTTGGACTGAAAATGAAAACAAAATTATCGAAGAACAGGCAGGATTTAGAAGAACTTACAGCACAACAGACCACATCTTTATTTTGCATGCAATAGTACAGAAATGCCTCCTTCAAAATTCTGAACTGTATGTCGCCTTTGTCGACTTCCGTAAGGCTTTTGACTCTGTAAACCGAAATATCTTATGGTCAATCTTAAGAAAGGCAGAAATCAATAGAAAAATGCATAAAGCTCTCAGAGGGATTTACGAAACGGTATTATGTTGTGTCCGTGATAAAGGTATTTATTCAGAAAGCATTAGTTGTCCTCGAGGCGTTAAACAAGGGTGTCTGTTGAGCCCCCTTCTCTTTCGTTTTTCATCAACGAGTTAGCCTTAGAAATAGGTAAAATAGGTATACAGATGATTCCAAATGCAATTGAACTGTTCTTGATGTTGTTTGCAGATGACATTATACTTCTTTCTGATACTGTAGTGGGCCTTCAAAACCACCATAATATTCTAAAAACAGAAGCTGACCATTTACAACTAACCATTAATTTTGATAAAACGAAAATAATGTTTTTTTAGAATGGGGTGCATCTCTCTAAGCATGAGCATTGGTGGTATGGGGGGGTCTGAAGTTAAGATAACGAATGATTATAAGTATTTAGGAATGGTATTCACGACTAAGTTTTAAGTTAGGTTGGTCAGAGACATACAAAAAAGCAAAAAAAGGTGTTGTTCAGATCTTACGTTCTTTACGAAAACTAAATTGTATTGAACAATCTATATTCTGGAAACTCTCCGATACTCAAATCGAACCCATGCTTACATATGCATCAGATGTTTGGGGATTGTCTGAGAATATTCAAATGGAAAAAGTTCACACGTTTGCTATCAAACGGTTCATGAATGTCCTTTTGCATTCTTCAAACAAAATAGTATATGGTGAATCTGGTCGTTATCTGCTTTACATTCGAACACAAATCTAATGTATTAGATATTGGTTAAGGCTACTAAAGCTACCACTGTTTAGATTAAGCAAACAAGCATACGAAATGTTATTGGTCCAACACAATATAGGTAAACTTAACAGGGTGTCTAAGGTAAATAAACTGCTCACAGAAAACAGTTTTGGTATTGTGTGGATAAGTCTGAAAGCTGGATATGATAGTATATTCAGAGCTATATTTCAGAGCTAAAAGACAGACTAATATGTATATTTCAACAAAATAGACATTTTGCAATGGATGGAGACGATAAATGTAATTGGTTCCTTCAGTTTAATAGCAATTTGCAGCCAGAGAAATATTTATCAGTAGTAACTCATAGATGGCATAGAGACATGTTAGCTAGATTCAGAACCAGAACTTTAGGCTTATATGTAAATACAACTTGGTTCACTGTAGGTTCTATGACTGACACTAAATGCAAAGTGTGTTCAACGAATTGTGTGGAAAGCGAATTTCATTTTCTCTTCAGCTGTAATGCTTACGATAGTATACGTCAAAAATGCAAACTATTCCAGGCTCCTATTTGTAATAGACAAAGTGTTTCTGGTATGTTAATTGTCGATGATGAAGAATATATTAAATCTGTAGCCAAATTTATCGCTGATGCATATAAGATAAGACAATCCTTGATTCCACCATAAGAACAGTAGTTATCTTATGCATTGGACGAATTTCATTATGTATGTGTGTATGTATGTGCGAAAACCCTTCGTTTAAAATGATGCTGTATTTTTGTTTCTTCCCCGATGCCTGTTACTATAATGTAATTTTGCATCCTTTTTTCTTCACTCCATAATGCTTGAATGTTTATGCTAACGACGTGTTATTGCCATTGCCATTCTCTCTCTCTCTCTCTCTCTCTCGCGGCATCTGCCGGCTACTCTCTCTCTCTCTCCTCTCTCTCTCTCTCTCTCTCTCTCTCTCTCTCTCTCTCTCTCTCTCTCTCGTCTCTCTCTCTCTCTTCTCCTCTCAGTGACTCTCTCTCTCTCTCTGTCTGTCTCCATTCTCTCTCTTCGTCTCTCTCTCTCTCTCTCTCTCTCTCGGCGACTCTCTCTCTCTCTCTCTCTCTCTCTCTCTCTCTCTCTCTCTCTCTCTCTCTCTCTCTCTCTCTCTCTCTCTCTCTCTCTCTCTAATCCTCTCTCTCTCATTACCTATTATATGTATATATAATAAAATCTCATTACCCTGTATAAATCATTTCGTTCGTTCGTTCTCTCTCTCTCTCTCTCTCTCTCTCTCTCTCTCTCTCTCTCTCTCTCTCTCTCTCTCTCCTCTCTCTCTCTCTCTCTCTCATCTCTCTCTCTCTCTCTGTCTCCTCTCTCTCCTGCTCTCTCTCTCTCTCTCTCTCTCTCTCTCCTCTCTCTCTCTCTCTCTCATTCTCTCTGTTTTTCATCCTTCCATCTCTCTCTCCTTCCTTTACTCCTTCTCCCTCAGCTTTCCGTTTATGTCTTTGCTGTCTCGCTCTACTATTTCTTTCTCTACCCACCCCCCTCTCATTCCTTTCCTCTTTACTCCCCCTCTACCTCCTATTCTTCTTATTTTTCTTACTTCATTGTTTTGTTTTGTTCCTAGATACTCACTTATTTTCGGTCCCTCCACATCCCATTTCTTAAGTATTTATGTATGATGCTGAATTTATTATGTGTCTGTTTATATTGATAATGTGCCTGCTTTGATGATAATGTGTGTTCGTTTTCTTTGCTTTGCATGCCTTTCTTATTTATTGAATTCTTTGCTTTGATTTTCTTTTCCTTTTCCTTTTTGTGTGTGAGGACTGGATGAAAAAAAGTATTTATACTTACTCTATTATCCTCAGAAAATAAAAGTTATTCATTCATTCATTCTCTCTCTCTCTCTCTCTCTCTCTCTCTCTCTCTCCTCTCTCTCTCTCTCTCTCTCTCTCTCTCTCTCTCTCTCTCTCTCTCTCTCTCTCTCTCTCTCTCTCTCCGTGACTCTCTCTATGTCTGTCTGTCTCTCTCTCTTTCTCTCTCTAATACTTATCTAATTACCTTGTATGAATAAAATTTCGTTCGTTCGTTCGTTCTCTCTCTCTCTCTCTCTCTCTCTCTCTCTCTCTCTCTCTCTCTCTCTCTCTCTCTCTCTCTCTCTCTCTCTCTCTCTCTAATACTTACCTCATTACCCTGTATGAATAAAATTCCGTTCGTCTCTCTCTCTCTCTCTCTCTCTCTCGACTCCTCTCTCTCTCTCTCTCTCCTCTCTCTCTCATCTCTCTCACCTCCCTCTCTCTCTCTCTCTCTCTCTCTCTCTCTCTCTCTCTCTCTCTCTCTCTCTCTCACCGCCGTCTTGGGTCTACGTCTCCGCATAGCCATCATCCTTTTAGCTACAGCGCGCATCCGATTCATGAACGCCTGCCGTGGGTTACTCGCCGGAGGAGAACTGCCCGCTTTGCCGTTGGCGCTGTTTGCCGATGAACCGGAGCTGCAATTCGAACAGTAAGGTTAGGTTAGGTTAGGTTAGGTACATTATAGTCCCAGAGGCGTCTCAGTGAAATTCGGGTTGCTCCCACCTGGAGAGCGCGTCACAGCTAGAGGCGCGCCACCCAATTAAAAAACACACACATTTGCATGCGATTTTTGTGTGACTGATGAAGAAGGAAGGGAGGGGGGTAAATGTTAACCAAATGACAACTTTTTTGTTGCCACTGGGTTTAACGTGTGCTAAGTGCACGGGCACACGGGACCTCGGTTTTAATCGTCTCATCCGAAAGACTCCACGTTCAGACCGTAAGGCCTATTGCGAAGTGAGAGGAAAAATCCCCCGCACCCAGATTCGAACGCTGGTTTACTTGACACGAAGCAAACGCGCTACCACTGTACCACTCCACACTAAGTAAGTAGTGAGACTAAAAGAACACGCCGAAACACAAAATAATGTATACGCATATGTATTGTAACGCATTATTGGATTTGTTACAAAAACTAATAACATGTATCGAACAATGACTGCAGAAAGGGATTTTTGCTTTTTATATTTCAGCAGTCTTTTTTTTATGCAAGTTATTAGTTCAATAATATGTCAGTGGGCTATCTAAAGATAGTCCGTATTGACTCCAAGCCATCGTGTTACAAATTCGGGACATTCCCGGTGTTGCACTGCCTCCGGGAATTGCCTCCAGGATCGTCGTTCCTACCATGTCAGTGGGCTATCTAAAGATAGTCCGTATTGACTCCAAGCCATCGTGTTACAAATTCGGGACTTTCCCGGTGTTGCACTGCCTCCGGGAATTGCCTCCAGGATCGTCGTTCCTACCATCTTTACATCTACTAATGTCCCATGTAATCTGTGTCTGTTCCAGACCGGAGGACATTCAAGACACACTGACGCATCACCATTAAGTCCCTTGGGTTTTTTTCTGGGTAGCTGTGACTCACATGCAAATGTCCCCAACTTAAATTGAGGCTGCTCTTTAAATTGACGTTTCGGTTTGAATTTGGGGGCATTTGTATGGGAGTGAGACCTGGTCAAAGCAAGATTTCTTTCCAGCTATAAGAGGGAAAACACGTGAAACCCGTGATTTTGACACGCACGCACCCAAAGACAACACAGACACACTCACACACACACACACACACACACACACACACACACACACACACACACACACACACACACACACACACACACACACACACACACACACACACACACACACACACACACACACACACACACACACACACACACACACACACACACACACACACTCAAAGACACACACACTCACAGACACACACAGACACACACGTTTTTTAATAGTTCGTACACACACAAAATAAACCAAAACAAAAGTTTCAATGGAATCATTCCTTCATCACCATTACCTTCGCACGGAACTGGCTCCAGACATGACCATGTTAGGACCATCAGCTCCGCTAGTAGTAGTAGAACTTCCAGCAGCACCCTTAATAGCCCCGGAACGGGTACCGGAAGCAGCAGAAGCAGCAGAAGCGGAAGCGGAAGCAGAAGCAGATTTCCCCGACTTCCCGTTGTTCTCTTCCAAGCGCTTCAGGAGCTTTAGCCTGGCGATGACTCTGCGCAGTACGGCTGCGGGGAGTTTCTTCTGCAGCTGAATGATCTGGGAGGAGTTGAGAGATTTGAGACGATGGTAGAGGGCCTGTTCTTGTTGCAGACGGACCCCCGTATCTCGCGCGTCCACGGTGGTGGTGGTGGTGGTGGTGGCTTTTGCAGTTGGTTGCTGTCGTTGTTGTTGTTGTTGTCGTTGTTGTTGTTGTTGTTGGGTGGTTCGTTGCCTGCTCCTTAGTAGTAATAATTGCTCCATTCTTGCTTTGGCGCTTCGTAGTCTGAAAGCGTATCTGGAGGAGTAGGAGAGAGGGGTGGAGTGGAGGGGGGCGATCACTGTACATTATGGTGGAGGTGGAGGGGGGGGACGGGTTGGGAGTGGGGGGTTGGGTTGCAGGAAAAAAATAAATAAAATAAATAAAAATTAGGAAATGGGTTAAAATGAAATTGTTCATGAATACTGGGTTACACATTTTGTGTATGTTAAGTATTACATAACTTCAACAAAGAAAAAAAAAAAACCCAGAAAAATATAGCAATTAAAGGGAAAAAAATCAAACAGAGAAAGAAAGAAAGAAAGAAAGAAAGGAAATAAAGAAAAGACAAAAACAGAACAAAGAGAGAAAACTTGAAAACG
>CM065709.1:29918664-29921164 GCA_017654935.2 Phymorhynchus buccinoides | reverse complement strand
TGCGGAGTTCAGAACTGTGAGGGCTTCAAAAGGAATATGCGGAAAGGTGTTCAGAATTTCCCATGAGAGGCTGACATTAACGCTCGTCTCATGGGCAAAATGAGACTGAAAGTCATTTGTCATGAGAATTGGGGTGGGCTTCATACCCGCCCAACCACGTATTAATCATGTCCCCGCACATAAACATAATAACCAAGATACAAACTAGATCTAGTACACATTTACATTTGTGAGAGCACAAAGGTTAGCAGACGACAATTTCTGCGAACTCAGCGCGCTTGTATGTCAAATGCAAACAACAGTCTTGGCGTCTCTGACAATCACGGTCACTGGCTAGCCGAGAGAGTAGTAAATAATGAATTTTGCGTTGCGCTGTTGAAATACATTCTTTACGGTTTTGACTGTTTAATAATACTTTACAGATATTATTAAATAGAAGGAAACGGTTGTATGAAAATAATATGATCTACTCTATGTTCACAAGAAATATTGAATAGATATTGAAACTACTTAATATATTTTTTTGGTATTCAATAAAGAATGGTTTGTGCATGCTCGGAATCTATTCTTTACTTTAGCGTTTTATTTTCTACTCTACTGAGTTTGAATCTATTCAATACTGTTTTGTTCTATTGAATAGAAAAGTGCACTAAAGAATTAAAAAAAACCATAGTCATGAAAATAATATTTTGTTTACTACTTTTCCTATTTAATATTGATGATGACATTATTAAATACGGTTTTTGTGTATTTAATAGCTATTTTTTCTATTGAGTATGCTACAATAGAGTAGATAATTTTTACACATACGACCCCTCATAAGCATCTGCCATTTTGAGAAAACACAGTCTAAAGTCTAGCCTAGCTGAAGAAAACGCACTGACCTACTCGTTTTAAACACTTATAGAACCATTTAAAGACCATATTGCAGATTGTCCTTTATAAATATGAAAGATAAGATGTTAGAGAACATAAATATGCCCTTTACAAAACAATATTTTTGAATTTGGAAGCCTGTTGTGAGAAACTAGCACAGCGACTTAATGTCATTTTCGTGGTGCTGGGTCACATAGCTATTTAAAACAACAACAATTTTTTAATGACAAAGCCAAGCTTAATTCCGTCTGTGAGACAAACAACTTTCATTTGAAGGAAACACAGGGTCATGCGACCGGATGTGATCCCGGACTAACGTCACGTGTAAATAGCGACCTCTTGCGACACGGGAGTTTGCGACCCAAGGGACTTCACTCTTGTATCTTGTCATGTTAGGGGCAGGAACTCGATTTTTTAAAGCCAAGCGGGGAAAACATTCTGTTTGTCATGAGAGTCTAGTCCTAAATTGGGATTAAGGTTTGTCAACAATTAATGGCAAATGAAGCCCACGAAAAAAACTAAATAAAAAGAGGGTAAAACTTGCGAAGCGGACACCTTAGTTAATAGGACATGTCAGAACAAGACGCAAAAATGGTTTTCATAGACACGTTGTGGCTCTTTAGCCTACTTGTGCGTGTGTGTGTGTGTGGGGGGGGGGGGGGGGGGGGGGGGGGGGCGTGCGCGCGTGTGTGTATGTGTGTGTGTGTGTGTGCGTGTGTGCGCGCGTGTGATTATTTTCTGTCTTTATGTTAATGAAAGAATCCCTCTTTCCCTGTGACTATCTTTCTCTGTCTCTCTCTCTCCCTCCCTCCGTCTCTCTCTCCCTCTCTCTCTCTCTCTCTCTTTCTCTCTCTCTCTCTCACTCTCTCTCTCTCTCTCTCTCTCTCTCACTCTCTCTCTCACTCTCTCTTTCTCTCTCTCTCTCACTCTCTCTCTCACTCTCTCTTTCTCTCTCTCATCTCTCTCTCTCTCTCACTCTCTCAGTTTCGTTGGAAGAATGGGCTCGGCCTAAAATCTTAATCCTTGTGTAACAAAGTTTTTCAGTCTTCAGTCTCTCTTTCTCTCTCTCTCTCTCTCTCTCTCTCTCTCTCTCTCTCTCTGTGTGTGTCTCTCTATCCATATTCTCTCTCTCTCTCTCTCCCCCCTCACCCCCCTCTCTCTCTCTCTCTCTGTCTCTCCCTCTCTCTCTCTCTCTCCATATTCTCTCTCTCTCTCCCTCCCCCCCCCCCCCCCCTCTCTCTCTCTCAAAAGATTACCCCTCTCTCTCTCTCCGGTCTCTCCCCCTTTTCCCCCACCCCCTCTCTCTCTCTCTTTTCTCTCTCTCTCTCATCTCTCTCTCTCTCTCTCTCGTCTCTCTCTCTCCGAAACATCATAATAATGCTTTAACATCTATTTAGTACTTAGGCCTATCATATGTCAGGAAACGCGTGTATCGTGCAAGCAACACTTGTCAAAAAAGGTCACTGAAATAAACAACTTTTATTTATTTTCCGTGACTCGCTCATTTCCCCCACATGCCCCCTAAGGGTACGTAAACATACATGCGGAGATTCCGTGCGGAAACCCGTGCGCAATCCGTTAATAAATAACAGAGAGAAAGACTTGCGCACTAGGCCCTGTCGCG
>CM065709.1:29903664-29913664 GCA_017654935.2 Phymorhynchus buccinoides | reverse complement strand
GATATCAAATAACTTCCAAAATAAACTGCAATCTGCCCAAGGTTTGATGAGAGAGAGAGAGAGAGAGAGAGAGAGAGAGAGAGAGAGAGAGAGAGAGAGAGAGAGAGAGAGAGAGAGAGAGAGAGAGAGAGAGAGAGAGAGGAGAGAGAGAGAGAGAGAGAGAGAGAGAGAGAGAGAGAGAGCAATCACCACAATTCGGCAAATATTAAGAAAAGCTCCCTCCTCTGCCCCTTCCATTCATTTCAGACAGTTTCGGGTTAGGGTTAGGAATAGGGTTTGTGATAGGGTTAGGGATAGGTTTAGTGTCAGCTTAATCATCAACGTTTATCTTTGTGTGCATGTGACACTAAGCTGACCCTAAACCTATCACAAACCCTATCCCAAACTCTATTCCAAACCCTAAACTTAACCCGAAACCGTCTTATCCACACACCCAAACACAAATATGGTATATTATGAGATTGACACTTAACTGACCCTACACCTATCCGTAACCCTATCCCAAACTCTATTCCTAGCCCTAACCCTAACTGAAACCATCTAAAGCGAATGGAAGGGGCGGAGGAGGGAGCTTTTCTTAACATTTGCCAACAATTCTAATATCTCTAAGCCACAGTCCACCTTCTTCAGTTATTGGCATGTTTACATTTTCATTTTCCTCCATATAAAAACAAAATCAAGGTTCTCGTTTACTTGGAAAAGAGAGATAGGGAATGGAGGGGAGAGAGAGAGAGAGAGAGAGAGAGAGAGAGAGAGAGAGAGAGAGAGAGAGAGAGAGAGAGAGAGAGAGAGAGAGAGAGAGAGAGAGAGAGAGAGAGTTTTGTTTTTTTGAGTGTAAAACCGATAAGCTACAATAGCTTCTTTGCACCTTGCCCTCTCTCTCACACACTCACACCACGCATCTACAAAGTAACATTTGCATAACAACAGTCAAGTCAAGGAAATGAAACAAAAATGAGCACATGAAATAATTGAAAAGGAAACCAAAAGGGGAATTTAATTACAAGCAAATATTAGAGTACCTTTATAGAGATTAAGGTACTCTAGCAAAAATGGATAATATATGATGAATGATGAATTTGAATTGATGGTTTGAAAAGAAAGGAAGCAATTATGAGATAAACGACAATTCTTCTACAGAATAATATAGCACTTTTAAAGAAAAAAGTAACAAGATAAGATGGGAATAAGAGAGGAGAGAGAGAGAGAGAGAGAGAGAGAGAGAGAGAGAGAGAGAGAGAGAGAGAGAGAGAGAGAGAGAGAGAGAAACAGACAGACAGAGAGACATAAGAGATTTATAAAGAATCTGGGCATAAATTGATGGCATCAGTAATGTATGTAGTAAAATACATTAACATTACCGTAAAAAAGATTGTCCATCAAGTACTTGTGATATGCGAAAGGAAGACACGTTAGTTGTATTTGTTTGTAAAGAATGATAGATCCAACACCAATGATTTAAGACCTTTGACTACTTTCTGTAAGTCCAAGTTACTTAAATCAGAATTAGTCATCCCCCCAATCCAACTATCTGATGTTTATTTCTATCTTGTGCATATGAAACAAACTGGTACTCGAGGTATTGATGACATAGACGGCATTATCCTAAAGCTTAGTGCCCCTGTTATTACTGACTAACTTGCTTACTTATATAACCTTTGTCTTGATAAAAGTTATTTTCCTAATCTTCTTAAACAGGCCAAGGTCATACCACTTTTTAAATCTGGAAATAAATTAGATTCCTAAAATTAGAGACCAATATCAATAGTTTCTCTTCTTTCTAAACCTCTCGAAAAACACATGAATACATGCATTGCATATCACATCTCCAAATACGATTTACTTCATCCTAATCAATCTGGATTTCGGTCAAACCATTCCTGTCTCACAACACCAACAAATATGGTGGTTAGCAAACATTAATTATTTGAAATTCATTGCAGTTCTCTTTGTTGATTTCACTAAAACCTTTGATGTGGTTGATCACAAACTGTTATTACATAAATTGGCCCTTTACAAATGATCAGATCTTGCTCATTCCTTTATTAGGTCATTAAGGTATTAGGTTAAGAAGATTTTGACCCAAACTCAGACTAAAACCTGTGAACTAGACCCTCTACCTTCATCTCTCTTCTCCCAGTGCCTTGATGATCTCCTTCCTTACTTTACATTCATCATCAATGAGTCTCTATGTTCTGGCTGCTTTCCATCTCATTTCAAATCTGCAGTTGTCAAACCTCTCCTAAAGAAGCCTAGTCTTGATCCTGAAAATCTAAAGAATTATCAGCCTGTCTCTAATCTTTCATTCCTTTCTAAGCTCACGGAAAAGGTGGTTCTTAAACAGCTGTCTGACCATCTTCAGGTAAATGATCTTTACTATCCAAACCAGTCTGCTTATCGAGCAGGTCACAGAACTGAGACAGCCCTCTTGAAGATAACGAACGACCTGCTCACTGCCTTGGATGAAAACAAGGTTTCTCTTCTCTCTCTCCTTGATCTTTCTGCAGCGTTTGATACTATTGGCCACTCTATCCTCATTTCTAGACTTCACACCTCCTTTGGTCTATCTGGGGCTGTTCTTTCCTGGTTTTCTTCCTACCTCTCTGATCGCACACAGACAGTTGTTGTCAATGGTTCTTCATCTCTTCCAAAAGGTCTTCAGTTCGGTGTGCCCCAAGGTTCAGTCTTAGGCCCTATTCTTTTTGTTCTTTATACCCAACCTCTCTCTGCCATCATCAACCAGCATTATCGTCTACATCATAGCTTTTCTGATGACAATCAGCTGTACATTTCTGCCCACCTGAATCAGTTAGATCAAATGATTTCTTCTTCTAAGTTGTGCATCTCTGCTGTTAAAACATGGATGTTTTACAACAAACTGCAACTAAATGCTGAAAAGACAGAGATGATTCTTGTAGCCTCTATTAGTAAAGGGAGATAGAGCGGTGTTATCATGTGTTTTGTATTAGTAAAGAGAGATAGAGCGGTGTTATCATGTGTTTTGTATTAGTAAAGAGATAGAGCGGTGTTATCATGTGTTTTGTATTAGTAAAGAGAGATAGAGCGGTGTTATCATGTGTTTTGTATTAGTAAAGAGATAGAGCGGTGTTATCATGTGTTTTGTATTAGTAAAGAGAGATAGAGCGGTGTTATCATGTGTTTTGTATTAGTAAAGAGATAGAACGGTGAAAAAAAAAAGAAAAAGATTCTTGTAGCCTCTAACCACACAATTAAAACTCAGGTTCTCCCAGGTTCCTGTCGACATTGATGGCACTGAGATCAAGCTGTCAGCATCTGTCCACAATCTAGGTGTTACTTTGGACCAAACCCTCTCTTTCAAACAGCATGTTTCCAATGTTTGCAAGTCTTGCTATCTAGAACTTCGAAGAATTAGTTCAATCCGCCGTTTCCTCTCTCAAAATGCCCTGTGCTTTTGTTCTGTCTCGCCTTGACTACTGTAACTCACTTCTTGCTGGCTGTCCATCAACTCTCATCTCTAAGCTCCAACGGGTCCAGAATAATGCTGCTCGTCTCATTTCTCGCTCCCCTAGGTACGATCATATTACTCCGGTTCTTCGTTCTCTACATTGGCTCCCAGTTCAATCACGTATTGACTACAAAATTCTCCTCCTTGCCTTCAAGTCACTGAATGATCAAGCTCCCTTATATCTCTCTGATCTTCTTCATCTCTATGTCCCAGCTCGCCAACTACGTTTGTCTTCTGATTCTCGTCTCCTTTCCCTTCCCTCCATCCGTCTCAAATCTGTTGGCCAACGTTCTTTTTCCTGTCAAGCACCATCTCTTTCGAATTCTCTGCCTTCTCCTCTCCGACACTCCAACTCAGTCTCCTTATTCAAAACCTCTCTTAAAACCCATCTTTTTCCTGCTGCACCCTAAATATTTGATCAGTTGTCTATCTTGTGTGCACGTGAGGGAAGATTGAATATAAGAGGTTTGTGCTGTGTTTTGTGGTGTGTGTGTGTGTGTGTGTGTGTGTGTGTGTGTGTGTGTGTGTGTGTGTGTGTGTGTGTGTGTGTGTGTGTGTGTGTGTGTGTGTGTGTGTTGTGTGTGTGAGCATGCATGTGCGCATACATGTGTGCTTGTGTGTGTTTTGGCTTTGTGGGTTGTGTGTGCACGCATGTGTGTGTGTGTGTGTATGTGTGCGTGTGTGTTTGTCTGTCTGCGTGCGTACGTTGTGTGTGAGGGTGTTTCTGTATGTGTTGGTGTATGTGGTCAGTCCGTGCGGCTCGGTTGATGTGGCTTACTGAATGGAGGATGAACGAGTCGGTGTTGTTAAATGTGTGTGTGTGTGTGTGTGTGTGTGTGTGTGTGTGTGTGTGTGTGTGTGTGTGTGTGTGTGTGTGTGTGTGTTAGAGAGAGAGAGAGAGAGAGAGAGAGAGAGAGAGAGAGAGAGAGAGAGAGAGAGAGAGAGAGAGAGAGAGAGAGAGAGAGAGAGAGTTGCTTTGTATGTATGCGTTGTTGCTGGTTGGTGTCATTCTTGAATGATGTTTTTGTTGTCTATTTGTTGATGAAAAATTGATTGTAAAGCGCTTTGGGCTCATCTGAGGTAAAGCGCTATAAATGTACTATTATTATTATTATTATTATTATTCTCACAAATCTGTATCAATCAGTATTCCTCAATAACAGATAGTCCAATTACTTACCATTAAAATTTGGTGTGCCACAAGGATCTGTTCTCGGTCCCTTGCATTTCTTACTCTACGTGAATGATCTACCATTATTTATTAAAGACCCGTGTGAACCTTTTGCCGCTGATGCTTCCATCCATTCCAAGCATTCTGACATAAACCAGTTATCCAATAACCTTCAAAAAAATGTTAATCAGTTGGTGGATTGGACAGAAGTTAATTACATGTGCTTAAATGAAGAAAACAAAGTACATGGTTGTCACTTGTAAGCAAAAAAGACAAAATTTAAGAAATGCCATGCCCCCTATTTACATTGGTAATAGACAGCTTGAAGAGGTCGATTCACACAAACTTTTAGGAGTTAGTATAGATACTAATCTTACTTGGCAGTCTCACATGACCACTTTAAGCAAGCGTGTATCGCAGAAAATCTTCCAACTTTCAAAACCTAAAATTGTGCTAGATATAAATGCCCAAGCACTTCATCCATTTACATAATTAAACACATGCATTCAATAATAGTAGAGGATAAAGGCAAGACGGAAAAAACGCAATGAACCAAGACTGTGACAAATGCTCTGCGGCTGTTGTGTGTACTGCACTGCATAGGGGGGGGGGGGGGGGGGGGTCCTATTAATAATGACCTTTATCATGACTGTGATTAATTATTCAACAAAGATAATAAGCTGAAAAGGTTAATAAAATACAGCTTAATGTTTGGTAAGAAAGGCAAGTGTGAAAAATGCGGGGAGAGCCGAAAAATGTAAGGAAAAAATGCTCTTTAAGGGGGGGGGCGGGGGGGGGGGGGGGGGGGGGGGGGGACTTCTTGACCTTTACCAAACATTTTACCATGCTTTCATCCAATCATGCATTGACTATTCCTCAGCTTTATATGATTCCAGCAGTGCTAACACACTGAAACCATTCTTAAGGGCCCATAAACGAGCTCTCAAAGCAGTACTACATAAATCTTGTTCTATATTATATGTAAATAATGTTCTTGTTTTTTTCATGATTTCTTTCCTTTCTTATATTCCTTTTTTTCTTATTTTGTTTGTTTGTTTTCTTTGTTGTTTGCCTCAGGGCTGAGTGAAAAAAAGCTGTGTCTAAATAGTATATCTCAATACCCTGAATAAATAAAATTTCGTCGTCGTCGTCTCTATCTCTCCCTCCCTCCCCTCCCTCTCACTCTCTCTCTCTCTCTCTCTCTCTCTCTCTCTCTCTCTCTCTCTCTCTCTCTCTCTCTCTCTCTCTCTCTCTCTCTCTCTCTCTCTCTCTCTCTCTCTCTCTCTCTCTCTCTCCTATATGCTAACTTTACCTGTGTGTAAAACAAAAGTACCATGATATAGCATTATTTTGCTTTGTGTGATGAAATGATTGCTATATAATATAGTAGGTGTACTTATGCTTCATGTTGATGAATTCCTGAAATTGTACTGTATTCTGTATACCCCTATTCTGAGGGGCCTAACAGAATAAAAGTTTCGAATCTCTCTCTCTCTCTCTCTCTCTCTCTCTCTCTCTCTCTCTCTCTCTCTCTCTCTCTCTCTCTCTCTCTCTCTCTCTCTCTCTCTCTCTCTCTCTCTCTCTATCTCTCTAAAAAAAACAAAAAAAAACTTACCAAGAACAACAACCGCCGCAAAGAGAAGGACTCTCATTTTCATCATGACGGGTATCGTCGAATCGACTGAATCTAAAAACAAACAAACAGGTTTCTCCCGACGCTTTAAGTCTTGACAGAAAACTGGAGCAACAACAACTAATAGAAGAAAGAAATCAAGAAATGTCTGAAGACAAAGAAAGTAGTATTTTAGGCCTAAACTTGAGATTGTCAGATCCGAAAAGCAGACAGATTGAAAGACAGACAAGCAGAGAGAAAGAGAAGATAGGTGGAAAGACAAGATAGGCGGTAGATGGTAGGCGGTTGCTGCCACACACAACAGAGATTCGGGCTCGAAACTTTCCAGTTTTGTTCGCTTCCTGCATGAAGGCCTGGTCACGTGGTTGCTGTTTTTTTATTATTTTTTTAATTTTTAGGTGGTAGTCTTTTTGTCATGTCACCGGATGAGGTGATGAATTGGTGACGAATTTAGCTAAAAAAATATTAATGGGGGACATGGTATGGTTTGTCTGTGTGCGTGTGTGCGTGCGTGCGTGCGTGCGTGTGAGGAGCTGGATGGGGGTGGGGGTGGCGTGGGGTGGGGGTGGCTTTGGGAGATGGGGGTGGAAATGGATTTGGCAAAAAAGGAAGACGGGATGGAGAGGAGAGAGAGAGAGAGAGAGAGAGAGAGAGAGAGAGAGAGAGAGAGAGAGAGAGAGAGAGAGAGAGAGAGAGAAGAGGGAGAGAGAGAGAGAGAGAGAGAGAGAGAGAGAGAGAGACGAGAGAGAGAGGAGAGAGAGAGAGAGAGAGAGAGAGAGAGAGAGAGAACGAACGAACGAATCTTTTTAAAAAAAATATTGATATTAAGAATAAGCACAAGCTTCTTTACATCTTGCCATTAGAAAAGAGAAAATGCAAAAACAATTCATGAATAAACAACGTTAGCTAGCAAATCATAATGTAGACCAAAAACGCAGGAAAAAGTACATGAAAAGTACCAAGCAAGCACACACACACACACGCACGTACACACACACACACATACACACACACACACACGTACGCACACACGCACGCACCCACGCACCCACGCACGCACGCACACACACACATTAACATGAAAATAAATAACCATACATATCAAGTCACATCATAATAAACACACATTAACATCAAAATAAATAACCATACATATCAAGTCACATCATAATAATGAAGCGCTTGGATATGGTAGTGACAAATTATGAAATATGAGGACTAGAATAAGTATCTATGACTTTGAATTAACGAACTCTGTCATCAACAGCTTATGATAGTGTTGTTTAAAACTGCTCATACTACTTTTAAATGTTGAAGTAGCGAGAATTGTGTTCCACAAAGCACCACCTGAATAGGTTAGGCTTGACTTGAAAAGGTCAACGCACGGCAAAGGTCACATGAGTTTATGTGTATGGCGTCGATCATTACCAACCGTGATCGTAGAGAGCGGATTGGTAATGTTTTCACTCGTGTCTGAGGTGGTGTTTGTATGTTTGTATGTATCCTCTCTAGCGTTTGAACGGATGGACTTAGGGTGCTCAAATTTTGCATGCGGGTAGGTAGTAGGAAGATCAAGTTCGATAATGAAGGTTATGGGTCAAAGGTCAAGGTCACTGGAGCCGAATAACGCTGCCGCGCGGTTGGTGATTTAGCGTCTTAACGCTCTAGTTAGTTATAAATTTATTTGTGAGTGATGGTGGAGCACAACCAGATAAAATAAGAGAGAGAGAGAGAGAGAGAGAGAGAGAGAGAGAGAGAGAGAGAGAGAGAGAGAGAGAGAGAGAGAGAGAGATTACTCTAGATGAGCCTGTCTTTGAGAGAGAGAGAGAGAGAGAGAGGAGAGAGAGAGAGAGAGGAGAAGCTGTAACAAAAGCAAGGGCAAGTGACGGGTTATTACTCTATGCCTCTCTCTCTTTGTCTGCCTGTCTTTGCCTGTCTGTCTCTCTCCCTCTTGGGTGGTTGTAAGGTAGAGAGGGAAGAGGCACACAAAACAGCAGAGATCAGTGGCCGGTATACTCTCTCTCTCTCTCTCTCTCTCTCTCTCTCTCTCTCTCTCTCTCTCTCTCTCTCTCTCTCTCTCTATCTCTCTCTCTCTCTTTCTAAAGGAAGGTGGGATGGCGTGGCACAAAGAGCAGGGAGAGATGTGAAGGGTTATTTACTCTCTCTCTACGTCTCTCTTTGTTTATCTATCTCTCTTGTCTCTCTCTCTACTCTCTCGCGTGTCTCTCTCTCTCCTACACATCTCTATACTCTCTCTCTCTTCTCTCTCTCTCTCTCTCTCTCTCTCTCTCTCAGCTCTCTCTCTGTGTTTCTCTCTCTCTAAAGGAATGTGATAGAGAGAGCGAGAGAGAGAGAGAGCGGACAAGAGAGAGAGAGAGAGTGCATGAGATGAGATGCGAGAGAGAGAGAGAGAGCGGGGGGCAACAAAAAAGCAGGGAGAGTGAAGAGTCATTAAAAATCTCTCTCTCTGTCTCTCTTTGTCTGTTTATCTCTCTGCCTCTGTGTTTCTCTCTCTCTAAAGGATGGTGAGATGGCAGAGAGAGAGAGAGAGAGAGAGAGAGAGAGAGAGAGAGAGAGAGAGAGAGAGAGAGAGAGAGAGAAAGGGGGGGGGGGGGGCACAAAAAGCAGGGAAAGTGAAGGGTTATTACTCTGGCCCAACCCCCCTGTTCCTTTCTGACACGGGTACATGGCCTAGGTCAAATAAACCATTTTCAGTGTCAATTTCAGGTAAAGATGTGCCGCCACCCCTGCATTTCTCGGTTAATTCTATTTTTCCGTTTTTGCCTTTCTTACCATACATAAAGCTGTATTTTAGGAACATATTTAGCTAATAACCTTTTTGGAATACTAACCCTATCCCTAACCCTAGCCCTAAACCTAACCCTACCCCCCACTATGTACTGCAGTACACCGCGATTTGTCACAGTTGTGGTTCGTTGCGTTTTTCCGTCTTATAGGGTGGGGGTGGGGGGGGGGGGGGGGGTAGGGTTAGCTTTAGGGCTAGGGTTAGGGATAGGGTTAGTATTCCAAAAAGGTTATTAGCTAAAAATGTTCCTAAAATACAGCTTTATGTATGGTAAGAAAGGCAATAACGGAAAAATAGAATTAACCGAGATAGGTAGGGGGGTGGCACATCTTGACCTTGTGGCTCTCTCTGTCTCTCGCTCTCTCTCTCTCTCTCTCTCTCTCTCTCTCTCTCTCTCTCTCTCTCTCTCCTCTCTCTCTCTCTCTCTCTCTCTCTCACTGGTATAAGGTCCAGTCGACACTCGTAAAAGGAGCTTAAAAAGATTCAGAAGATATATAAAACTCACACACACACATATAATAATAATATATATACACCACTTAATCACGTTTCCAGTTAAGACATAATGTATGCACATATAATTATTATTATGCAGATGTTGTATGGTTGTGTTGTTAAAGCAAGCACATGTTTTTTTATGCAGCAGTCATTCTGTTTGTGGAATCCAAACACTGCATAGGTAGGGGAAGACGGGGTAAAAAGCGCATGGGCGGGTAAGAAGCCCACCCCAATTATCTCATGAAATAAAGAAAATTTCAGTCAAATTTGCCCATGAGACGAATGCTAGACATTAACGCTCGTCTCATGGGCAAAATGAGACTAAAGTTTGCTTCATTTCATGAAATAATTGGGGTGGGCTTCTTACCCGCCCATGCGCTTTTTACCCCGTCTTCCCCTATGCAA
>CM065709.1:29876164-29898664 GCA_017654935.2 Phymorhynchus buccinoides | reverse complement strand
GTCCTCCCGCTCTTTAAAAGAACATATGGGACATTACTTGGAAGAATAGGCGCTGCCTAAAATCTATATCCTTGGAAAATAAAGTTTAAGTTTTCAAGGTTGTTTTTTCTCTCTCTCTCTCTCTCTCTCTCTCTCTCTCTCTCTCTCTCTCTCTCTCTCTCTCTCTCTCTCCCCCCCCCCCCCACACACATAACCGTACTCACAAGTACAGTTGTGTTCTTTATATTACTGTTTTTGTTTTCATCATTATTGACACTGTTTGTTTGCTATTATGTATGGTGTAATCGATGATTTATTGATGTGATGTCGTGCCTGATGTGATTGCTTTCATCACTAATTATTGACACAGGGCTAAGATCCTGATTTAGGGTGGATCTCTCTCTCTCTCTCTCTCTCTCTCTCTCTCTCTCTCTCTCTCTCTCTCTCTCTCTCTCTCTCTCTGAGTGTATTTATCTACCTGTGTGTCTTTCTGTCTATTTATGTTTTTGTCTGTTTGTCAGTGTCTGTAATTTTAAGTATTTGTTAAAAATAAAGCGTATTGTTATGAGATCATCTGCTTTGATTTGCAATTGTTTTCTGCTTTAAGGTCGTCAATTTTGATGTGCCTTTTTGTTGTTGCTTTGATTCTATTATGATATATCCCTGCTTTATTTATCTTGACACTCGGTTTTGTGTGTTTGTTTATTTTGATTGAAGCATATGATTAGCTAAGTCCGTCAATATTGTCTGATATGCACTTTCTCTTAGACTGAGCACGCCATAAGCCCAGCTTGTTGTTGCTTCAGTTTTTGTTGCTTTGTATGTTTGTTATGTAAAGACAATAAAACGTTTAAACCAGACACACTCTCTCCTCTCCCACTCCCTCCCAAACCATTCAACATACATCACACTGATAAACAAAACTTTATTTGTCCCCCCCCAAAAAAAAAAAGAAGAAAAAGAAATCGAATAAAAACCATAACACACATAAAAAAGGTCAAATGAAAGACAGCAACAATAATTTTAAATACACGATGCACTAATGTAAAAAAAAACTGCATCAAAATTGTAGTTTCAATTTTATCCAAAATTTTTTTCTGGCGAAATCATTAAACACTAAAAAAATGTGATAATTACAAGAATTCAAAATCAAATAATATTCGAATAATAATCCACATTTACTGAAAAATAGGACTAAGAAATTGATGTACGTTAAATTTTGGTACTATTATTTACATGCCCTATATTCGAATAATAATCCACATTTACTGAAAAATAGGACTAAGAAATTGATGTACGTTAAATGTTGGTAATATTATGTCCAAGCCCTATATTCGAATAATAACACACATTTACTGAAAAATAGGACTGAAAATGATGGTCATTAAATTTTGGTACTAATATTTTTTTTAATTTCCAAGCCATCGCCGGTTCAGCGTAGGCCTACATTAATAAGACGACCTCGCTAACATCGACATGCCCATTAATATTTAGAGTATACAGTTAACGGTGGGGGGGGGGGGGGGGGGGGGGGGGGGAGAGAGAGAGAGAGAGAGAGAGAGAGAGAGAGAGAGAGAGAGAGAGAGAGGGGAAACCATATTCATATTATATTGATGCATCGACTGAATCAACGTTCACATACATAAAGATGAAAAATGCTATAGAAAATATTTTCACAGCAAAGCAAACCAGAATTTTAGAGACCTCTAGTATACTAAAAAAAATACATTGTACAAGTGTTGAAAATAATAATATTAATAATTTGATTTACATAGCGCGATAAAAATCATGCTAAAAGCAAGTTCTCAGCGCTTTACAAACATTGATGAAACCATACTAAAAAAATAAAAATAAAAATGACAAATTGACACACCATGTTTCATAACAATAATATAGAATAAAAGTAACATTATTTAATGACGAGAGAGAGAGAGAGAGAGAGAGAGAGAGAGAGAGAGAGAGAGAGAGAGAGAGAGAGAGAGAGAGAGAGAGAGAGAGAGAGGAAGGGGGTAGTGGAGGAGGTGGGGGTGTCAAAATATTGAGATAAAAATAACAAGAACCATCAACACCCCATAAAAAAAAGAATGAAAATCTCTTAAAAGGAAAAACAATGTTATCAAGCTACTCATGGCACATTCAAACAGTAGAGAGTAAAGATGGAAAAAAAGAGGATAATTTGAACCAAATAAACAACGAATTCATAAGATAGAAACGTGTCGTGATAGCCATGACACCAACAGTGTCTCACGCATAGAGCTACTGTGAAGCATTGTTAAAACAAGAACACCATTTCGATGAAAATAAATTAGTTCTTCAATAACAGGCTTGAATTTTGCAATGATTCACCTCATCAAAGTCTTTTTAAAGACGAACATTTGGTTTTATTCCCGTGGTATTTTAAAAGAAAAATAATCCTAATTATAAAATGGTATTTAAATAAGAAAAATAATCCTAATTATAAAATGGCATTTCAATAAGAAAAATAATCCTAATTATAAAATGGTATTTCAATAAGAAAAATAATCCTAATTATAAAATGGTATTTAAATGACCAACACCTGACGCATAGACATAATTCGGACGAATTTTAAAAAAAAGAAAGCTATGATATGCATAAACAAAAATGGAGGTAAACATAATTATAGGCAAGTTTGGATGCTGAAATAATCCTAAAAATAAATCCTAAAGATAATCCTAATTATAAAATGGTATTTCAATAAGAAAAATAATCCTAATTATAAAATGGTATTTCAATAACCAACACCTGATGCATAGACATAATTCGGACGGATATAAAAAAAAGAAGCTATGATATGTATAAACAAAAATTGAGGTAAATATAACTATAGGCTAGCTTGGATGCTGACGATTGTCATTGTCATCAATAGTAATAGCAAACAGCAGACCTTGTCAGTATAAGAAGCATTTAAAACCACAGCAAAGAAAAGCTTGTTTAAAAATTAATGCAGAATAACAATTTGTTAATAAGTCAAAACGGACCTCTGAAGTAAGTGGATTTTGTGGTCGGGTCACAGTATATTATTACGTTATCAAGATATAACAAGAGCATAAGTGTTTAACACGTTATATAGATTTCAGGATATGTTTTTGTATATTTACAATCAAACTACAAAATAAGATTAAGATTAAAATTATAGCCCCGTTGACAACTAAGGCCATGTCAGGGCTGTCACCACGTTGAATCTTACCACGTATTAACAAGAGGCAAAGCCTGCAAGGCTCACGTCTGATTTTTATTACTATAGCAGGCATGGGAATTCCCATGACAATCCCCATGCCTGTATAGAGAGAATACTGTTATGTAGACACTTGTGCATCTGAAAACAGAATTAATTTTTATTTTACTGTGTAAATTATAATTATTTCTATGCATTAAATTACCCCTACCCCTTTCTTTAAAATTTAATTATATGTATGCGCATGTAACATAGTGGAGCCCTATTTTTATTTTTGGCAAACAAGTAAAATTGAAAAGCATATTGACCAAGCTTTCAGAAAAAACATAGTGACCAATCCCCCCCCCCCCCACCCCCCCCGCCGGGGTAAGGGGGGTCTACGGACACCTAAAGTAGGCCTACAGTCTTTGCCTGTGGGTCTAAGCCTCTTACTCTTAGAAAATTAATAATTGAAGTTGCAATTCGTAAGGCCATACTCCTGATCTGTTACTGTTTTAAACTGATTGTTCATGCGATGAAAACTTGTTCCACATCATCTACATTTCTGTAAGATATTTTATATTAGTCCTAATATTTTATTTTCGTTTCGTTAATTCCCCCCCCCCCCCCTCTGCCACAAAGCAAAGGTCAAGGTCACAGCCAGCAACTCATCCCCTGTACAGTCTTTGCTCATGGTGATCAATCGTCTAGGCCTAACAAAGGATTCGTACGTCGAAGGCAGTGAAATCGACGAACCCTGGATTTTCCGTATATTTTTTTTCAAGACTGAAATGAATGTGGGCTAAATGTTAAGTACGTCGTCTTGATTATGAGGTAAGGCATGCAGATCTCTTATTCTCTAGGCCTAGGCCTTGTTGCCGGAAGTGCGGTAGGCTAAGTTATGCGCAGAGATGATGTTCGAATGAACACGAACAACCGTTACTCAAAGGCGCAAATAAAGCTAAACAACCGGGCCATCAACGCACACACTCGGTACATCCATTTGTTACAGAAAATATAAGTTGACGACGTTAATATGTACCTATTTGTACACACCTGAAGTCTTGTATATCTTTTTAAAGAGCATTTTTGTATATCTAATGGAGAGTCTTCTTTCCAGTATGTATCTCCTACTCGGTACAACACAACAGTTACAGTAATCTCTGCAACAAATGATTTTCTTTCTTTTGTTCCTTACCGATGTATCTGACTGCTTTGATCGCCATGACTTGAAGGCTCACGTCAAAATCAAGTATCCTGCTAACTTTAACCCTCTAACATCTTATGTTTTTTTGAGAAAATGACAACGTTAAAGTTTCAGTGGAGAGTGAGAGTCTTCTTTAGTTTGAAGAGTGTGACTGAGTCAAGATTAAAGGTTGCACAACAGTAATCTCTGCAACAAATGATTATCTTTATTTTGTTCTTTATGAATGTATCTGACTGCTTTGATCGTCGTGACTTGAAGGCTCACGTCAAAATCAAGTATCGTGCTAACTTTAACCCTCTAACGCCTTATATGTTTAGAGAAAATGACAACGTTAAGGTTTGAGTTAAGGTTAAAGGTCGGGGCCACGGACGCAACACACACACACACACACACACACACACACACACACACACACCACACACACACACACAACCGAACATGTACGATACTATGACTCACTTTGTTTTAAAAAACGACGTGAGCCAAAAATGGATAGAAACACAAGGTAAAAACAAAATCAAAGTTTTATGTTAAAATACTTTTGTTAAAAAAATCATTAGTAAATAAAAAAACTTAGCAAGTAAAAACATGACACGTCTAGAATTAAAAACATCACAGTAGCTTACACCAAGTGAACACTATTAATCTCTTTCAAGTAATTAAAAATCGTGTCAGGTGGAACATCACGGAACAAGACTTTCATTCATTCCGCCGTGTAGTGTTTCCTTCTAATGTAATAAAAAATACAAGCATGTGAATCAATTATCCACAAATATAAAAAACCCAAAAACGTTTTGCTACCTCTTCGTTCTAGAATGCAGAATCTGAGATTGAGAATAGAAAGCTATCCAAATTAGAAACCATTAGTGCAAGCATGAAAATGATTCAAACACAACGTTTTGATTATGAGTCAGGGTTACTTAAATAGAATGCAGACTAATTTTTTGGTCTTTTAAATTAAGCCCATGAAAAAATTGTTGAGGCCTGTGTGGTTTTTTAATCTTTTTTTGTTAAATAATAATTTGGATTGCAGTTATAGAAAACGGATGTTTTACAAATCATTATAATTATTTTGATAACGAATTATCAACTAGATATATTGATAAAAATTACAATCGTGGAACACAGATTATTCGCATTACATACATAGTCCTGAAAGAAGTTTTGAAGACTGTTGGCAATTTTGATTGCAGTTATAAGCATGGATGCTTCACAAAGCACCTAAATTACAATGATCACATTTTACACAAAACTATCAATTAGACATATTGATCAAAAATCATAATCATGGAACTCAGATAATTAACATTTCAAATCAAGCCACAAAAGCCTTTTTTTTTTAACAGACAGTTGATATTTTTGATTGGTATGAAAATGAAAGTTTCACAGATTATTTCAATTATCATGATAACATTTTACACCACCCATCAACTTGATTTTAGTTTTTGTTATTTATATAACAGTCTCTTCAGTGACTATTTATTTCTTTTGATTAAAAACAAAATCATGGAGTAGATTGATTTTGTTAGATAAACACTAGAGCTTTCTAAAAGAACGAACTGTTCTTTCTCCTCTGCGTTGTGGGAAATATAAAATAAGGTATTCACAAACTACTGTTTTATAAATCAATGCAAAACAGACGTTTTATTTAACTTTAAAAAAATAAATATTGTGAAAATAGAATAGATGGTAAACAAACTTCGGCTCTTGCAGAAGAATTTTTTTTTTAGTGACTAGTGGGTGTTTTTAATTTTAAATTACTAAACATGAAACAGAATAGGGCGTTTGCCACGAGTGTTCGTTCACTATACTAGACTACTAATTTGCTTGAGCTTGTTCTGCCCGAGTTGCGCTGACCTCTCTAATTCAACTATCTAAATTCAACTCAGTGAAATTCAAGGTCGCCGGCGCGTGGCAAATGCCCTATTCCACAGTGTCATTGTTTTCTCATGTTATGTCAATGTCGGCATTTGGTGCATTTAAAATTAAAATTTATGTAAAATCTGGCATGTCAAAATTGTCACCCAGCATCACGTCAAACTGATCATTTTGAGAAAGTTGTATATATTTAAAATCTTCAGACAATTCTCTTTCTAATGATACAAGAGCCATTCTTGTGTCTCTTCCCGTTCCAAAGTTAGGAATATTTAAAGTTAGTAGGGTGAGCGTCGGCCATTTTCAGAAAACAGTCTAAAGTCTATCCTAGCTGAAGAAAATGCATTGACCTACTCGTTTTAAAACACTTATAATACCATTTAGATATCATATTAAAGATTGTCCTTTATAAATATGAAATGGAAGATGCTAGAGAACACGAAAAAAACAGTAACCAATAACTCAGAATTGACCCCCAAAAAAGAAGATTTTGTTTTACTTTGCAAGCCTGTTGTGAGAAACTATCCCAGGGACTTAATGTTCTTAATTTTTTGGATCACAAAATATTAATTATCTAATCTCAGTTCACATGTTGTTAACATTAAAAGAGATTTCAACAGAAAACATTTGTTTAATTATCATACACTCGAGAGCAGGTGTCTACAGTTTATGGCTTTGGTGGAGTACGCAGCGATTTAACAAATTTGAATTTATTCTGATTAGCTTGCACATGGAACAATTTTAATAGAACTAAACTAAGTTTTTAAGACTTGGCCAGATTGAATGTTTATAATTGTTGTATGCATGGGCATTTGCAACACTATTAAAACATTACCATTGTTGTGGCTGTAAGGAAAAACAAAAACAACAACAACAACGACATGACAATAAAACAGATTATTAACATCTCTTCATCAATACACCCAAATCATCATCATCATCATTAAGCAATCATCATCATCATCATTAACCAGACATCATCAACGCCAATCTTATTCTTATTAAAAAATGACAAGACTCTCTTGATTATATTGCTCACCTATACAGGATTTCCGCTGGGCTGAACATTAAATATTAACTATGCCAGAAAATGTTAATCAAACAGTACTTTTAATTTTTTTTATATTATTAAATGCTTTATAGAACCAATGGCTGGCGGTGAAAACATTTCAATAATCTTTACTGAACACTTATGAAAACTGTGTTTCGTTTAACAGTTCTTAAAGGTGGACCCTGACGGATGTGTTTTTGCAAGAAACACGTCGAGATCACCTGAAAGACAGCCTTTTCAAGGATCAGAACACTCACTTTGCTCTGGTTTCCTAGAAATTAAACCGTCAAAACGGCGATTCCTCCTTGGCGGAGATGCCTGGAGAGAGTAGCCATTTTGGATGGGGTGGGTGGAGGTCACTCATTGTGGTTGAAGCGTTTTCTTTTTTTGCAGTGCAGTAAAAAAAAAAGCAATTGGAGCTATTTCCTTTGTTGTGAGCAAAACTCCTTTAGATAAACTCGAAGAAGAAGAAGAAGAAAAAGAAAAGAAAATAAGAAGGCTTGTATTGCGAACCATTCGTGCAAACGATTTGGCGGCCAACAGAAAAGAGACGGCACACGCCTTCTCTTTCAGTGAAATATTTTGACTTCCAGCACCTCCGCCAAGGAGGAATCGCCGAATTGACGGTTTGATTCTAGGAAACCAGAGCAAAGTGAGTGTTGCAATCTCTGTAAAGGGTGCTTCCTGGTGAACTCGACGTGTTTCTACAGTAACTCATCCGTCAGGGTGCCCCTTTAAAAAAACAAAAAACAGAACAGAACTAAAACATGGCAAAGGAGTCAGCGAAGTATCATAATCTCACTCATGGCAAGAAAAACACAATAAGCTTGCAATTCTTTTTTTTTTTTCATCTTATAATAACTATCACAGCAAGATATTAACAGATTCTTTATAATCTGCGTTATAGCTTTTATTTTTTAAAAGCAAAAACCAACCCACCAAAACAATTGTAAACCTTGAGAACTGGCAGATTTAGTTCTAATTAAAACAAGTCATGGTTGGTTTAGATTAATTTTGTATTTACCAAAACGCACATTACATACAATATTAAGCAAACATAACGTCAACAACAAGCTTGAAGCTTATACTGTGCCAACGTACTGCTAAACATGAATTTCTGAATGGCGGCTGGTAAGCACAAAACTAAACAGGCTGATTTAAACATTATTAGAGGAAATAAAGACAGGAACATTTCAAATCCTTTGTGAAACATACATAAGGAAAGCAACAAAAATATATGGAAAAAAAAAATAAATCCAAGCTTTGTGATATACACAAAACACAGGGAAAAAATGTATGAACAAAAAGAAAAAAAGAATCATATTCAGAATATAAATCATGTTTATAAAAGTCATGGCAACAATTTCAATGGCAACGCTTACTTATACTAGTGATGTGGCATTAACATATTTAATGAAAATGACTTCATTAATGAGTTTTTTTCATATAATGCAGGTATTTGAGAAGAATTTTGCTATTGTTAAGATAATTATGCTAAAAAAAAATCTCTAAGCCTTGTAATTAAAGGCAATAATCCTATCAACATAGAAATATGAACCAGGGCCTGTATTCACGTTGAGATAGCATGAGACTTAGCATGATGCTAACTTAGAAGCTCTTCCAATGTCATATAGGATTTAATAGGACTTTTGGAAGAGCTTCTAAGTTAGCATAATGCTAAGTCTCATGCTATCTCAACGTGAATACAGCCCAGGCTGTCATAGTCTCGCTGCTAGTACATGTAGTGTTGCAACAACAAAACCTGGCAATAAATACCATGCATACAACCACACTTTCAAGGTAGTGTGTGTGTGTGTGTGTGTGTGTGTGTGTGCATGCAAGCTCGCGCGTGAGTTTGTGTGTGTATGGTTGCGCGTGTATGCGTGTGTATGCGCGTGTGTCTGCTATGTATGTGTACATATGCGCGTGTGTCTGCTATGTATGTATGTGTGTATGCGCGTGCGTGTGTGTTTGTGTGCGTGTGTGTTTGTACATGCGCGCACGCGTGTGTGTTTGTGCGTGTGTGTGTGAGCGAGCCTGCGTGCAAGTGTATACGTGTGTGCGTGCTCGCGCGGAAGCGCATATGTCTGTGCACAGCGTACGCGAGCGTATGCATGCACGCGCGTGTACCTATGTGTGTGTGTGTGCATGCGTAGCACGCGTAAGTGAGTGTATGTGTGGGTTTTTTCTTCTTCTTTGCTTGCGCATGCTTGCGTTCTTCTGCGTTACAATCGCTTGCTTAGTGTCTTAATTGATACACCTATCCAATCCAGCAAAGTATCGAAGGTCTATGCGCACGGAAAACATTTTCCACTCTCTCTCCCATGGCAAAACTGGTGATATTACTATAGTAGTAGTAGTAGTAGTAGTAGTAGTAGTAGTAGTAGTAGTAGTAGTAGTAGTGGTAGGGACAAAATAAGCTGTTAAGCTTTTTGTCTAGTCCCATCGTATACATAAAGTATTACAATGAAAATGTGGTCAAGGTGCATTACGGTCAATTTTCCTAATTAAAATCAATTATCAAAGCTTCTAAACATATTTAAATATTTTGGAGAATCATCCAAGCGATTTTTGAAAGTGTTAGTATCAGGTGCACATTTGAGAAGATTAATAGGTAACTCATTCCACAAGTTAGCAACACGGATGCTGAAACCATTTTCTCTTATATTAGTATTGAACCTTTTAATAAAAACTTTACCATATGCATTCCTTGTCAAATTATATTGAGGAGAATCAAAGAATTTCTTCCAAGACAAGTCAACTAGACCATTGAATAAATGCAAGTAAAGTCGATGGCTTGGAGTCAAAACGGACTAACTCTAAAAGGCCCGTTTCGAGAACGAGAAAAACGCTGTTAACAGTTTTGAAAAATCCCTGTAAAAATTCTAAGCTTCTAAATTACATGAATTTTGGAGTGTTAGTAATCTTATACGAGTAGGCTATCACTGTGTCGGCATGAGGAAAGAGTAGAAAAATGTGAACGTGTGTTGAGACCTTTAGCGGGAGCAGGGCAAGGGGATTCTGGTTCCGTGGATTCAAAGAGGCCTGACCTTGGAGTTGGACTCCTCCGTGACGATGAGAAGAGCGAAGATGATCTCCAGCACCTGTAGGGGGCAAAGGGAAAGAGAACTAGTAAATAATAATAATAATACATAGTATTTATATAGCGCCTTTCTTTAGAATTAAACTCAAGGCGCTCACATTCACTGATTCACACGCAATTGGGCTTACATACACATTCATTCAATCATCATCTAATTGATGTGAAAAGTTAGAGAGAGAAAGCTCTTTGAAACAAGTGAGTTTTCATTTGGGTTTTGAAAGTGGGAAGTGCTGAATTGTGACGGAGGTGAACAGGCAAGGAGTTCCAGACCGTGGGGGCGCCAAAACTAAAACTGCATTGTCCAAAAGACTTTAAATTCACTTTAGGAACTTTCAACAGTTTGGCATCGGAAGATGTGAGTGAGAAGGAGTGTAAGTGTGGAGAGCACTTGAGAGGTAGGATGGTAGGGTCTGTTCAAAGTGGCGGAATGCAAGGACTGTCATTAGTACAGTGGAACCTCCCTTATAAGACCTCCCAGTATAAGAACTACTTTGTCCGAGACATTGCCCTTCTTTGTAAGTATTAAAACGATCTCCCTTATAAGACCCCTCCCAATAAAGACCCCTCCCTTATAAGACCCCTCCCTTATTATAAGAGCTCCCATTATAAGACTCCCTCCCACATAAGACCTACTTTTTCTGAGACATTGCCCTTCTTTGTAAAGTATTAAAATTACCTCCTTTATGAGACCCCTCCATTATAAGACCTCCCAGTATAAGACTTCCTCCCACATAAGACCTACATTTTATGAGACATTGCCCTTCTTTGTAAGTATTGAAATTACCTCCCTTATAAGACCTCCCAGTATAAGACTCCCTCCCACATAAGACCTACTTTTTGTGAGACATTGCCCTTCTTTGTAAAGTATTAAAATTACCTGCCTTATAATACTCCTCCCTTATAAGACCTCCCAGTATAATACTCCCTCCCACATCAGTCCTTCTTTTTCTGAGACATTGCCCTTCTTTGTAAGTATTAAAATCACTTCCCTTATAAGACCCCTCCCTTATAAGACCTCCCATTATAAGACTCCCTCCCATAAAAGACCTACTTTTTTGGAGACATTGCCCTTCTTTGTAAGTATTAAAATCACCTCCCTTATAAGACCCCTCCCTTATAAGACCTCCCATTGAGACTCCCTCCCATAAAAGACCTACTTTTTTGGAGTCATTGCCCTTCTTTGTAAGTATTAAAATCACTTCCCTTAAAGACCCCTCCCTTATAAGACCTCCCATTATAAGACTCCCTCCCACATAAGACCTTCTTTTTCTGAGACATTGCCCTTCTTTGTAAGTATTAAAATTACCTCCCTTATAAGACCCCTCCCTTATAAGACCTCCCATTATAAGACTCCCTCCCACATAAGACCTACTTTTTCTGAGACATTGCCCTTCTTTGTAAGTATTAAAATTACCTCCCTTATAAGACCCCTCCCTTATAAGACCTCCCATTATAAGACTCCCTCCCACATAAGACCTACTTTTGTGAGACATTGCCCTTCTTTGTAAGTATTAAAATTACCTCCCTTATAAGACCCCTCCCTTATAAGACCTCCCATTATAAGACTCCCTCCCACATAAGACCTACTTTTTCTGAGACACTGCCCTTCTTTGTAAGTATCAAAATTACCTCCCTTAAAGACCCCTCCCTTATAAGACCTCCCATTATAAGACTCCCTCCCACATAAGATCTTCTTTTTCTGAGACATTGCCCTTCTTTGTAAGTATTAAAATCACCTCCCTTATAAGACCCCTCCCTTTAAGACCTCCCATTATAAGACTCCCTCCCACATAAGACCTTTTTCTGAGACATTGCCCTCTTTTGTAAGTATTAAAATTACCTCCCTTATAAGACAGTGGAACCTCCCTTATAAGACTGCCAAAAATCATCCAAAATGAGGTCTTATAAGGGAGGTTCCACTGTACTAGCCTTATTTCATTAATACTACAACTCATCTTCGCATCGCAACGATTTTGAATTATTAAAAAGAAAAAAATAACCTCACAAATCACTCCAGCCATACGCACAAACAGCCATGCGCACAAACAAAACGTACATAAACAAAAGAAGAAATGAAAGCAGATTACAGGGTTTTTGCTTCAGGTTTAAGCATAGGGAAGTGGTAGATCAGACTTTTTCTTTATAAATAGACTTAGTTTATATAGAAAAAAACCCCTCTCTACACCGATTTGTTTCCCCCACAACAAACCGCTACAAAAACAAAGTCAGAGGCAGCATTGTGGTCTAAGGGAGCGAAGCGAGTTTAGAAGTGGCCAAGAGCACACAGATTTACTTCCCTTGAAGCAAATGCATCAAATTGATAGCCATCTATTAATTCCGGACATTTATGGCAGGAACGACTTTAACAGGCATCAATTCCAAAAGTGAACATCTACTACACGTGACAAAATCACACCCACATACCGATCTTTAACGTGCGAACATTTAGAAGGAAACGCGAGCACGCACACGCGCGCGAACACACACACACACACACACACACACACACGCGCGCGCGCGCGCGCACGCACGCACGCACGCACGCACGCACACACACACGCGCGCGCGCGCGTTAAGGTCAAAACTAATCCTATTTTACATACTCAACAACAACATACTGTATTCATACGGCGCTGAATCTTGATAGAAATCAAATCAAAGCGCGCACACACGTTAGCATTCATAACGCATTCAAACAAAAACGCAATGTAAAGCGAACACACAAGCGAAACACAGAAACACGTAAGGGCAAGAGAGAGAGAGAGAGAGAGAGAGAGAGAGATAAATGGAGATACAGCAGAGAGAGAGAGAGAAAGAGAGACCTAAGAGAGAGAGAGAGAGAGAGAGAGAGAAGAGAAAGAAAGCGGAGCTTCAATGACGGGGGGAACAGGTGGGTTTTGAAGTTAGATTTGAAAGCAGAGAGGGTCGGTCGCTGACAAGAGGAAGTTTGTTCCAGGAGATCGGTACTGTACATTACGCAATATGCAAAAATTGAGAAGGTAACAATTGTGTACAAACACATACACAGACAGACAGACAGACAGACAGACAGCGAAACAGACGGATAAACAGATAGACACAGTCAGGAAGTCAAACAGACAGACAGACAGACAGACAGACAGAGATACAAACGAGATACAGCTCAGACAAGAAATATGCAGCGCAAAGAAGGAAATTTCGGTTTTTCAAGGTCAAACGTCAAGGTCAAGGTCAGCACGCCAATGATTTCATACTCTGGTGTCTTTTACTCTAGGTAATACACCACCACACAAAACCTGAAGCGCTTCTGTCAAGCAAAAATGTGGAAAATATAGCAACCTCCACCTCCCACCCCCACTTTTAGACCTCAACCACTTTCAAGGTCTACTGATGAGTCCTTGACCTTGATCAGTACCCTTGACCTTGATCGGTACCCCATCATCAGAATCGCCCCAAGCCAATGCACCTACATGCCAAGTTTGAAGACTAAGTCCAACGGTGTAGAAGTTATGGCCCCTTAAAGATTTAGGGTTTTCAAGGTCACACGTCAAAGTCAAGGTCACGACAGCGATACTTTATGCGCCGATGCCTTCCTCTCCTGGTGACATGCCCCCCCCCAAAAAAAAAAAAAAAAGAAAAAAAAAAGAAAAAAGGAAGCGATTCTGTCAAGCGGTTCGGGACATATCCTTGGGACAGACAAAAAACAACAACAAATAAACAAACAAAAATCAAACAAACAGCGGCAAATGCAGACTCCTTTGCCCGATCTAAATTTGGGCAAAGGACAAAGAAAATAACAAACAAACCGCGACAAACGCAGACTCCTTTGCCCGATCTATATCGGGGCAAAGGACAAAGAAAACAGAAAACAAACCGCGACAAATGCAGACTCCTTTGCCCGATCTAAAGTCGGGGCAAAGGACAAAGAAAACAACAAACAAACCGCGACAAACGCAGACTCCTTTGCCCGATCTATATCGGGGCAAAGGACAAAGAAAACAGAAAACAAACCGCGACGAATGCAGACTCCTTTGCCCGATCTAAAGTCGGGGCAAAGGACAACGAAAATAACAAACAAACCGCGACAAACGCAGACTCCTTTGCCCGATCTATATCGAGGCAAAGGACAAAGAAAACAGAAAACAAACCGGGACGAATGCAGACTCCTTTGCCCGATCTATATCGGGGCAGAGGACAACCAACCCACCAACCTGGATTAGCAGGATAACCGCCAGGACAATGGCCGCCAAAACCAGATTGTCGAGGACTTTGTCATGCAGCTTCTGGTAGCAACCCTGTAGACAAGGATAAACAGTGCTTGATGTGTGCGCGTGCTCGTGCGTGCTTGCATGTGTGGATACACAAGTGTGTGTGTGTGTAAGTCAAGTCAAGTCAAGTCAAGTCAAAATTTCATTTAAAGATGGACAATGAATAAGCAAACTTGCATGCTCTTTTTCATCAAGCCATCTAACAAAGACAAAATGCAAAGACACATGCACAATACACAAACCATATTGCTTAAGTGTGTGTGTGTGTGTGTGTGTGTGCGTGTGTGTTCATGTGTGCGCTGTGTGTGCGTGCGCGCGCGTGTGTGCCTCGTGTGTGTGTGTGTGTGTGTGTGTGTATGTGTGTGTGTATGTGTGTACGTGTTCATGTGTGTGTGTTTGTGTGTGTGTGTGCGTGCGCGCCTGCGGTGTGTGTGTGTGTGTGTGCGTACGTCGTGTGTGTAGCGCGCGGGTGTGTGTGTGTGTGTTAGCGCGTGTGTGTGTCACTTAAAGTGTTTTTAGACGACTACTATACAATTATAAATGAATGCGAATCTACGAGGGGCACTCCATATATTTTAAAAGTGTGTACCTTCCTTCTGGCTAGTCCAACTTTTAGAAGTATCCCTCACTGGAAGTGAACACAGTCATGCACCTGAATATTCTTTCAAACAAAACGGTTATGGCACCAGACCAGGTCCACCGAGGTAAGTCAGAAATAGTGCCCTCGACGAACGCTCAAGCATATTCAAAACTAGAATTGCTTCCCCCTTCACTAGTGTTGGACACATGATAGTAGGGAAAAGTCACAAGGGAATAAGAACAACAAAAGTGTTTAAGAGACCAGCCACACTCTACCAAAAGTCTGTTCTCATGCAAAACGTTCAAAGTAGCTACAGCTGTGTGGTCACTGCGTTGTCACACTGAAATAGGGGGAGACATAGATATTTATGTTTCAATCTACAGTGACAGCTCTTCTCTCTGAGGCCATAGAACCTTTTTCTTTAGAAACAAATCACAACTATTTCTTTGCTAGATGATTGGTATTGCAATCAACTTTGGTGGAGGGGAGTTAATTAGAAAGAGAGTATTCACCCTTTGTTCAATTTCGGTATTTCTTTGATACATTTTGCTATTGTTCTGTTTTCTGGGGCATTTTATTGGTGTGTGTGGGGGGGGGGGGGGGGGGGAGGGTGTCTCACCTGAAACATCCAAACGGATAATGTTTGCTTGTTTACCAAAACAATCATACTGACAGATAAGTGTTGTGTCATCTTTCACGATGTCCCAAATGCTGGATGACTTCTCACTATCTAATTTGTTGTATGATTTGGGTGCACCATTCAACAACCCTACCCCTTTTCTGATCTTCAGTAAACTAGTGGGGCCAATAACGGTTCTAACGTACGCGCATACGAAGGTGTTCATGTAGGAATTTATCGAGGCTTCCTGATGAAAAGTTCTTTTTGTTTGTGGCTCAAGCCACAAACCTATAACTCACTTTGTCGGTCGGTCGGTCTGTCCGTCCAAAATTGTCGCACATTTTGACAAAATGTCGCACTTCAAATCGAGGCTACACTTCAAAATTAATTGAGGCCGCTCTTTAAAATGATGTATTTTAAAAGCGTACAAAATAATAAACATACGTAATACAGACACTACAACAGACACGACGAGTATGCGGTGCTTCTTTTGATGAGCATAAGTAGGATACATAGTTGTAAATGTTTTCCAAAAGATATAAAAAGTTACGAAATGGTGCAGAGATAACATTCTGGTTTACAGATTAAAATTATTGAAAAGGCAGGGGAGGTGACTCATGATTGGAGTGGTAAAAATAGACCGCGTGCCACAAACTATTGCGATTTCGCGCTTGTTTTTTAATGATCTCATCGGCACTTATCCAGAGATCTGGTCGGATGAAACCCAGTCGAATTGGCGACTGTCCCATTTACTTCCAACTCACTCAGGCAGTTGCGGGTGGGAATACAGCCAATGCTTGCCGATAGTGAAGACGGCACACGCTGCCGTCAAGTAGTCGAATGCAGTTCACAACTGAATGTTCTTCCAACTAAAAAGGTTGGATAGTGTGAGGCGGCTTTTAGGTTTTATGTGGAAGAAAACAAATGTTTTTTATCAATAAAATAATCATCTCCCTCCCTCCCTCGTTCTTTCCCTCTCTCACTCCCTCACTCGTTCTCTCCCTCCCTCGTTCTGTCCCTCTCTCACTCCCTCCCTCGTTATCTCCCTCCCTCGTTCTCTCCCTCTCTCGTTCTCTCCCTCCCTCGTTGTCTCCCTCCCTCGTTCTTTCCCTCTCACTCACTCCCTCGTTCTCTCCCTCCCTCGTTCTCTCCCTCCCTCGTTCTTACCCACTATCTCTCCTTCCCTCGTTCTCTCCCTCCCTCGTTGAGAGGGGAAGAAAGAAAGAAGGAGGAAAAAGGAGAAATCTCCCTCCCTCGTTCTCTCCCTCCCTCGTTCTCTCCCTCCCTCGTTCTTACCCACTATCCCTCCTTCCCTCGTTCTCTCTCTCCCTCGTTCTTCTCCCTCCCTCGTTCTCTCCCTCCCTCGTTCTTACCCACTATCCCTCCTTCCCTCGTTCTCTCCGATCCTTCGTTCTCTCCCTCCCTCACTCCCTCACTCGTTCTCTCCCTCCCTCATCTCCCTCCTTTCTCTTTCCCTCTCTCCCTCCCTCGTTCTTTCCCTCCCTCGTTCTCTCCCTCCCTCGTTCTCTCCCTCCCTCGTTCTCTCCCTCCCTCGTTCTCTCCCTCCCTCGTTCTCTCCCTCCCTCGTTCTTTTAAATTCCCTCGTTCTCTCCCTCCCTCGTTCTTCTCTCTCCCTCGTTCTCTCCCTCCCTCCCTCCCTCCGTCGTTTCTTTCTCTCCCTCGTTCTTTCTCTCCCTCGTTCTCTCCCTCCCTCCCTCCCTCGTTCTTCTCTCTCCACTCTCTCTCTCACCCTCCCTCCCTCCCTCCCTCCCTCGTTCTTTCTCTCCCACGTTCTCTCCCTCCCTCCCTCCCTCCCTCCCTCGTTCTTTTCTCTCCCACGTTCTCTCTCCCTCCCTCCCTCATTCTTTCTCTCCCACGTTCTCTCCTCCCTCCCTCCCTCCCTCCTCGTTCTTTCTCTCCCACGTTCTCTCCCTCCCTCCCTCCATCCCTCCCTCGTTCTCTCCCTCCCTCGTTCTTTCTCTCCCACGTTCTCTCCCTCCCTCGTCTCCCTCCCTCGTTCTTTCTCTCTCTCCCACGTTCTCTCCCTCCCTCCCTCCCTCCCTCGTTCTCTTCCTCCCTCGTTCTTTCCCTCCATCGTTCTCTCCCTCCCTCCCTCCCTCCCTCGTTTCTCTACCTCCCTCGTTCTTTCCCTCCCTCGTTCTCTCCCTCCCTCCCCTCCCTCCCTCCCTCGTTCTCTTCCTTCCAGACAACGCTTTTGAAAGAAAATCACAGGATAATGTTGTAAATAGTTTTGGGAAATATTTGATTCAGTTTTGTTGTATGTTTCAGCTAACACCTTTAAATGGTTTTATTGAGGGTGATTTGGATGGAAGGTTTACTTTTTTGTCTGAGAGAGGAAACAGTACGATTGATTTATTTTTGTCTTCTATTGATTTTGTACAGTGTGTCCAACATATGTCAGTCACAAATCGTATTGAGTCTCAACATTTACCTATACAGCTGAATCTATATAGAAAAACCCAGGATAGTAATCAATCAACTAATGATGCTAAAGGAAAAGTAGAAACATTGAAGTGGGACCCAGAAAAGACGCAGTTATTTTTAGACTATCTAAATTCGGACGAAGGAAAATTAGCCATGCATGACGCTATGACCCAGATAGAGGTCAATGCCGAATCCGCGCTCAGTCAGTTTGTAGGCACACTGCTAACTGCTGGCGAAATGCACAGTGTATTTTGGGGGCCGCTCGCGGCGCGGAAAAAATTGGTTTGACGACTCTTGTAGAAAACTGAAAAATAAAGTTGGACATCTATTGAACCGTTGCACGCGCACTCGTAAAAAAGAGCACGCACAGGCTTTCTTTCGTGAACGGTCCCTCTATCAATCCAAACTAAATGAAAAAAGAAAATTGTACAATCAGTCTGTTCGAACTTCGTTACTGGAAAATAAAAATAATAGCTCTAAATTCTGGTCAACAGTTAAACGAGCACGCCCCAAAAATAACAAGCATGTGCCTATAAGTATTAAAAGTTGGCAAGATCATTTCACTAAGGTTCTAGGGCAGCACACAGCAAGAGAGACAGAACATAACACCGTTACAGACAATGAACAACAAGATGATTTTATTCACGTTCCTGAGTTAGACGCTGAGATCACAGAAGAGGAAGTGAAGTTTGCTATTCGTAAGCTCAAAGCAGGTAAAGCCGCTGGTCTTGATTTAGTAACAGGCGAATTTTTGAAAGTTTCTGAACATATAGCCACACCTTTCCTTACAAAATTATTCAACAAGCTTTTTGACCAAGGGATTTTCCCGGAAGAATGGTCCCGATCAGTTATAGTTCCTTTATTTAAAAAAGGTGACATAAACAACCCTGAAAACTATCGTGGTATTTCCCTGTTAAGTACCATAAGTAAAGTTTTTACATCTATTCTTAACAAACGATTGTATACATGGGCTGAAAAAGAGCACAAAATCTGTGAAGAGCAAGCTGGATTCCGCAAAACTTATGAAACCATAGATCATGTTTTTACACTTATATCAATGATTAAAAAATGTATGTCAGGCCACAGGAAAAGTAAAATGTATGTTGCTTTTATAGATTATATGAAAGCTTTTGACTCGGTGGATAGAGATTGTCTTTGGCTAGTTCTGAAAAAGTTAAAAACTTCTACTAAAATGTTAAATATGCTCGAAGGTATTTATAAATCTGTTCAGTCATGTGTGCGTTGGGGGAGTGAAGTATCTGATTTTTTTTAATGTTCGGCTGGAGTCAAACAGGGCTGCATGTTGTCTCCCCTGATTTTTTCCCTTTTGATAAGTGAAGTTGCTGAACAAGTAACACATTTTGGAAAGCATGGCTTTCAGTTTTTACCCGGTTTACGGGAAATTTTTCTGTTACTGTTTGCCGACGATATTTGTTTAATTTCATCAACACCCACTGGTCTTCAAAATCAGATTAATAATCTTGAAAAGGCATCAACTTCTTTAGGACTTAAAGTTAATTTAAGTAAGACTAAAATAATGATTTTTAGAAAAGGAGGGTACTTATCTAAGTCAGAGAAATGGTTCTTTCAAAATACAGAAATTGAAATTGTAAATAGCTATAAATATTTAGGATTCACACTAACTACTAAGTTGTCTTATGACATTGCTCTTGAGGAATTTTCTGGTCGAGCTAAAGGTAAAATTGTTGAAATTATGAAAACAATGTGGAGGTTAGGGACTTTAGATGTGTCAGTATTTTTTAAATTGTTCGATGCCCAAGTTAAGCCTATGCTATTATATGCAGCTGAAATCTGGGGTTTATCTCCTTTCCATGCAGTCGAACAGTCTCATTTGTTTGCCTGCAAGCGTTTTTTGAATGTTTACCCCAAAACTCCAAACACAATGGTGTATGGGGAATTGGGACGATATCCGCTATATATAGACAGTACAATTAAAGCAATACGCTATTGGTTGAAGCTTCAAAAATTACCCATTTCCAGGTTACCTAGGCAAGCCTATGAGATGCAAAAAATAAACTTACAACAGCTCTCTGGTGGTCATTCACCTCAAAGTAATTGGGCTCATTCTGTAAAGCATTGTCTGGATATGTTTGGTTTTTCTTTCGTTTGGTTGGATGGTGGTGTAGGTAATGAAAAGTTGTTTATGTATGAACTTAGACAACGTATGATTGATTGTTATAGACAAGAATGGCATAGCAAATTATTTGGTAGTGATAGATATAGTATGTACCGCTCGTTTAAATCATTATTACAGGCTGAGCAGTACCTAGTTGATATTACGATTCCTAGATTTAGAAATATCTTTATTAAATTCCGACTTGGAATCAGCGACCTTGAAGCTCACCAGCGATATAAACAAAGCTCCAAAATGTGCTCCCTTTGTAAAGTAATTGAAAGTGAAACGCATTTCTTTTTTGATTGTCCATTATACCATGATTTAAGAGATAAATACCTTTCTCGTCATTTCAAATTTGATCATAGACCAACACTATCATTGCTACTCCAAAGCGAAAAAAGGGAAATAACTCGCTCTGTGGCGATGTTCATTTTCTATGCAATGAAAGAAAGAGAATTATTCCAACTGTCAAAAAAGTCTTAGTTGTTTAAAAAAAATGCATGCTGTAATTTGTTTGTTTTTTTTAAAACTTATTTTCATGGATATGCTATGTTCGCGCGTGTATTGCAAACATGAGAATACGCGCGCGCATGTGTGTGTGTGTGTGTGTGTGTGTGTGTGTGTGTGTGTGTGTGTGAGGGAGAGATATATGTAAATTGTTTTGACCTCCTTGCAGATAGGTCGGTGGCCTTTGCAATTAAAAATTGTTCAAATTGTTCAAATTGTTGTTCCCTCCCTCGTTCTTTCCCTCTCTCACTCACTCCCTCGTTATCTCCCTCCCTCGTTCTCTCCCTCCCTCGTTCTTTCCCTCGTTCCTCCCTCCCTCCCTCCTCCCTCCCTCCCTCCTCGTCCCTCTCTCCCTCCCTCGTTCTTTCCCTCCCTCGTTCCTCCCTCCCTCGTCCTCTCCCTCCCTCACTCTGTCCCTCGTTCTCTTCCGCCCTCGTTCTTTCCCTCCCTCGTTCTCTCCCTCCCTCTCCTCCTCTCCCTCCCTCGTCCCTCTCGTTCCTCCCTCGTTCTTTCCCTCCCTCGTTCTCCCTCTCCCTCCCTCGTCTCTCTCCCTCCCTCGTTCTCTGTCCCTCGTTCTCTCCCGCCCTCGTTTCTCTTCTCTTCTCCCTCGTTCTCTTCCGCCCTCGTTCTTTCTCTCCCTCGTTCTCTCCCTCCCTCGTTCTCTCCCTCCCTCGTTCGTTCTCCCCCTTCCCTCCCTCGTTCTCTCCCTCTCCCTCCTTCGTTCTCTCCCTCCTCTCCTCAATCTCTCCCTCGTCCCTCTCCCTCTCCCCTCACTCGTTCTCTCCCTCCCTCGTTCTCTTCCTCCCTCGTTCTTCCCTCCCTCGTTCTCTCCCTCCCTCACTCTGTCCCTCGTTCTCTTCCTCCCTCGTTCTTTCCCTCCCTCGTTCTCTCCCTCGTTCTCTTCCTCCCTCGTTCTCCCTCGTTCCTCCCTCGTCGTTCTCTCCCTCCCTCGTTCTCTTCCTCCCTCGTCTCTCTCCCTCTCTCCCTCTCTCCCTCGTTCTCTTCCTCCCTCGTTCTCCCTCCCTCCCTCGTTCTCTCTCCTCCCTCTTCCCTCTCTTCCCTCCCTCGTCTCCTCCCTCCTCTCCCTCCTCGTTCTCTCCCTCCCTCTCTCTCCCTCCTCGTTCTCTCCCTCCCTCGTCCTCTCCCTCCCTCGTTCTCTCCCTCCCTCTCCCTCTCCCTCTCCTCCCTCCCTCGTCCTCCTCGTTCTCGCTCCTCCCTTTCCCTCCCCTCGTCCTCCCTCTCCCTCCCTCGTTCTCTTCCTCCTCGTTCTCCCTCCCTCGTTCTCTCCCTCCCTCGTTCTCTCTCCCTCCCTCGTTCTCTCCCTCCTCGTTCTCCCTCCCTCGTTCTCTCCCTCCCTCGTTCTGTCCCTCCCTCGTTCTTTCCCTCCCTCCCTCACTCCCTCCCTCGTTCTCTCCCTCCCTCACTCTGTCCCTCGTTCTCTTCCGCCCTCGTTCTTTCCCTCCCTCGTTCTCTCCCTCCCTCTCCCCTCGTTTCTCTCCCTCCACTCTCCTCGTCGTTGTCTCCCTCCCTCGTGCTCTCCCTCCCTCACTCTCGTCCCTCGTTGTCTTCCTCCC
>CM065709.1:29874583-29875664 GCA_017654935.2 Phymorhynchus buccinoides | reverse complement strand
TGCATGACATAGACAGACAGAAAGACAGCCAGACATAGACAGAGAGTGGGGTGGAGACAGAGGAGACAGAAAGAGATAGACAGACAGACAGGGAAACAGACAGGTGAGAGAATGAGAGAGACAGAGGCAAAGGCAGAGAGACAGACAAGAAAGATTGGAAGAGAGACATACAGACAAACAGACAAAGACAGTGAGACAGAGACAAAGATGCGAAACACTCAGGCAGACAGACAATCCACAGAGACAGACGGAAGAAAGCGAGAAATAGAGATAGAGCGAGTGAGGAAAGAGAATAAAAGTCAGACAGAGACAGATTGACAGACAGACATAGACGAGAGAGAAGGAGAGGAAAGAGAGAGAGAGAGAGAGACAGAGACAAACATACAGACAAAGAGACTGACAAAGAGAGACAGAGACTGCGTATTTTCGTACTTGCAGTACATGTTTCTACCTTTTCCTTGCCTACTCTCTTGGGCCTGGTTGTACCTACTAACAAGGGAAATAACTCTCTTTTCTGTGTAGATACCCATTTAGGAAGTAGCCCTATTATAACGGTCACTTTCTTCTAACGTCATTCTGCCAAACTGAAAGCCCTTGGGCCATTTATGAACTTTTGTTTCTGACCGAGCAAGGTGTAAAAAAACAAGTTATCGAAGTCTAATACCTTTGTTTGAATACCTTTCCTTTAGTATAAGCATTATAAGCGTAGAAGTTTATATAGATAAGACATTCTCTGCGTTATAGATATTTTCACAGCTTAGGGTCAACGTGCACTTTGGTAGACATTTTGCTTTGCTCAACGGTTATGGACTGGTACGTGGAAAATAATGAAAGTTTGCGACGTAAGTATTATGATAATGGTCTATCTCATGACACCATTTGATTTTTTTTCTGATGCCACACGAATCTTCACATTGCAAAATATACGATTGCCCTTCGTATTATTATATAAAATAAAACATAATAAAGGCTTATTTCGATTAAGTGTGTGTGTGTGTGTGCCTGTGTTTGCGCGCGTGTGTGCGTGCGCGCGGTGTGTATGCATGTATGTGCGTGCGTCGAGCGCGCGCGTGTGTGTTCC
>CM065709.1:29862083-29867083 GCA_017654935.2 Phymorhynchus buccinoides | reverse complement strand
TTTGTTTGTTTTAAACACGTGTTTTCCTTCCACCCCCCCCCCCTCCCCCTCTCCCCTGATTGTCGAATCGCACGCATGGCATTTATAACTCCATAAGCTTGAAGAAAAAAAAGTTTACTGGTCTAGTGTTAGAATCATAAAACAGAAGGAAACAATAGGTTCTGTTGTCAGCCGACGAGAGCACAGCTAGCTAAAGAAATTAAGCTTTGAAATACAACAACAGATCCAGTGCGTTCTTTCCTCTCTCTGTTTTTTCATTTGCTCTGAAAATAAGCAAATAAAGTTAAGTTTGTCACCTTGTTTTACACCATTTGAAAAATAAAATAAATATTTTTAGTTACTTTGTTTTGTATCGAATGCTAGCATTGACTTATGCAAAATATACTTTAATGCAACGAAACATTTGCCATAGATTTAATTTTTTTATACCTTTTATTTTATCTTTTCTTACCTCACACAACGATGTTCTCTTGACAGAATCAAATGCCTTTTCAAAGTCCACTTAGAAAGGTTTAGCAATGCCATCATTGATTTATATAATAATAAACATACTTTGATGCAACGAAACAATTGCCATAGATTTCATTGGTGGGTTTAAAAAAAACAAAAAACCTCGCACAACGATGTTCTCTTTACAGAATCACATGCCTTTTCAAAGTCAACTTATAAAGTTTAGCAATGCCAGCATTGACTTATATGATAATAAACATACTTTTATTACAACGAAACATTTGCCATATAATGATATATTTCATTGTTGTTGTTTTTTTAATGATACCTCGCACAGCGATGGTTCTCTTTACAGAATCAAATGCCTTTTCAAAGTCAACTTAGAAAGTTTAGTAATGCCATCATTGTCTTATATAATAAACAACATACTTTAATGCAACGAAACAATCGCCATAGATTTCATTGGTGTTTTTTTTAATATATAAATAATACCTCGCACAACGATGTTCTCTTTACAGAATCAAATGCCTTTTCAAAGTCAACTTAGAAAGCATTAGCAATGCCATCATTGACTTATATAATAATAAACATACTTTAATGCAACGAAACAATTGCCATAGATTTCATTGGTGGTTGTTTTTAAAAATATTAATACCTCGGACAACGATGTCCTCTTTACAGTATCACATGCCTTTTCAAAGTCAACTTATAAAGATTAGCAATGCCAGCATTGACTTATATAATAATAAACATACTTTTATTACAACAAAACATTTGCCATAGATTTCATGTTTTTTATATTTCATAAATAATACCTCGCACAACGATGGCCTCTATGCAGAATCAAATGCCTTTTCAAAGTCAACTTAGAAAGGTTATCAATGCCAGCATTGACTTATACAACATAAACATACTTTTAACCCTTTCAACGCCAGTCATTTTTCAGCTAAGACTTTCCATTAACCTTACCTGGGTAGAGAAAAGATTTCATCTGCAATATTGGGAATATAAAAGTGACATACATAAAATAGGGCCTGTCCTTACCTCCCAAAATTAAGAGCATGAGATCATTGGATAACAGACCCTCATGTGATGCCTTTTAGTGACATGGGTGTTAAGTGATTGTGTTGCCAAGAGGCGACATTGGCGATGAAAGGTTTTTTTAATGCAACGAAGCATTTGCCATAGATTTTTTTTGCTTTGTTTTGAATAATACCTCGCACAACGATGTTCTCTTTACAGAATCAAATGCCTTTTCAAAATCCACTAAAAAAGTTTAGCAATGCCAGCATTGACTTATATAATATAAACATACATTAATGCAACGAAACATTTGCTATATATTTCATTGTGTGTTTTTTTGTTTTAAAAAAACCCCTCACACAATGATGTTCTCTTTACAGAATCAAATGCCTTTTCAAAGTCAACTTAGAAAGCTTAGCAAAGCCAGCATTGACATAATATACTATAAACATACTTTAATGCAACGAAACATTTGCCATATATTTTTTAAAAATGTGTGGTGTTTTTAAAAAAAATAATGCCTCGCATTTAAATGGTTCTCTTTACAGAATCAAATGCCTTTTCAAAGTCAACTTAGAAAGGCTGGCAATGCCAGCATTGACTTATATAATATAAACATGCTTTAATGCAACGAAACATTTGCCATATATTTCATTGTGTTTTTTTGTTTTAAAAAACACCTCGCACAACGATGTTCTCTTTACAGAATCAAAAGCCTTTTCAAAGTCAACTTAGAAAGTTTAGCAAATCCAGCATTGACATATATACTATAAACATACTTTAATGCAACGAAACATTTGCCATAGATTTCATTGTTTTTGTGTGTGTGTGTGTGTGTGGTTTTTAAAAATAATAATACCTCGCATTTAGATGGTTCTCTTTACAGAATGAAATGCCTTTTCAAAGTCAACTTAGAAAAGCTTAGCAATGCCAGCATTGACTTAGATAATAATAAACATACTTTAATGCAACGAAATATTTGCCATAGATTTCATTGTTTTCATACATAGTACCTCGCACAACGATGTTCTCTTTACAGAATCGAATGCGTTTTCAAAGTCAACGTAGAAAGTTTAGCAATGCCAGCATTGACTTATATAATATAAACATACTTTAATGCAACGAAACATTTGCCATAGATTTCATTTTTTTTTTTTTAAATACCTCGCACAACGATGTTCTCTTTACAGAATCAAATGCCTTTTCAAAGTCAACTTAGAAAGGTCTATCAGGCTTACTTGATGAATTAAGATAATGGATGCATGAGGTACCTGTACTTACGTGTCCTTAAGGTGTGTGTAGTTATCAATTATCACTATAGGCATCAATGAATTGTATGTGCCCTTATAATATACGGAGTGCTAATCGTGGTTATTTGCATGGGTGATCTGTTTTCTGAATTTAGTGTCATGCATTGTACCTAAATGCAGAATGATATTGTCATAACTATGTTGGTAAACAATGAATATGTTGAAATATGTTGAGCATGTGCCCTAAACAGAAAATTAAAAACACAAACAACAAAAACTTGCACAACGATGTTCTCTTTACAGAATCAAATGCCTTTTCAAAGTCAACTCAGAAAGGTTTAGCAGGCTTACCACAGAATCTTCGGCCAGAAAGAGTCCACCCACCACACCTTGACAAATAACCAGGATGCACATGACAATGGCGAACTGAAACACAGCCATCATTAATTTTAACCCCTTCACTGCTGAGAGATAATGGATTTATTGTATTAATAATAATAATATTAATAATAATGGGAATTTATATAGCGCTCTTTCTCACATGAGCTCAGTGCGCTTTACATTGATAACTAGAACATTAAACACAAACAAATAATGAATCATTAGAAAGTAAAATAAACATGATGATTGCACACAACGCACGCACGCGCATTGCTGTGTGCCAATCCAAATTTGGCTTTCAGGGGTTTGCATCACTGAAATGTCTACTGCTCATCCATTTGTTGATGTCACAAGTTAAAAAAAGAGTTTTTCAAAGAGTATGCAACAAATTATAGGGATTTTCCCCATTTACAATACAAACCTAAATACAAACATTACAGCTTAATAGAGTCGAAATAGTCTGGCAGTACTTTTTTCTTTCTTCTGTGTTCTATCTATCTATCATTGTCTATCTCTCTCTCTCTCTCTCTCTCTCTCTCTCTCTCTCTCTCTCTCTCTCTCTCTCTCTCTCTCTCTCTCTCTCTCTCTCTCTCGCTCTGTGTGTCTTTTTCTCTCCCCCCCCTCTCTCTTTCTCTTTCTCACTCTCGGCGACTCTCTCTGTCTCAGTCTGTAAGTCTGTGTGTCTGTCTGTCTGTCTGTCTGTCTGTCTCTCTTTCCCCCCCACCCTCTTTCTTTCTCTGAAAAAACCCAACAACCCAAATCCACCAGAACGTCAGGGCTCCCAATGGTCCCGCAAAACAAGGGGTCCCAGGGATTCCTTCACTTACAGTATAGAGGGTCCTAGAGGCGGGATAGAGGGTCCCAGTGGCATTAGGAATGCCAAAAAGAATTTTTGCTAGTGCATCCCTGGGACCCCCTGCACATTCTTTTAGAGGGTCCTTTAGAATTTCAGTACTTCATAGACCCCCAAATGGGGGTCCCTGGGAGCCCTGAACGTGAAGTCCTCCGATCTGTAGAACAGGTAGACTACATGTGGGACATGTATAACCATAAAGATAGCGGGACGATCCTGGGAGGTACCCACCGCGATACAAGGAAAGTCCCGATCTTTTTTCTTCTTTTTTTAAAATGAATAATTAGGGGCGACATTCAAAAGCGCGGGTTTCTGAACCGGATATAATTATTTTAAAAGCGCGTATAAACCCATGATACGAAAGCACGGAGGGTGACCTACCAGAAAATGAGTGTGGAGCACGGGAGACACGAGAAATGCAACTCGGCCAGCTGTTCATGATGTACATGCGATACTCATTCACCATGGATTTTTTCTGTATCGAATACGAATAAAGGAAAGAAGTCTCTAATGCACGATGGGTATGTCTACCGGGTTGACAGCGTTTTGAAAGATGGCATAATATCGTGACGCTGCACCAACAAAAAATGCAAAGGACGACTTCGAACTGACAGTGACATGACATATCTGACCCCAGTGATAATGGAACACAACCACGACGGCGACGGTGGGGTGAATTGGTGGGTGGGGGTTGGAAATCTGTGCTCAAAATTGTAAAAAGAAACAATCCGCGTTTACGTATGCTGATTTGACGCGCTTTCGTAAAAACATTTCCGCGCTTCTGATATGCCAATACGCGCTTTCGTAAAATATCCCCTTTAGTACTCACCAGAACCAGCAGAGGCCTCCATTTGTAACAGGCCCCACAGCACGCCAGGAAAGAGACGAAGAACAGAACCCCACCAAAGGCCATGAGGGCGATTCCCATGTCTCCGACAAAAGGAAGCTCGGTGACTTCAGAGATGTCGGGGATGTTGAAGTCCTCCTTGGTCTGGTCGCTGATGCCGTCGTCGACTATCCCCAGCAGCGTCCCCGTGAACTTG
>CM065709.1:29849583-29857083 GCA_017654935.2 Phymorhynchus buccinoides | reverse complement strand
TTTAAGATTAGGCGCTATAAATGCTGATTATTATTATTATTATTATTATTATATTATTATTATTATTATTATTATTATTATTATTCGTAATTTGAAAATTCAACAACAGAATTTCCCCCCCTGGCCAGATAGGGTAGTACTAGTACCTTAAAGTACAAATATAAAATATACACACACTTCCTTTTAAACAAAACCACAGATAGGGATAGGGGTAAGGGGGGTGGGCTCTATATATCTCGTAAAACAATGTTCTAGAAACTCCTTAGAAAAGGGGGTAGGGGGTGGGGGGAGGGGCTGTCTTTTCAATGCCCCGTGTCCTCGTGTGGGGTAGGCCTATAATGCTACCGTGTTAATGGGATCCCGTCACGATTTAGAAGAAGAGGAAGAAGAAGAAGGAGGAGAAGATTACTGCTTACAATAAATAATATGACGTAGACACACAACACAATAGGGAGGGCGAAACACTACACTGTACTATAGGCGTTCAATAATCCGTGACTTGAGATCAATGTAATGTGCACGGAGTTTTATTTGGCAATCGTTCTTCTTCTTCTTCTTGTTCTTGTTGTTGTTGTTGTTGTTGTTCTTCTCTTCTTCTTCTTCTTCTTCTTCTTTTCATGGTAGAAGATCTTCTTCTTCTTCTTCTTCTTCTTCTTCTTCTTCTTCTTCTTCACATTGTAGTAGAATTGTAGTAGATCTTCTTCTTCTTCTTCTTCTTCTTCTTCTTCTTCTTCTTCTTCTTCTTCACATTGTAGTAGAATTGTAGTAGATCTTCTTCTTCTTCTTCTTCTTCTTCTTGTTCCTCTTCTTTAAAATTATTCTGAGACTACCGTAATCGTTATCCGTGCCAACAACCTACCCGAGGGATCAAATTCTTGTCATTTTGACAACGCGACATCAACAAAACCACAGAGGGCCCTGTTAACCGCCGTTTTGTCCAAATTCCGTCTATAGACAAAACGGCGAGGTTTATAGACAAAACGGCGGGGTTAGATCCGCCGTTTTGTCCACATTTTCTATTATGATTTGGACAAAACGGCGGTTCAACAATCCGCCGTTTTGTCTATAGACAAAACGGCGGGTTGGAGAAAACGGCGCCCGACTAATTAGCATTCCAACGGTAAAATTAGGCCAAAGTGACCAGTGTCAGCGGCCAGCTTGTTATTCTTTTTATTTTAAAATGAGAACTTGTCAAGAATGAGTTTTTATAACTCCAACTTTCATTTGGACAAAACAGCGGTTCAAAATCGGGCGCCGTTTTGTCCAACCGCGATTGTTGAACCGCCGTTTTGTCCGAATCATAATAGAAAATTTGGACAAAACGGCGGATCTAACCCCGCCGTTTTGTCTATAGACAAAACGGCGGAATTTGGACAAAACGGCGGTTAACAGCCCCCCTGTGAGTTTGGGGGTAAGGTGGGGGTGTATACAAATGAATGCCAGGATAATTATGTGTGTGTGTGTGTGTGTGTGTGTGTGTGTGTGTGTGTGTGTGTGTGTGTGTGTGTGTGTGTTAATGTGTGTGTTCTTTCGTACATGCATGTGTGTACATGTTTGTGCATGCATGCGCGCTTGCATGTATGTGTGTGTGTGTGTGTGTGTTTGTGTGTGATTGTACGTGTGTGTGTGTGTGTGTGGAGGAGGGGGGGGGGGCATGCGTGCAGGTTAGCCCGCAAATAATTTCTAATAATAATTTAATGATTACATTTATGTGCAACTTGGTCTTTTATTATTTTTTAAAAATGTCATGACCCTATTGTCTCCTGTTTATTTATTTATGGATGCTTTCCCCTTGATTATTTATTGATTGATTGATTTATCTATGCCTTGTGTCGATGATGATTTGGATACATGTGTGGTGATGGGTGGAGGCGGAGGGAATTGGGTGAGCGTGTGTGTGTGTGTTAGGGAGGTGAGGTGTAACAAATTGGGGTATTTGTATGTACAGCTCATAAGTATGCAAGTGGTGCTCACAAATGTTGCGGAAGCGTGTGTGTGCATATGGGTGCAGTTGTATGTGCTGTGTTATAGGGTGTGTGTAGTGTATATCAGAGAGAGAGAGAGAGAGAGAGAGAGAGAGAGAGAGAAAGAAAGTGTGTGTGTGTGTGTGTGTGTGTGTGTGTGTGTGTGTGTTGTGCATGCATAATACTCATAATTTTACATATGTGATATGTTACTTCTCGTGTGCATTGTGATTTATTGTATGTTTTAATGTGACAGCAAGCAAAATGTACTTATTCACTTTAATAGGGATAATAAATATTGATTGATTGATTGATTGATTGATTGTTTGATTGATTGAAATGGTGGGAAAGAGGGCAGTTCGTAACGTTTTGATAGTCGCTTGTATCTTTTCTAATAACGAACTTCTTGTCCAACTTCTTGCGAAGCGTGATTTGTTGTCCATTGTTTCCTTATTAGTTTTGTTTCCACTTTTATTGCACGCAAATGTGCTTCCTTGTTTGCATTGTGCTTGTACGAGTACCATACTGTAATTTCACCTAACGTGATAATAAAGTATTTTCGACTTTAACTTTGATTTGATATAAAACTAAAGATCAAAATAACACTCGGGTACGGCGTTCATGGGCGCGTGTCTCTTAAGCAGTTAACACGGCTAGTACAGCAGAACCTCCCTTATTAGACCTCCCATTATAAGACTCCCTCCCATGTAAGACCTGCTTCTCTGAAACATTGCCCTTCTTTGTAAGTATTAATATTACCTCCCTTATAAGACCTCATTTTGGTTACTCTAATCATTGTGGCAATGCCATAGCCGATGAGGTTTATCCGAGGCGTGGTTACTGCTGCACATATCTGTATTTTTAAAAAAAGATCGGGACTTTACTGGTTAAGCACTGCCTCCAGTATTGTTCCCACCATCTTTATATTTACAAATGCCCCACATGGCCGAAAGGCCGAAGAGGGCGTAAAACCCTATTTTCGTTCCCAGACCTCATTTTGGATGGGTTTTTTTAAGGTCTTATAAGAGAGATTCCACTGTAGCATGGAATCTAGCATACGTAGCCAGACAATCGTGCTGGCGGTTTCTCCTAATATACTTGTACGGTTACTGCCCGTATTAGCTGTTCAAAACGCGCTCGTGGTTACCCTTACCGGTGTCATGAGAAATAAGTACCTACCGTGAAATAAATACCCTTCAACAGCTCACTAGAACCATTCTTCTTTCATGTGATAACAACATCTTGATATTTTAAGTGCTCAATCTACACGGAAAGAACTAAGAAATAGAGCGGGAGGGAGTACATCTACATTTCTTGCCGATAAATCGATATACAAAGCCATGTCACTTCGTTTCGTATTTTTCAAAATGGCGGACGATATAAACAACCATCCGTGCAAACCGAAATAAATAATAATAAATGTTAGAAAAATGTTTCAATAATTATTTACTGATGAATCTTCTGTTCTTCCTGCATGCCGTCACAAGACGCCTCTGAATGTATTTAGGGGGCTAATCTTTCCCAAACAGCCAACAATTTGAATGAGGGAAAAAGAGTATTTATTTCATGGGTGAAATATTGTATGCAACACCGGGTTAGTCAGTCAAAAGTCCGACTTTAGTCTTTCAGACAGACAAAGAAGGGAGGCAACTGCAATTCCGGTGCGCTAGGCAGGCATTTGTGGATATACTGCTTTAGGAGCACACATACACACACACACACACACACACACACACATACACACACACATACACGCGCGCGCGCGCACGCACGGACACACACACACACACACACGCGCGCGCGCACGAGCACACACACACAAACGTGCGCACTATCTCTGTCTCTGCCTCTCTGAGAGAGACAATAATTAAGAAAGAGAGAGAGAGAGGGAAAGAGAGAGGATAACTAAGAGAGGGAGAGAGAGGGGGAGAGCGAGAGGGAGAGAAAGAGAAAGAGTTTGCACTGACTCACACACAAGCCCATTTTATCAGTCAATAATTAATTGTCCTTTGCCGATCTACGATCGCAAAGGAGTCTATTTTCGTTCGTGTATGTTTCTTTTCACCCCTTTTTTGTGTGCCATTTCTGTCTGTTTCAATGATATCTCCCGAACCGCTTGACCGAATCGCTTCAAATTTTGTGTGGTGGTGTATCACCATGAGAGGACGGCATCCGCGCATAAAATACCGCCGTCGTTACCCTGACCTTGGCGTACGATCTACGATCGCAAAGGAGTCTATTTTCGTTCGTGTATGTTTCTTTTCACCCCTTTTTTGTGTGCCATTTCTGTCTGTTTCAATGATATCTCCCGAACCGCTTGACCGAATCGCTTCAAATTTTGTGTGGTGGTGTGTCACCATGAGAGGACGGCATCCGCGCATAAAATACCTCCGTCGTTACCCTGACCTTGGCGTACGATCTACGATCGCAAAGGAGTCTATTTTCGTTCGTGTATGTTTCTTTTCACCCCTTTTTTGTGTGCCATTTCTGTCTGTTTCAATGATATCTCCCGAACCGCTTGACCGAATCGCTTCAAATTTTGTGTGGTGGTGTGTCACTATGAGAGGACGGCATCCGCGCATAAAATACCGCCGTCGTTACCCTGACCTTGGCGTACGATCTACGATCGCAAAGGAGTCTATTTTCGTTCGTGTATGTTTCTTTTCACCCCTTTTTTGTGTGCCATTTCTGTCTGTTTCAATGATATCTCCCGAACCGCTTGACCGAATCGCTTCAAATTTTGTGTGGTGGGTGTGTCACTATGAGAGGACGGCATCCGCGCATAAAATATCGCCGTCGTTACCCTGACCTTGGCGTACGACCTTGAAAACCGAAAATCTTTAAGGGGCCGTAACTTCCACACCGTTGGTTTTAGAGTCTTCAAATTTGGCATGTAGGTACTTTGGCTTATGGCCGTTCTGATGATGGCATACCGATCAAGGTCAAGGTCAAGGTCCTGGAGATCGGTAGGCCTTGAAAGTGGTAGGGGTCTACAAATTGGGTTTTAAGCCCTATTTTCCACATTTGTACTTGTATTTCTGTACGTTTGTCTGAAAGCAATTAAGCGTACAACGATCAATAGCTATCCCCCCCCCCCCCCCCCCCCCATCATACCACCACATCCGTACCCCCTCCCTTTCTCCTCCCCCCCCCCCCCCCCTTTGCCCCGAGTACGCAAACAAGGTTCAATTCGACAATTCTTTAAAGACCCACCAGATCACGTGTCAAAACCACGGCTTTCACGTGTTTTCCCTCTTATAGCTGGTAAGAAATCTTGTTTTGACCAAGTCTGACTCCCATACAAATGCCCCCAACTTCAAAACGAAACATCAAGGGAGTGAAACGCGTCGGCTTATTCGTAATCATAATTTCAGATTTATTACCCTTACAAAAATGTCAACGAGAACTGCCAGTCGTTCTCGTCGTGGAGTATTTATAAAAATCAACTGAAAAAAGTAGGCGAGACAGTCACACTGTGACTGTGAGAACATTTCATGATAGAAAAAAATATAAGCGAAGGAATTGGGAATCAAAAGGAATCTTACTTAGGCCAAGAAAATGTAGATGAATCTTGGAGAAATGGCAGAAGGATAGTGGATCTTGGACATTTGGCGGAACAGTTGAAGTCGTGCAAAGGATGCAAAAAGTCATTGTCGCTTCACAACATCATGTCGGAACATCGCTTCGGATTTGGAAGCATACTTCAGGTCTGGTGTTTGTGTGGCGTCATCAACCAAGTAACCACTGGACAACGTCACTATGAGGTTGGGAGAACGAAATCCCTGGTATTTGACGTCAATACTAAGAACAAAATAGGTCTATTGAACATATCTCGGCCATATTAACATTTCTTCCCCTCACAACACTAGGGGAAGACGGGGTAAAAAGCGCATGGGCGGGTAAGAAGCCCACCCCAATTATCTCATGAAATAAAGAAAATTTCAGTCAAATTTGCCCATGAGACGAATGCTAGACATTAACGCTCGTCTCATGGGCAAACCATCTTAGACGGAAAAAGTGCTGTCTCTATAGGGGATTTGAAGAATGAAAATATCACTTTTTCCATACAAAAATTCACCAATATTTTCTGTCCCGGATAGTACACTTGACACTTGGAGCGCAAGTGAAGTTATAGTGCGCGTGCACTACAACTGCACTTGTACCGTTTTGGGTTGAGGGGGAGAAATGTTAATATTGCCCATCTCTCTCTCTCTCTCTCTCTCTCTCTCTCATCTCTCATCTCTCATCTCTCTCTCTCTCATCTCTCATCCTCTCTCACTCTCACACACACATTCTCTCTCTTTTTCACTCTCTCTCTCTCTCTCTCTCTCCCTCTCTCCCTCTCTCCCTCTCTCTCTCTCTCTCTCTCTCTCTCTCTCTCTCTTTCTCTCTCTCACACACTCACTCCAGAGGTAGCTGTGTAGGAAAGAGGACAACCATCAATTATTTGTAAAATAGCCAGAAGCGTTGTTAAAGGGCACCCTGACGGATGAGGTTTTTCAAGAAACACGTCGAGATCACCAGGAAAACACCTTTTACAGAGATCGAAACACTCACATTGCTCTGCTTTCCGATAAATCAAACCGTCAAATCGGCGATTCCTCCTTGGCGGAGGTGCTGGAAGTTAGATTATTTCAGTGAAAGAGAAGACATGTGTCTTCGCTTTTCCAATGGCCGCCTGAATCGTTTAGACCAAATCACGAAATTTCCGCAATACAAGCCTTTTTATTTACAGTTTATCAAAAGGAGTTTCGCTCACAACTAAGGAAATAGCTCCAATTTGTTTTTAACTGCACTACAGAGAAGAAAAAGCTTCAACCACTCTGAGTGTCCTCCACCCACCCCGTCCAAAATGGCGTCTCTCAACGGGCAACTCCGCCAAGGAGGAATCGCCGCTTTGACGGTTTGATTTCTAGGAAACCAGAGCAAAGTGAGCGTTCCTATCCTTGAAAAAGGCTGTATTTCTGGGGACCTCGACGTGTTTCTTGCACACACAAAATCTCATCCGTCAGGGTGTCTCTTTGAAAGGAAAAAAAAGACTAGAGAATGAGGACGTTAGATCCACGAGCCGCGCGGCAGTATTTTCGACTCCGGTGACTTTGACATTTCGACAAATGCTCTTCATCTTCGAACTTGGCCTCGATATCCTAACTGCCTATCCGTGTGCACAATTTGAGGGTTCTAGGCCCCTCCTTTCAAGCGTTATGGTGTTAAGCACACAGTTACATACATAGTGAACCAGTCAGTAAGTCAGACAGAAACATACAAATGTCACAAAACTAGATATACTAACTACCTACCCGCCTGCACAATTTGAGGGTCGTAGGTCCCTCCGTTCAAAGGTTATCGTGTTAAACACACATTACATACTCAACCAGTCAGACAGAAACATACCAATGTCACTGAAACTAGATATCCCAACTACCTACACGCGTGCAATAATTATTTGAGCCTCCGTTCAAACGCTATCGTGTCAAACACACACACATAGTGAACCAGTCAGTCAATCAGTCAGACAGAAACATACCAATGTTAC
>CM065709.1:29839583-29842083 GCA_017654935.2 Phymorhynchus buccinoides | reverse complement strand
GATGATATACCCAGAAGTGAAATAAATTGCGAAAAGTGTAGCGTACATGATGTGGCAGATGAGTTCCATTATTTGTTTGTCTGTCCCTTCTTTAATACTGAAAGAAATAGATACCTTCCACGGTACTTTTTTGTGCGACCAAATGCGTATAAATTTAATGCTTTGTTTTCCTCAAAAAATAAGAAACTTTTGATTAAACTTAAGCACTTCGTTACAGTTATAAACAGTTCTTTTCGGTGATTTGTATGGACAAAATGTAACATGTTTTTGGGTTTTTTAATAATGGTATAGGTATATTTGTCCTAGTTATTTCCTTGTTCATAATATAGACATCACTCTCTTTTGATGTTCGATTGTTTAACTATGTGTGTACTTTGTTTTATATTTCTGTGCCCCAAGTGGGTATGAAATAAAACATTTGCCTTGCCTTGCCTTGCCTTGATAGTAATAACGGGTTGCCAAAACGAAGCTTCAAAATTAAGTAGGCTTAGGCTACCACTGTAATACACAGTATCCTTACAAAAGAGAGATAATTCCAAGCAGAAAATATGAATCCAGAGAGTGACTGCCGCCATTTTTTTTAATATATATATATATATATATTTTTTGGGTGGTATATTCTAGTCACAGAAACAAGTCGCTGTGAAAGTCGGGCTGCTCTCCCCCGGAGAGCGCGTCGCCGCAAGCGCAGCGCCTACCCATTTAACCCTTTCCCTGCCAGCCATTTTGCAGCCACAAATACCATTACATTTAAGTGGGTAGAGAAAAAACCCTGCAATATTGGGTGGGAAGTCCTCTGTGACGTGAAATAACATTAGGCCTCTCCTTACCTCCCAAAGTTAAGAAAATAGGGTCTCTGGATAACATGCCCTGATTTGATGCCTTTCAGTGATATGGGTGTTAAGCCATCGTGGTGCATAAATGCGACATTGGCGGTTAAAAAAAAATTGGGGGAGCCAGGGTGAGGAGGGTGTGTGGGCACGCTTGGAAAACCTAGCTATCAATTTGGTCATACCAGGCAGCGGGGTTTCTCCCTGCTTTTACCGACTTTCAACTGCGAAAAGCGCACGGGTCAGACTAGCTTTAAGTCCCCATCCGAAGGACTCGACGTTCAGTTCGATTTACCTGTCGAGCTTGAAAGAAAGGGCCAGGAGGCCGGGATTCGAACCCGTGTCACTCATGTTGCAGTCACGCATTACATTTGGCAGGCGAACGTCTTCAAGACCCACCAGATCAGGTGTCAAATTTACGGGGTTTCACGTGTTTTCCCTCTAACAGCTGGTAAGAAATCTTGTTTTGACCAAGTCTGACTCCCATATAAATTACCCCAAATTGAAAGCGACACATCAGTTTAAAGAGCAGCCTCAATTTGAATATGGGGAAATTCGAATGTGGGTCACAGCAACCCAGTGGAAAAAAACAAGGGACGTAACCGTGGCGCGTCACGGGGTCTTTAACCGCTCTGCCACCTTTCTCTCATTGTGTGTGGCTATTTGCTGTATCTGAAGATCGATTGAAAGAGATTGGAAGAGATTATGCCACTTTGGTGGCATGCATATTATTATGCTCAGGCAATATGCATGTGTATCATATAATAGGCCGACCCAACAGAGGCACGCTCCGTGCGTGCTGGCATATCTTGGGCATGGGGATGTAAGGGCATCTGTTTGGCCTACTGAAAACCCTTGGTCTGCTTAAAGACCCACCAGGTCGCGTGTCAAAATCACGGGTTTCACGTGTTTTCCCTCTTATGGCTGGTAAGACATCTTGTTTTGACCAGGTGTTTGACTCCCGTACAAATGTCCCCCAATTGAAAACGAAACATAATTTTAAAGAGCAGCCTCAAATTGAAAGTTGGGGACATTTGTATGTGGGTCACAGCTACCCAGAAAACCCCCAAGGGATTTAATCGTGGTGCGTCAGTGGCCACAAGAAATCCTAGAGTAGATATATTTTTCTGAGTTTTCCTTCGTTTGCACAAGTCCTTCACCTGCTTTTCTTCTGGCTGATTCAAAGTCCCTGTTCAGGAACATTTTGGTAAAGCCCTGTCAAATAGGGCATTTGCCACGAGTGTTCGTTCTCTATACTAGACTACTAATTTGCCCGCGCTCGATCTGTCCGAGCTACGCTGACCTTTGTAATTCAACTCTCTAAATTCAACTCATTGAGCTTCAAGGTTTGCTGGCACGCGGCAAATGCCTTATTCGCCTAGAGCTTCTGTGTGACATTTTTGTTTGTGGCTCAAGCCACAAACCTATAACTCACTTTGTCGGTCGGTCGGTCTGTCTGTCTATCTGTCGGTCCAAAATTGTCGCACTTCAAATCGAATGAATGAATGAAAAATGGTGCTTTACGTCCTCTCGGTCTGGAACAGACACATATGGGACATTTGTAAATACAAAGATGGTGGGAACAATACTGGAGGCAATGCCCGGAGGCAGTGCAACTCCAGTAAAGTCCCGATTTTTTAACAATACAGATAGGTGCACTTCAAATCGAG
>CM065709.1:29824583-29827083 GCA_017654935.2 Phymorhynchus buccinoides | reverse complement strand
CCTGAGTACAAAAGGTTATGCTAGTTCACTTCCTCTATGTAAGCCTACAAGAGGTCATGGTTATGACGTCATAAATAAACGATGTCATCTTTGTGATGTGAAAATGAAACGATTGTGAAGAACAATGTGGCACACACGCATAAGCGAGTCTTATAGTATAGTATAGTATAGTATAGTATAGTATAGTATAGTATAGTATAGTATAGCATAGCATAGCATAGCATAGCATAACATAACATAGTATAGCATGGCATGGCATGGCATGGCATGGCATGGCATGGCATGGCATGGCATAGCATAGCATATCATAGCATAGCATAGCATAGCATAGCATAGTATAGTATAGTATAGTATAGTATAGTATAGTATAGTATAGTATAGTATAGTATAGTATAGTATAGAAGAGTATAGTATAGTATAGTATACAATGTGGCACACACGCATTAGCGAGTCTTATAGTATAGTATAGTATAGTATAGTATAGTATAGTATAGTATAGTATAGTATAGTATAGTATAGTATAGTATAGTATAGTATAGTATAGTATAGTATAGTATAGTATAGTATAGCATAGCATAGCATAGCATAGCATAGCATAGTATAGCATAGCATAGTATAGTATAGCATAGCATAGCATAGTATAGTATAGCATAGTATAGTATAGTATAGTATAGTATAGTATAGTATAGTATAGTATAGTATAGTATAGTATAGTATAGTATAGTATAGTATAGTATAGTATAGTATAGTATAGTATAGTATACAATGTGGCACACACGCATTAGCGAGTCTTTGTGGCGCTTCGCTCTTGTTTCAGTATAGTATAGTATAGTATAGTATAGTATAGTATAGTATAGTATAGTATAGTATAGTATAGTATAGTATAGTATAGTATAGTATAGTATAGTATAGTATAGTATAGTATAGTATAGTATAGTATAGTATGGTATGGTATGGTATGGTATGGTATGGTATGGTATGGTGTAGTGTAGTGTAGTGTAGCGTAGCGTAGCGTAGCGTAGCGCAGCACAGCACAGCACAGCACAGCACAGTACAGTATAGTATAGTACAGTATAGTATAGTATAGTATAGTATAGTGTAGGACTGGCTCAAGCCTAAGCCTCGCGGCTTATAAACGCCCCTTCAATGACACTGTTTTATGTATGCTATACTATATGTGGCGGTACCATAGCCGATGAGGTTTAACCTAACCGAGGCGTGGTTACCGCTACGCCTATCTATATTGTTAAAAACTCGGGACTTCAGTGGTGTTGCACTGCCTCCGGGTATTGCAGCCAGTATTCTTCCCACCATCTTTGTATTTACAAATGTCCCATATGTGTCTATGACCGAGAGGACGTAAAACATCATTTTCATCACTGTTTTGTTTGCTTAAAGCATGCCTTTTAAAATTATGATTGTAATTCAATCATCGTATTCAAAAAATGTGTTGAATACAAATTTTCGTTCTTCTCAAGGAGATTTGTGAAGGTGTTTAGTGTTGAGGTTAGGAACTCGATTACTAAAACAATGTTTACGCTTGTGAGTGTTACAACGTTGTAATAGTATGTCGTTTTCTATCTTGATTTCTAGTGCTGTTATAAATGGACAGTGTAAAAGAGAATCAATGCTAATGCCGTCTAGTACACGTCTAAGTTGTTAAAAATGTTGTACAAGGTCTCCCCATAACACGTCTTCCTTTTAAGTGAGTCTATGCTTGTTGTTCGGTTGTGTGTGTCAAGTCAAAATGATCTTTATTGAGGGTTAAAGAATAAGCTAGCAAGGGTAACACTGCCCTTCAGTGTGTGTGTGTGTGTGTGTGTGTGTGTGTGTGTGTGTGTGTGTGTGTGTGTGTGTGTGTGTGTGTGTGTGTGTGTGTGTGTGTGTGTGTGTGTGTGTGTGTGTGCGCGTGTGCGTGCGTGCGTGTGTGCGCGCGTGTGCGTGCGTGCGTGCGTGTGTGTGTGTGTGTGTGTGTGCGTGTGTGTGTGTGTGTGTGTGTGTGTGTGTGTGTGTGTGTGTGTGTGTGTGTGTGTGTTGCGTCCGTGGTCTAATCTCCAAACTTTAACGTTGTCAATTTATCGGGAAATAGAAGGCATACATTGTTCAAACTTTGCACACTTATAGATGTCTATGCAAGCTTTCGAACAATAATGATCTGAATACTTAAATACTTAAAACAACACTTTAAACATATAACAAACAGATCACATTTTAGAGTAGTGGGTTAAAGAGTATTCAACAGGCAAAACATTAGTTAAGAAACTCATCAACACTGAAAGCCTCGATAGCTCATTGGTAGAGCGTCTGTCTATCATGCCAATGGTTCCAGGTTCGATTAACGATAGTTTCATTCGTACTTTAACATTTTATTGGCAATATTGTACTTTTGATACCCCCCCTCAATCTTTGTTTGTTGTTGTCCCACATGTGCCTGTTCGAGTGAGCCTTGAAGGCTTTGCTTCTTGTTAACCCTTTCACCGCCAGCCATCTTTGAGCCGAA
>CM065709.1:29817083-29822083 GCA_017654935.2 Phymorhynchus buccinoides | reverse complement strand
TATATATAACAAGATAAGATACACAGGCACATTAATACTTCGAGTAATTTTCAGTGTGATAGAGGATCAAGATGATGATTCAGATCAATAAACCACATCATATGAAACATGATATAAATAAAATTGACAAGAATGTGATCAAGAAACCAACATATCAAATAATTAGGTTGCCTTGTTTGTCACACAGTATAAATTTGATTAGAAGACGTGATCAAACTTAATATTATATTAATCATTAAATGGGTCTTCTTAAAAACATCATCATGGAGCATTAACAGGCAACCGTTACCGTGTGTGTGTGTGTGTGTGTGTGTGTGTGTGTGTGTGTGTGTGTGTGTGTGTGTGTGTGTGTGTGTGTGTGGGTATGTGTGTGTGTGTGTGTGTGTGTGTGTGTGTGTGTGTGTGTATGTGTGTGTGTGTGTGTGTGTGTGTGTGTGTGTGTGTGTGTGTGTGTGTATATATATATGTGTGTGTGTGTGTGTGTGTGTGGGTATGTGTGTGTGTGTGTGTGTGTGTGTGTGTGTGTGTGTGTGTGTGTGTGTGTGTGTGTGTGTGTGTGTGTATTGTGTGTATGTGTGCTTGTGTGTATGTGTGTGTGCGTACGCGCACGTGTGAACTATCGGATTTGTGTTAATATATATATTTCTGAATGTTTTGTGTTTATTACTATTGTTATTGTTGTTGTCTAAAGTTAGCTTTGTAAGTGCTTTGAGCTGTTTGGAAAAGGAGTACAACAACTATCCATTGTTATTATTATTAATATTTACTTGTTATATTTCAGGGCTGCTATGATAAACTGTTGGACGAAGCTCTGAGTCAGTTCACTCTGACGGCAGTTGTTCTGGGACTGATTGTGGCACTGCAGGTAAAGGTCTCAATACACGTTGACATTTTTCTACTCTTTCCCCATGGCAACACGGTGACAGGACAGTCATAATATGACTTGCATATGACCGTGTTGCCATGGCAGGGGGGGGGGGGGGGGGTGTGAAAAATGCTCACGTGTACAGTGACCTTAAAGTCTACTGTGAATTCATGAACAAATTGGCTTACAGTTTTAATCAATGTGTGTACGTGTGTGTGCGCGCATGTGTGTGTGTGTGTGTGTGTGTGTGTGTGTGTGTGTGTGTGTGTGTGTGTGTGTGTGTGTGTGTGTGTGTGTGTGTGTGTATGTGTGTGTATGTGTGTGTGTGTGTTGTGTCTGCATGTCTGTCTGTCTGTCTGAGAGAGAGAGAGAGAGAGAGAGAGAGAGAGAGAGAGAGAGAGAGAGAGAGAGAGAGAGAGAGAGAGAGAGAGAGAGAGAGAGAGAGAGAGAGAGAGAGAGACTTGACGCTTGAAACCTTTATTACGCAAGAGAGAGAGAGAGAGAGTGAGAGAGAGAGAGAGAGAGAGAGAGAGAGAGAGAGAGAGAGAGAGAGAGAGAGAGAGAGAGAGACTTGACGCTTGAAAACTTCATTACGCGCGCGCGCGAGAGAGAGAGAGAGAGAGAGAATACGAATACGAATACGAATACGAATGTTTAATGAGGGTAAACGGATAAGCTCAAGCTTCTTTACACCATGCCCTCGAGGGGAAAAAGAAAAGCCAAATAAGAAGAAAAGGAAAACAAAAAAAGTAAAAAATGCATAACAAGAATAGAAAATAACAACAGGCATGTTCACAGTAAATTGAAGAACATGCGAAAAAAATTCAAGCTCAAACGAAGAGCTCGTTCACGTACTCGCTCACACACAAAACATACAGCATATCCTATAACTATACCAAAACATGCATACCTAGTCTCTCGTGGTGTGTTCGAACACACAGGTGCAAATACGCTCATGGTCCAATGATAGAATACAATACACTAGTAACCCCACGTTATAGAGAAACATTATATTTACGTAAAGTCATTATTATTTCTAAACAAACAGCGAATATTTCTAGGAAGTTAATAGCTTAAAACTTTTCTAAGAGGTGTTTGTGATATGTTCTTTTAAAGGATGAGACACTTATTAGGTTTTTATTGCAATTTTCTAATTCATTCCATAATTTGCTACCGGAGTATGTAAGGGAGGTCATAAACAGGTTTGTTCTAGGGCGAGGAATATAAATTATATTTTTGCTACGAATGTTAGTAATAGGAAATCGTTTGCATAGATAGGCCGGTGTCAGTTTATTCACAATTTTGTACATGAAAATAGCTTTGTTGAGGTAAAATTTGTAGTCTAATGGAAGAATGCCTAGTTCCTTATAATCGCTATTTTGAAGTGAAGATGGCTTAAGAAGAACAATTTTTAGAGCACGTTTGTAGAGTCTTTTCAGTGGCTTTAAGCAGTTTTCGCTAGCAAGATCCCAACAAGTAGAAGCATAATCTATTTCAGGCTGAATGTATGCATTAAAAAAGAGTTTTCGAGTATGGATGTCGAGGAAGTGCTTTATTCTGTTTAGTTGGAATACTTTCTTCGCTATATTTTTACAGATGGCAGAAATGTGCTTGGACCATGATAAATTATTGTCGATAGTTACACCTAGTAATTTACAGGAATCTATTTCTTCCAGAAAATTATTATAAATTTTGAGTTTGGGTAGGGTATCTTTTAAGTTTTGGCGTTTTTGCCGAGTAGTTATTAACATAAATTTAGATTTACTTGGATGAATTGCCATATTATTATTTTCTGTCCATGCTGTAAGATTATCTATGTCATTTTGAAGGAAGGAACAAACCTTATTTGGATTTTTGTCCTTAGTATGAAGGGTTGTGTCGTCAGCAAAGAGTTCACATTGAGATTTTAAGTGAAGGGGTAAATCATTAATATAAATTGAGAATAAGATAGGCCCTAAGACAGATCCTTGGGGGACTCCATATTTGATAGGCATAGAGGACGACATTATAAAATCTTGGGAAACAGTCTGTGTTCTATTGTTAAGGAAGGATGCTATCATGTTAACGGAGTTGGAATGTAGGCCATACAAAGTAAGTTTTCTTAAAAGAAGGGTGTGATCAATCGTGTCAAAGGCTTTGGCGAAATCGACAAAAAGTGAGCCAGTGAATAAGTCATTGTTAATGTTAAGATGCCATTCTTCTATAATGTTTGTGAGCATTGTGTGACAAGAATGCTTTTCCCTGAAACCATTTTGATTAGTGTAAAATAAGTCATACTTAGTGAAATGAGACTGAATGTGTTGTTTGAGATGTCTTTCAAGGGGTTTTGACAGTATCGATAATATTGATATGGGCCGGTAATTTGAGGGATCAGATGGATCTCCAGATTTTAAAAAAGGAAGAACTTTGGTTCTTTAAAGGCTTGTGGAAAGCAATTTGTATCTATACAGAGGTTGTATATGTAGGTGATGTGTTCTGTAATAATAGGTGCAGACAGCATCACAATTTTGCTGTCTAGACCATCAAGACCATAAGAACGGGACTGTTTTAGTTTACATAGTTCCTTGTAAACTTCATGCACACTAATAAAAGGGAAAGTCTGCTTAGATTGGACAACTTTATCATTACAAAACTGTTTTAACAGATGCATATCGTTAGACTGTGTTTTGTCAATTTTAATGGTTCTTTCTACAATTGAGGTAAAATGTTCATTTAGTAGCTGAGCAGTTAGATCATTACATACAGTAGCGGAAAACTTTGATTTCTTGCACGAAAGTTCGTTGATCGCTTTCCATATAGACTTAGAATCTTTCTTTGATTTAATAAGTTCACTGAAATAATTATTTTGGGCAGTCCGAGAGAGAGAGAGAGAGAGAGAGAGAGAGAGAGAGAGAGAGAGAGAGAGAGAGAGAGAGAGAGAGAGAGAGAGAGAGAGAGAGAGAGAGAGAGAGAGAGAGAGAGAGACTTCAGACTTTAGATGTTTCATTTCATTTAGCCCCAAAGCTCCACAAACGTGAGGGACAATGCTCCCCCCACCCACACACACCCAATTGACAACGTTTTCGTTGCCACTGGGCTCTTTAACGTGCATTTTCATTTCTCTTTCAGGCTGTGGAGATAATCTTCGCTATTCTGATCGTGAAGGAGGCCAGTGCGGTGGGACCTATATGATGCTAGATCCGTGGCTTCAACATCATCAACGACAACAACAACAACAACAGCAACAGCAGCAACAACAGCAACAGCTCAGTAACAATAATAGCAAAACAGCAACAATAACAACAACAACAACGAAACAACAACAACAGTAACAATAACAGCAACAATAACAACAGTATAAAAAACCCAGCATTAACAACATCAACAACAACATCAGCAGTAAACATAATAGTAACAATAGCAGCAGCATCAACGACAACAGCGAAAACAACAGCATTAACAACATCATCATCAACAACAAAACAGTAGTAGCAATAATAGTAACACTAGCAGCATTAACAACATCAACAACAACAACAACAACAGCAGCACTACCAATAATAGTAACAATAGCAAGCATTAACAACATCATCAACAACAACAAAACAGTAGTAACAATAATAGTATCAATAGCAGCAGCATCAACGACAACAGCATTAACAGCATCACTATCATCATCAACAACAACAGTAACAATAATAGTAACGACAGCAGCATTAACAACATCAAGAACAAAAAAGTAGCAACAGCAGCAGGAATAACAATAATGGTAACAATAGCAGCATTAACAGCATCCACATGAACAACAACAACAATAACAACAACAACAACAACAACAACAACAGTAGCAATAATAACGACAACAGCAGCAGCATCAACAATCACAGCAAAACCTACAGCATTAACAACATCAACAGTATCAGCAGCAGTAATAATAATGGCAACAATAGCAGCATCTACAACAACAGCAAAAACAACAGCATTTACAACAACAGCAGCAACACAAAGAACAACAACAGCAACAAACACAAAAACAACAGCAGCAACAACAACCATAACAACAACAGCAGCATTTACAGCAACAACAGCAGCAACACCAAGAACAACACCAGCAACAACAATAATAACAACAACAACAGCAGCACCAAGAACAACA
>CM065709.1:29787083-29794583 GCA_017654935.2 Phymorhynchus buccinoides | reverse complement strand
TGTAATCAGACCTTTTTACTGTGACTATGTAATCAGACCTTTTTACTGTGACTATCTAATCAGACCTTTTTACTGTTACTATCTAATCAGACCTTTTTACTGTGACTATCTAATCAGACCTCGCATATAAGCCTTTGTAGGGAGCTCAACGCCTCCGCCGAAGAGATTATGCTTTGGATGTTGTCTGTTTTGTTTTCTGTTAGCGCCCCCCCCCCCCCCCCCCCCCTCCAGGATCCTGGATGAAGGTTTCAAACCGTGGGGATACCTGGGGGAGGGTCTTTTGTATAAATAGTCCCCCCACCTTCTGGAAGTTCTATGCTTATAACTTCCTCTAATCTATCACTCTCTTTGACTCTGCCTTTTCCCTTTTGCTTACTGTCATCTACTATCTTTCTGCCTTACCTGGTCCATTCTCCTTATGCCTTTTTTTCAACGAAACACTTTCGAAAACATTTCCTCTTCCAGCCGAAGGCGGACTTGCTGGGCCTAACTATGTCTTAGTTAACAATTTCTTAAGCGCATAACGGCAGCATGACGCATCTGCGCTCATAATTGACAGGAATATGTCTGAGCGATCGAAGAAGAAGAAGAAGAAGAATGAAGGTTTGTGTATTGCCAGTGCTTTCTAGATGATATTATATTTTCCACTTAAAAAAAAAAAATATTGCCTCGATACAGTTTTTTGTTTTTGTTTTTTGCGGAAGACTGACTCTCAAACCAAGGGGATTGGTTGGCCTTTGGGGACCTTCCCCAACACCTTCTGTCCTGAAATCCCTTTGGCCGAGAGAGTTGGAAATCAATCAATCAATCAATCAATCAATATTTTACAGGAAATTCTTTTTTTGCAGCGATAAGGCACTCAACAAAACAACAATACAGACAGAGACAAAGTACAGCGGAACCTCACTTATAAGACCTTCCAAAATCAGGTCTTATAAGGGAGGGGTGTTATAAGAGAGGTAATTTTAATACTTACAAAGAAGGGCAATGTCTCAGAGAAGTAGGCCTTATGCTGGAGGGAGTCTTATAATGGGGTCTTATAAGGGAGGTAATTTTAATACTTACAAAGAAGGGCAATGTCTCAGAGAAGTAGGCCTTATGCTGGAGGGAGTCTTATAATGGGGTCTTATAAGGGAGGTAATTTTAATACTTACAAAGAAGGGCAATGTCTCAGAGAAGTAGGTCTTATAGTGGGAGGGAGTCTTATAATGGGGTCTTATAAGGGAGGTAATTACAAAGAAGGGCAATGTCTCAGAGAAGTAGGTCCTTATGCTGGAGGGAGTCTTATAATGGGGTCTTATAAGGGAGGTAATTTTTAATACTTACAAAGAAGGGCAAATGTCTCAGAGAAGTAGGCCTTATGCTGGAGGGAGTCTTATAATGTGGTGGGGGGGAGGTCTTATAAGGGAGGTTCCACTGTATGTAGAAAAGCCAACAAGTAAAATCAAATGTACCCTGGGCAGGGTAGAGGAGGGGAGGGGAGGGAGGGGATGGGGTGGATGATAGCAACTGCCATCTGCTATCTGGCAGTCATGGTCAGAAACGACAGATTGCTCGGATCGATTCATTGCAAGCGTGAAACAGCGTTTACGTGCCGGACTAAGGATTTTCTGAACCCTTGGCTTCAGGTTGAATGGGCCTAAACAAAGACACGACACTTTTACGACTACTAGGAAAGGACACTCAGGAAAACTAATTGAACGATTTTGTTAGGTGGAATGTCCAGGAAAGGGAGAAAGAGGAGGAGGAGAGAGAGAGAGAGAGAGAGAGGAGAGAGAGAGAGAGAGAGAGAGACGGGGGGGAGGGAGGGAGGGGGAGAGAAAAGAGAGAGGTGGGTGCAGGGAGGGAGGGAGGGAGAGAGAGAGAGAGAGAGAGAGAGAGAGAGAGAGAGAGAGAGAGAGAGAGAGACGGGGGGGAGGGAGGGAGGGGGAGAGAAAGAGAGAGGTGGGTGCAGGGAGGGAGGGAGGGAGAGAGAGAGAGAGAGAGAGAGAGAGAGAGAGAGGAAGGGAGAAAGAGAGAGAGAGGAGGAGAGGGAGAGAGAGAGAGAGAGAGAGAGAGAGAGAGAGAGAGAGGAGAGAAAGAGCGAGACAGAGAAAGAGAAGAGAGAGGAGGAGGAGAGAGAGAGGAGGAGAGGTTGAGAGAGAGAGAAATAGAGAGAGAGGGGGAGGAGGAGATAGTAGGAGAGAGAGAGAGAGAGAGAGAGAGAAAGAGAGAGAGAGAGAGAGAGAGAGAGAGAGAGAGAATAATGAACAATGAAGAAAATGGTTGAATGATTAAGCCTTTGGTCCTTATCACAGGAGGTGAAATACAACAAAGAAATACCCAGAAAAATATTGTGGTTGTCATAAATAAGAATGACCTAATACACAAAGACATGACTAACGAAAGATTTCAGATCGACAATGACTTGTTAAGTCATGAACGAGAGAGAGTGAGACGAGAGAGAGAGAGAGATGAGAGAGAGAGAGAGAGAGAGAGAGAGAGAGAGAATGAATGAATGAATGAATTCATTTTATATAGAGAGGGTAATAGAATAAGCAAAACATGATTTTTTACATGCAGCCCTCTGGACAAAAATTACAAACATAAAAGTAGAAATGAAAAAGGAAAATGAGCACAGACAAAGCAACATAAAGCATGCCAAATACAACCCTATATAATAGCACAACAATAACAAAATCAAACCTAATATTAATAACTATACTCATTTGTAACATGCATAAATTAAGACGTAAGCGCATACACTCAGGGAAAAAAACACAATTCTATTTTTCATACTCATCTTTAACATGCACGAATTGAGAAGTGCACAATCACATGACAAAACCAATCCTAATCTTACTTTACATACTCATCTTAAAAATGTACTTATTTGAACGGAAACCATGCACGTAATAAAGTCAAACCTAGTTCTACTTTACCTACTCATTTTAACATGCACAATTTTAAATGTAAATATATGTACACACGGCAAAATCAAACATATTCCTATATTACATTATTCATAATTAACATGGAGGAGGGGAGAGAGAAGGAGAGAGAGAGGGAGGGAGAGAGAACAAGAACAAGAACAACGTTTTAATGAACCGGGCCATCTGCCCATGTCAAAGGGAACAGTGGGAAGGGGAAATTGTTAAATCAAACCAAAAAAGGGGGAAATCCATAACACAAAATATTAAGCAAGATACCTTTATACATAATTACACCAAGCCTCGCTTATCTGCGCATATCATAAGGCGTGTGTGTGTGTGTGTGTGTGTGTGTGTGTGTGTGTGTGTGTGTGTGTGTGTGAGAGAGAGAGAGAGAGAGAGAGAGAGAGAGAGAGACGAAGAGAGAGAGAGAGAGAGAGATGACAAGAAGCACTTGAAACTAAATATAATACTTAACACATACCATAATGGAGAGGGAGGGAGAGAGAGGAGGAGGAGGAGGAGGAGAAGAGAGAGAGAGAGAGATGAGAGAGAGAGAGAGAGAGAGAGAGAGAGAGAGAGAGAGAGAGAGAGATTGATATCTGAATGGTAACGCTGTGTTATCCAACTGGATAATTAGTCAGCGTCGCGTGGAGCAACAGGAAGAAACACACACAAACAGACGAAGCACTGGGCAGAAAACAAATAAAAATAGAGATATCCCCAGCGTTTCAGAGAGAGAGAGAGAGAGGAGAGAGAGAGAGAGAGACAGACAGACAGAGAGAGAGAGAGAGACACAGAGAGAGAGAGAGAGACAGACGAGAGAGAGAGAGACAGAGAGATAGAGAGAGATGTGGAAATGTGTGTGTGTGGGGGGGGAGGAACGCTAGAGAGAGAGAGAAAAGAGAGAGAGAGAGAGAGAGAGAGAGAGAGAGAGAGAGATAAGAGAGAGAGAGAGAGAGAGAGAGAAAGAGATGGGATGGGTTTGGGGGTGGAGGAGAGGAAAGGAAAGCTAGAGAGAGAGAGAGAGAGAACAATGAGCAACAACAATGAACAACTGTTTAATGACCAGGCCATCTGCCCATGTCATGTGGGAAGGGGTGAGAGAGAGAGAGAGAGAGAGAGAGAGAGAGAGAGAGAGAGAGAGAGAGAGAGAGAGAGAGAGATTAAAGCTGAAGATTGAAAATGTTTTAATGCCGTTGACAAAATAATACAGCCTGAGAAAGAGAAGTCGAAGTCAAAGTCGAAGTCGAAAGATTTATTCATGAAAGGCCAACGCCCCATATGAATGAGAGACAGAACAATTGCAGATATAATGGAGGAAAACACACACAATATAATGAATATATAATAACCGACTCAACAATTTCATTACAAATCAAGACAAAATTGTTTCCCGTAGCTCGAATGCTTTATATAAACATAGTGCCAGTTTACACACAGTTCTCTCGTTACTTGATGCCATCAACAAACATAATCTAAACAAACATGGATAAGAATAGAACTTTTTTGGAATATATATTACGCGAAGATCGTATAACACAGGACATTTTAACCCTTTCACCGCCAAAGTCGCATTTTAACTCCACAGTGATTTAACACCTATGTCACTAAAAGGAATCAAATTGGGGTCTATTATCCACAGACCCTGTTGTCTTACTTTTGGGAAGTAAGGGTATACCTTTTTGTATTATGTCACAGAAGAATCTCCAATACTGCAGAGGGATTTTGTTCTTTACCCAGGTAAATGTAATGGCAATTTTGGGCTGAAATATGGCTGGCGGTGAAAGGGTTAAAACAATATGCATTTCGTCTTCCTTCGAACCCTTGCACAGAGAGCACAACAGATCTACAGTTTGAATTTTTGTTTGTGGCTCAAGCCACAAACCTATAACTCACTCTGTCGGTCTGTCGGTCTGTCTGTCTGTCTGTCGGTCTGTCGGTCGGTCGGTCCAAAATTGTCGCACATTTTGACAAAATTGTCGCACTTCAAATCGAGGCTACACTTCAAAATTATATTGGCCGCTCTTTAAAATGATGTATTTTAAAAGCGTACCAAATAATAAACATACGTAATACAGACACTACAACAGACACGACGAGTATGCGGTGCTTCTTTTGATGAGTATAAGTAGGATACATAGTTTGTAATGTTTTCCAAAAGATATAAAAAGTTACGAAATGGTGCAGAGATAAACATTCTGGTTTACAGATTAAAATTATTGAAAAGCCAGGGGAGATGACTCATGATTGGAGTGGTAAAAATAGACCGCGCGCCACAAACTATTGCGATTTTGCGCTTGTTTTTATAACGGTATGCATGTGTATTGATTTTTGAAATTCCAAATCTGATTTTAGTCACAATAGAATGCAAGTGCCTGTCCATATTAAACGAAAGATAACTCTTGACCAAATGAGAAGAAGTAAAATGTCTGTACATTTCAAATCTTTCACTTGTATCAACATGGTTTTGCCAGTTTTGCCACCTGCAGTCTATTAATATTTGACGAGTAATTTTCAAAAACATATTTTCATTGCCCACCCCTTGATTCTCCCAAGCATACCCAAAACCAAACTCAAAAAGAAACAATCGTACATTTGATGTCCAGTTATTTTTCCCTTTCAAATCTAAATTATATAGCATGTTATATGATTTTCTTGGTAAGCGATCATAATTCATTTTCAATAGTCTTAGCCAGTATCGTATGCATCTTATACATCTTATGTTTGCATTCAAAACTATAGGGTATCTATCCGTTTCTCCATATACTAAATCGTTTGGTGTTTTTATATCAACACATACACATTTCTTAAGACCAAACAGATGAACAGAGTCACAACATAAAGCAGCGTTTTTATCAAGTCCCCAAAGTTCTGATCCGTATAATGCAATTGGCTGTGTATAACTATCGAAGATTTTCACAAAGAGACGAGGCACACGAGTGGAGATGTTGATGCTATTTCCGAGTGTGAGGATCGAGTTATAGAGGACGAGGAGAGGAGGAGGAGAGCGGCGCGCGACGCGAGGACGATCAGAGAGAGAGAGTAGAGAGAGGAGTGCGGGAGGAGGGGAGAAGAGGAGAGACGAGAGAGGAAGGGCGCAGAGAGAAGATTGTGAGAGACGGGACCGACTGAGGACGAGATTTAGACTCGAGAGAGAGGGAGAGAGAGACACAGTACAGACAGACAGAGAGGAGAGAGAGACAGAAAGAGAGAGAGCGAGAGCATGGGTGCTACTTTTTTCCTGGTATACAAGGATTGTTGTTGTCCGGGGGAAATTTACCAGAAAAGGGATTTCCTTTTTTTTTAAAATTTGTTAAACAAGATCTTTGTTTGTCTATTGTATTTTTCAAACACTTAAAATAAGCATTTTATAAATTGTGGAAAAAGCAAACTAAAATAACTTCATAAATCATTTTTTTCTTCAGCTGCAGGGGGACATTACCCCTTCACCCGGCCTTTCAGAGTTTGCATAGTTGCACCCTTGAGAGAGTTTGGAGAGAGAGACCAGACAGACAGAGATAGGCCGGTGTGGTGGTGGGGGGGGGGGGGGGTGGGCTGTAAACCTGAAATACGTGGAAATTGCAAAAATGTCCACAGAGCTGAATTGTTCAAGGTGATCACTCAAAGACATGACCCCTACCTAGCTATTTATACCGAACACTCCACGTGCGCGTGCATATAGACTTTATAGTAAGGTCGGGAATCCGGAATAAGGTCGAAAGTAAGGTTGCGCCTAAGGTCGAATGCACAGGTGTGCTTAAGGTCAAAAATAAGTAAATGCACACTTCAGCCAAATGTCGAATTGCAGAGCTGTGCCTAACATCGAATATACGGTTGAGCCTAAGGTCTAATTGCAAAGTTGCGCCCAAGGTCGAATGCAAAGTTGACGCCTATGGTCGAAATGCAAAGTTGGCCTAGGTCGAATTTGCAAATGTGCCTAAGGTCGAAATTAATGGCTGTCCAAAGGTCTCTCTCTCTCCTCTCTCTCCGTCCTCTCTCTCTCTCCTCCTATCTCGTCTCTCTCTCCTCCTCTCTCGACACGTCTCCTCTCTCATCTCACACTCCTCTCTATCTCTTCCTCCTCCTCTCCGCCTCTCTCCTCTCTCTCTCTCCTCTCATCACTCTCTCTCTCTCTCTCTCCTCTCCTTCTCTCTCTCTCTTCTCTCGTCCTCTCTCTCTCTCTTCTCTCTCAGTTCTCTCCTCCCCTCTCTCTCTCCTCTCTCTCTCTCTCTCTTCTCCCCTCTCTCCTCTCTCCATCGTCTCTCTCCTCATCACCCTCTCTCAATCCTCTCCTCTCTCTTCTCTCTCTCGTCGTCTCGCACTCTGTCTCTCTCTTTCTCCTCTTCTCCTTCTCTCTCCTCTCTCTCTTCTCCTCGTCTCGCTTTTCTCCATCTCTCTCTCCCTTCTCCTCGATGACTCTCTCTCCGTCTCTCTCTCTCTCTCTCTATTCCTGTCTTTCTTCTCTCTATCCTTCCTATCTCAACTTCTCTCCTCACTCTCTCTCTCTCATCTCTCTCTCTCTCTCTCTCTCTATCTCTCTCTCTCTCGTCTCTCTCTCTCGATCTACTCACTCGTTTCTCTCCTCCGT
>CM065709.1:29783409-29786583 GCA_017654935.2 Phymorhynchus buccinoides | reverse complement strand
TAAATTAAAAGATTAATGGGATTTCTATTTTTTTTTTTCCTTTTTTTTTACTTGTGACTATGTACTCAGACTTCTTTTACTAGTGACTATGTATAAATCAGACCTTTTTTACTGTGATTTATGTAATCAGACCTTTTTTACTGTGACTATCTAATCAGACCATTTTACTGTGACTATCTAATCAGACCATTTTACTGTGACTATCTAATCAGACCATTTTACTGTGACTATCTAATCAGACCATTTTACTGTGACTATCTAATCAGACCATTTTACTGTGACTATCTAATCAGACCATTTTACTGTGACTATCTAATCAGACCATTTTACTGTGACTATCTAATCAGACCATTTTACTGTGACTATCTAATCAGACCATTTTACTGTGACTATCTAATCAGACCATTTTACTGTGACTATCTAATCAGACCTTTTTACTGTGACTATCTAATCAGACCATTTTACTGTGACTATCTAATCAGACCATTTTACTGTGACTATCTAATCAGACCATTTTACTGTGACTATCTAATCAGACCATTTTACTGTGACTATCTAATCAGACCTTTTTACTGTGACTATGTAATCAGACCATTTTACTGTGACTATGTAATCAGACCTTTTTACTGTGATTATGTAATCAGACCATTTTACTGTGACTATCTAATCAGACCTTTTTACTGTGACTATCTAATCAGACCTTTTTACTGTGACTATCTAATCAGACCATTTTACTGTGACTATCTAATCAGACCATTTTACTGTGACTATCTAATCAGACCATTTTACTGTGACTATCTAATCAGACCTTTTTACTGTGACTATGTAATCAGACCTTTTTACTGTGACTATCTAATCAGACCTTTTTACTGTGACTATGTAATCAGACCATTTTACTGTGACTATCTAATCAGACCATTTTACTGTGACTATCTAATCAGACCATTTTACTGTGACTATCTAATCAGACCTTTTTACTGTGACTATCTAATCAGACCTTTTTACTGTGACTATGTAATCAGACATTTTTACTGTGACTATGTAATCAGACCTTTTTACTGTGACTATGTAATCAGACCTTTTTTTACTGTGACTATGTAATCAGACCTTTTCACTGTGACTATGTAATCAGACCTTTTCACTGTGACTATGTAATCAGACCTTTTTACTGTGACTATCTAATCAGACCTTTTTACTGTTACTATCTAATCAGACCTTTTTACTGTGACTATCTAATCAGACCTCGCATATAAGCCTTTGTAGGGAGCTCAACGCCTCCGCCGAAGAGATTATGCTTTGGATGTTGTCTGTTTGTTTTCTGTTAGCATTAAAGACCCACCATGTCACGTGTCAAAATCACGGGTTTCACGTTGTGGTTTTTTTCTCTTATAGAGCAGCTGGTAAGAAATCTTGTTTTGACCAGGTTTGACTTCCCATACAAATGTCCCCAAATTGAAAAAACGAAACATCATTTTAAAGAGCAGCCTCAATCCGAAGTTGGGGACATTTGTATGTGGGTCACAGCTAACAAAGCTAGGAAAACCCCCCCAGGGATTTAATCGTGGCGCGTCAGTGTGTCTTTAATTAGCCTGTAGAAAGGGCCAATGTGTAAATGAGAGCTGGGCCTGTATTCACGTTGATATAGCATGAGACTTAGCATGATGCTAACTTAGAAGCTCTTCCAATGTCCTATAGGATATAATAGGACTTTTGGAAGAGCTTCTAAGTTCGCATGATGCTAAGTCTCATGCTATCTCAATGTGAATACAGACCCTGTACAATACAATGGTATTCTACAGTATTGGAGTATCATGGTACAGCTTAGTCCTTCTTGGAAGACACTATGACTCTCTAACCAGGGGGGACATTTTGCACTGGCTTCTGGTGCTGCAGCCAAAGGGACTGGTTGGCCTTTGGGGACCTTCCCCAACTCAGACTCTCGTCCTCAAATCCGTCTGGCTGAGAGAGCGGGTATGTACCCTGGGCAAGTCTTCTGCTCTATAAACACATTTTTAACCCAGCCCGTCGGAATAGCAGCCGCCTCTTCTGCTATCTGGCAGTCATTGTCGGAAACGACAGTCAACAGCAACAACCTTTAAGAAGCTCATATTGCAAGCAAGCAGCATTATTTTTTTTTTTTTTTTTTTTTTTTTTTTTGGGGGGGGCTGATCCTGGATGAAGGTTTCAAACGTGGGGATACCTGGGGGGGGGGGGTCTTTTGTATAAATAGTCCCCCCACCTTCTGGAAGTTCTATGCCTTATAACTTCCTCTAATCTATCACTCTCTTTGACTCTGCCTTTTCCCTTTGCTTACTGTCATCTACTATCTTTCTGCCTTACCAGGTCCATTCTCCTTATGCCTTTTTTTCAACGAAACACTTTCGAAAACATTTCCTCTCCCAGCCGAAGGCGGACTTGCTGGGCCTAACTATGTCTTAGTTAACAATTTCTTAAGCGCATAACGGCAGCATGACGCATCTGCGCTCATAATTGACAGGAAATTGTCTGAGCGATCAAAGAAGAAGAAGAAGAAGAAGAAGAAGAAGAAATGAAGGTTTGTGTATTGCCAGTGCTTTCTAGATGATATTATGTTTTCCACTTAACAAATATTGCCTCGATACAGTTTGTTGTTTTTGTTTTTTGCGGAAGACTGACTCTCAAACCAAGGGGATTGGTTGGCCTTTGGGGACCTTCTCCAACACCTTCTGTCCTGAAATCCCTTTGGCCGAGAGAGTTGGAAATCAATCAATCAATCAATCAATCAATCAATCAATCAATATTTGACAGGAAATTTCTTTTTTTGCAGCGATAAGGCAATCAACAAAAACAACGCAATACAGACAGAGACATAGCACAGCGGAACCTCCATTATAAGACCTTCCCAAATCAGGTCTTATAAGGGAGGGGTGTTATAAGAGAGGTAATTTTAATACTTACAAAGAAGGGCAATGTCTCAGAGAAGTAGGCCTTATGATGGAGGAAGTCTTTATAATGGGGGTCTTATTAGGGAGGTAATTTTAATACTTACAAAGAAGGGCAATGTCTCAGAGAAGTAGGCCTTATGCTGGGAGGGATGGTCAGTCTTTATAATGGGGTCTTATAGGGGAGGTAATTTTAATACTTACAAAGAAGGGCAATGTCTCAGAGAAGTTTTTCTTATGTGGGAGGGAGTCT
>CM065709.1:29770909-29775909 GCA_017654935.2 Phymorhynchus buccinoides | reverse complement strand
TTCCAAATTGTACACGTACAAATTCCAAATTATACACTTTTTTTCTTTCCCCACAACACAATACAGATGACCTTTTCTACTGACCCTTTCGTCCACTCCGGTGGGATTTCCTGGATGACTGGATGAAAACATCAAAACAAAAAGCAGAAGTAATATTCCAAATTCCATGCCAAGAACTGTGAAAAGGTACATGCGTGGGTGCAAGTTTTCCTGGTATACAAGGATTTCCTGTTTTTGAATTTTACCAGAAAAGGAATTTCCTTTATTTTTAGTTTGTCAAACAAGATCTTTGTGCGTTTACTGTATTTTACAAACATTTAAAAATAAGCATTTGTACAAATTGTGGAGAAAGCAAACTACAATACCTTCATAAATCATTTGTTTCTTCAGCTGCAGGGGGATATTACCCCTAGACCCCGGCCTTCCAGGGTATTTTTCATTTTGTGTAGTTGCACCAAAGATATTCTAAAAGGGTAAGATGGATTACTTAAAAGCTCGGCGAACCGGGCTGATAGAGTTATCGTTAGTGGGGACGTGTACACTATTCACAGTGGAGGCTATCCAAAAACTCGGACTGGAACTTGAACGGAGAATTCAACTGGCCTATCGATGTGTAAAATGTGTCACGTTTCAAAGGGACATAACCAGTGTTTCTGTCCTCACTACTCATATAGGGAAAAGAGACCGGATGTTTATCTTCCCCTGTACAGTCTTTGGTTGCACCCATGCATATGTGAGTGAATCGAGACGAAGGAACGTCATAAGGATTGTGAGCCCAAAGCCAACATCGCCTATACAAGATCGGCAAGAAAGCAATCTGAATCATAAAAGTGCCATCACAGACCATCAAAATATTGAAAATCATGAAATAGACTGGGAGGGGGCTGAGATACTAGAAAGGGAAAAACAAAGAGATAAGGGCCGGGGGGGGGGGGGGGGGGGGGGGGGTTAAAGTCATTCGGATGGAGACTTAAAACTAGTCTGACCCGTGACTAGGAAGGGAAAGTGACTGGAAAAGGCGTAAAGAGAAGGAGGCCATTCACATCCATTTACAAACAGCAGTCATGAACAGGGACCGGGAGGAGGGCTTCCTCGGGTGGGGGTGGGGGGGGGGGGGGGGGGGGGGGGCTTTGTGGTTCGGGGGGGTTGGCTTCCTTTCTGGGATCTACAACCCTCTTTTCGCTGATCTCCACAAATTCCCGAGAATCTGAGCATCTGTTTTCATCCAGGCATTCACTCCGAGGAAGTCCCACAGGAGTGGACGAATCATAAACAGTCAGTAAAAAGGTACATCCGTTTTGTGTTGTGAAAGAAGAACAAATGTGTACAATTTGTTTTCAGTGCTGTTGTTTTTTCTCCCTTCTTCTTCTGTTTCTATGTGGCTGGCTGACTATGATAGCGTTTGAACGGCGGCTCAAATATTACACGCGTGTAGGTAGTTAATATATCTAGTTTCAGTGACATTTGACAGTATGTGTCTGTCTGACTCAGTGACTGGTTCACTATGTATGTATGTGTGTTTGACACCATAGCGTTTGAACGGAGGCTCAAATATTGCACGCGGGTAGGTAGTTAGTATATCTAGTTTCAGTGACATTTGACAGTATGTGTCTGTCTGACTCAGTGACTGGTTCACTATGTATGTATGTGTGTTTGACACCATAGCGTTTGAACGGAGGCTCAAATATTGCACGCGGGTAGGTAGTTAGTATATCTAGTTTCAGTGACATTTGTATGTTTCTGTCTGACTGACTGACTGGTGCACTCTGTATGCGTGTTTAACTGTATAACACGATAGCGTTTGAACGGAGGGGCCCAGGACCCTCAAATTGTGCACATAGATAGGCAGTTAGGATATCGAGGCCAAGTTCGAAAATGAAGAGCATTTGTCGAAATGTCAAAGTCACCGGAGTGGAAAATGCTGCCGCGCGGCTCGTGGATCTAACGTCCTCATTCTCTAGTCTTTTCTTCCTTTTAAAGGGACACCCTGACGGATGAGTTTTTGTGTGCAAGAAACACGTCGAGGTCACCAGAAAGACAGCCGTTTTCAAGGATAGGAACACTCACTTTGCTCTGGTTTCCTAGAAATCAAACCGTCAAAACGGCGATTCCTCCTTGGCGGAGTTGCCCGTTGAGAGACGCCATTTTGGACGGGGTGGGTGGAGAACACTCAGAGTGGTCGAAGCTTGTTCTTCTCTGTAGTGCAATTAAAATAAAATTTAAAAACTGGAGCTATTTCTTATGTTGTGAGCAAAACTCCTTTTCATAAACTGTAAATAAAAAGGCTTGTATTGTGGACATTTCGTGATTTGGTCTAAGCGATTCAGGCGGCCATTGGAAAAGAGAAGACACATGCCTTCTCTTTCACTGAAAGAATCTGACTTCCAGCACCTTCGCCAAGGAGGAATCGCCGATTTGACGGTTTGATTTCTAGGAAACCAGAGCAAAGGGAGTGGTTCGATCTCTGTAAAGGGTGTTTTCCTGGTGATCTCGACGTGTTTCTTGCAAAAAAATACTCATCCGTCAGGGTGCCCCTTTAACAACACTTCTGGCTAGTTTGCAAATAATTGATGGTTGTCCCCTTTCCTACACAGCTACCTCTGGGTACGTCTTAAAGGGTCAACCACACGTCAACTAAAATCGCACGACTGTACGATACGATTCGATCACGTGATCGATCCCGATGAGCCAATCACATTTGTTCTTGGAGACCACGTGATCGAATCGCATCGTACAGTCGAACGATTTTAGTGGACGTGTGGTTGGCCCTTTATGCATAGAGAGCAAAACAGACAGACAGACAGACAGACACACACACACACACACACACACACACACACACACACACACACACACACACACACACACACACACACACACACACGCATGTGTGCGTTCACACACACATATATACACGCGCGCGCGCACGTGCGCGTACACACGTACACGCACACACGCACATGTATACATGCATGCAGGCAGGCACCCCCCCCCCCCCCCGACACACACACACATACACTCATTCACTCTCTCTCTTTCTCTCTCTCTTTCTCTCTCTTACTCTCTCTCTCTCACCCTCTCTCCCTCTCCCTCTCTCTTTCCCTCTCCCTCTCTCTCTCTCTCCCCTCCCTCTCTCTCTCTCTCCCCCTCTCTCTCTCTCTCCCTCCCCCTCTCTCTCTCTCTCTCTCTCTCCCTCTCTCTCCCTCTCTCTCTCTCTCTCTCTACCTCTGCCTCTCTCTCTCTCTCTCTCTCTCTCTCTCTCTCTCCCTCCCTCTCTCTCTCTCTCCCTCTCTCTCCTCTCTCCCTCCTCTCTCTCTCTCTCTCCCTCTCTCTCTCTCTCTCCTCTCTCTCCTCTCTCTCTCTCTCTCTCTCTCTCTCCCTCTCTCTCTCTCTCTCTCTCCCCCTCTCCATCTATCTCTTTCACACGGCGCTGGCTTGTGCACGTCGTGCAAGCTTGGGTCACAGAGGTTCGGATCTGAATGGAATGCGATTCGAGGGGTGCCCACCGGTTCGCATAATGCGTTTCGCATAATCCTTTGATCAGAGCCGCGGGCGCAAGTCGAGTGTCTCTTCCAAAAAAACCTGGCAGTTCGCATAAACGGGTTTGCCATTTCGCATATTATGCACTCTTGCAGGTTCTAATGCACTCTACGTGACTTTCTGTAACTTTCTTACTATCCCTAACCTATCCCTAACCCTATCCCTAACCCTATCCCTAACCCTATCCCTAACCCTATCCCTAACCCTATCCCTAACCCTAACCCTATCCCTAACCCTATCCCTAACCCTATCCCTAACTTTCTGAGTTGTATGCGAAATGCCATGTCCACAAAGCTTTGTATGCGAAGCGGCAGTATGTGAATCGGCTTTATGCGAAGCGGCAGTATGCGAAACGGCAATATGCGAACCGGGGCGCACCGTCTGCTGGAGTTCAGTGAGCGAAAATAGCAGAATTGTTTTTAAACGGAAGTGTTTCACGTGAATTATTATTATTGTTATTAGAACATTTAGCACGCCTAATCAATTTAATGCCCTAGGCGTTTATAATATAAAAAATATAATATACACATATAACACCACATAATATTTAACACATATAGCATAAAGAATGGGAAATAAAAATGACACAAACACACAAAGACGGTCAGACAAACAAACAGACATAGAATTACACACGCGCGCGTGACCAAGCGTGCGCACACCACACACCCACACACGCGGACACCCACACACACAAATAATTATATGCGCTCACCAAGCACAGACGTTCACTCTCAGACATGCACACGCCAAGTCATGAAGGAAGGGATTAGTAGTTATTTAGGAAACAGATGAGTTTTGAGATGGCGTTTGAATGTGGGCAGGGAGGATGAGTATCTGAGAGAGCGAGGCAACTGATTCCAAGTAACAGGAGCTTGATAGGAGAAAGAGCGTTGACCACAGGTTTTAGTGCGGACAGTGGGGATACAATAGAGACGGGTGTCAGATGAGGAACGCAGAGCTCGTGACGGTGTGTAGAGATGTAGAAGATCAGGGAGGTATTCAGGACAGGAAGACTCGATAGATTTGTAGCAGAGAGAGGCAATCTTGTAGGATATTCTTTGCTGAACAGAGAGCCAGTGGAGAGAACAGAGCAATGGAGTTATATGGTCATATTTAGAAGAGCGAAAGATGAGACGGGCAGCATGATTTTGAACTTTTTGAAGTTTGTTGATGAGATGAGAGGGGGAGCCAGACAAGAGAGCATTACAATAATCAAGGCGGGATAGTACAAATGCGCAGACAAGAGTTGTTGTGGTGTCTTCTGAGAGGAGATGGCGGATAGAAGCAATTCGGCGGAGTTCAAGAAAGCAAGTACCACAGATATTGCTGACATGCTGTTGAAAGGACAGGGTTTGATCAAGATTCACACCAAGGTTGCGGGCAGAAGGAGAGAGAGTGATAGACGAGTCAATTAGTTTGATGGAGGATGGAAGAGAGGGGTGATTTTGAAGTTTTGG
>CM065709.1:29763409-29765909 GCA_017654935.2 Phymorhynchus buccinoides | reverse complement strand
GAGAGAGAGAGAGAGAGAGAGAGAGAGAGAGAGAGTGTGTGATAGACAATGGTAGATAGATAGAACACAGAAGAAAGAAAAAAGTACTGCCAGACTATGTATACTCTATTAGACTGTAATGTTTGTATTGTAAATGGGGACAATCCCTATAATCTGTTGCATACTCTTTGAAAAACTTAAATCTACAGTTTTTTCCCTTTTGTTTTACTTGTCACATCAACAAATGGATGAGCAGTGGACATTTCAGTGATGCAAACTCATGAAGGCCAAATTTGGATTGGCACACAGAAGCGTGCGTTGCATGCGATCATCATGTTTATTTTACTTTCTAATGATTCATTATTTGTTTGCCTTTAATGTTCTTGTTATCAATGTAAATCGCACTGAGCTCATGTGAGAAAAAGCGCTATATAAATTCCCATTATTATATATTATTATTATTATTATTATTATTATTATTATTATTATTATTAATACAATAAATCCATTATCTCTCGGCAGTTAAGGGGTTAAAATTAATTATGGCTGTGTTTCAGTTCGTCATCGTCATGTGCATCCTGGTTATTTGTCAAGGTGTGGTGGGTGGACTCTTTCTGGCCGAAGATTCTGTGGTAAGCCTGCTAAACCTTTCTAAGTTGACTTTGAAAAGGCATTTGATTCTGTAAAGAGAACATCGTTGTGCAAGTTTTTTGCTTTTGTTTTTATTTTTCTGTTTTGGGCACATACACAACATATCGATGGCTTGGAGTCAAAACGGACTATCTTTAGATAGTCCATTGACGTATTATTGGATTTATTACAAAAACTAAAAACTTGTATCAAACAATGACTGTAGAAATAAAGAAAGGGGGTTTTGCTTTTTATATTTCAGCAGTCTTTTTTTATGCAAGTTATTAGTTTTCGTAATAAGTTCAATAATATGTCAATGGACTATCTAAAGATAGTCCGTTTTGACTCCAAGCCATCGATATATCAACATATTCATTGTTTACCAACATAGTTATGACAATATCATTCTGCATTCAGGTACAATGCATGACACTAGATTTAAAAAAACAGTTCACCAATGCAAATAACCACGATAAGCACTCCGTATATTATAAGGGCACATACAATTCATTGATGCCTATAGTGATCATCGATAACTACACACACATTAAGGACACGTAAGTACAGGTAACTCATGCATCCGTTATCTTAATTACTCAGGTAACTTGATAAACCTTTCTAAGTTGACTTTGAAAAGGCATTCGATCTGTAAAGAGAGCATTGTTGTGCGAGGTATATGTTTTTTAAATACACAAAAAAAACAATTAAATCTACGGCAACTGTTTTGTTGCATTAAAGTATGTTTATTATTATATAAGTCAATGCGGGCATTGCTAAACATTTCTAAGTTGACTTTGAAAAAGCATTTGATTCTGTAAAGAGAACATCGTTGTGCGAGGTATTATTTATAAAAACACAATGAAATCTATGGCAAATGTTTTGTTGCATTAAATTGTGTTTATAGTTATATATGTGAATGCTGGCATTGCTAATCCTTTCTAAGTTGACTTTGAAAAGACATTTGGTTCTGTAAAGAGAACCATCGCTGTGCGAGGTATTATTCATTTAAAAGAAAAACACAATGAAATCTATAGCAAATGTTTCGTTGCATTAAAGTATGTTTATATTACGATTGTCAATGTGGGCATTGCTAGCCTTTCTAAGTTGACTTTGAAAAGGCATTTGATTCTGTAAAGAGAACATCGGAGTGCAAGGTATTTTTAAATAAAATTTAAAAGACAATGAAATATATGGCAAATGTTTCGTTGCATGAAAAGTATGTTTATTATTATATAAGTCAATGCTGGCATTGCTAAACTTTCTAAGTTCTGTAAAGAGAACCATCGCTGTGTGCGGTATTATTTATTAAAAAAAAAAACAACCATGAAATCTATGGCAAATGTTTCGTTGCATAAAAAGTATGTTTTTATTATATAAGTCAATGCTGGAATTGCTAAACTTTCTAAGTTGACTTTGAAAAGGCATTTGATTCTGTAAAGAATCGCTGTGCGAGGTATTATTTAAAAACCAATGAAATCTATGGCAAATGTTTCGTTGCATTAAAGTATGTTTATATTGTAAAAGTAATACTGGCATTGCTAAGCCTTTCTAAGTTGATTTTGAAAAGGCACTTGATTCTGTAAAGAGAACCATCACTGTGTGAGGTATCATATTATTTTAAAACACACAATGAAATCTATGGCAAATGTTTCATTGCTTTGAAAAGGCTGTTGATTCTGTACACCGAACATCGTTGTGTGAGGTAAGGAAAAATACAATAACATGTATTTAAAAATAATAAAATATATCAAATGTTTCGTTGCATTAAAGTATATTTACATAAGCCAATGCTAGCATTCGATACAAGTAACTAAAGATTTTTTTTTCTCAAATGGTGTAAAACAAGGTGACATACTTAACTTTATTTATTTTCAGAGGAAATGGAAAGCAA
>CM065709.1:29750909-29760909 GCA_017654935.2 Phymorhynchus buccinoides | reverse complement strand
CACCATGTAGATTGTAGGCTTTATCAATGGTCAACCTATGGCGATATTTTTCACGCCAGAGGGCAGTCAATGCACTAGGGGCTTATCACGCGATTTTCTTACTTGGGCGTAATGAGAGAGAGAGAGTGATGGTAGGACCACTCACTGTCTCTCTCTTTCTTTATCCCCAACTAATAATATAGAGAGGATTAGCCCCACACGAGCGTCATGCCCTCTGGCGTGAGAAAAATCGCACTAAGTCTCTCATTGTCTTGTCTTCCATACCATCATACACAAATCACGCACGCGCGCGCGTGCGTGCGTGCGTGCGTGCGTGCGTGTGTGTGTGTGTGTGTGTGTGTGTGTGTGTGTGTGTGTGTGTGTGTGTGTAATAATAATAATAGAGGATATATATAACGCGATACGCCACATTGGGCTCATCGCGCTTTACAACGGTATAAAGGCATTACAAATCAGAAAAAGGTTCAACATATATGAATTGCACACACCCAAACAAATAATACATAGTTAACAGCATCATATGAAATACAGTGAAACCTCCCTTTCAAGACCTCCCATTATAAGACCCCCTCCCACAAAAGACCTACATCTCTGAGACAATTACCCTTCTTTGTAAGTATTCAAACTACTTCCCATATAAGACCCCTCCCTTATAAGACCTCATTTTGGATGATTGTTTGGAGGTCTTAATATAATGGAGGTTCCACTGTATTATTGCTATCATTATTATTATTATTATTATTATTATTATTATTATTATCATTGTTGTTACTATTATTACCACTAGCTGGGGTGTTGCGGGATTCGAGACCAGGAGGACTTCTCGGACCCGGATGAACTGCCCCCCAGCTGCTGCCTGAAGGAGATCATCGAGGGAGACACCGACGATCCGGCCATAGCCCTCAGGCAATACAACTGCGTCAACGAGCCTACCCTTGTCCTTGACTCCGACTACAACGCCAAGGTGTGTGTGTGTGTGAGGAGGGATGGGTGGATGGGTGGGGGGGTGGGGGGTGCAGAACGAGGGAGAGGGAGAGAACGAGGGAGTTTAGTGAAGGAATGAGGGAGGGGAGAAGAAAGCGAGGGAGGGAGAGAAACGAGGGAGGGAGGGAGAGAACCAGGGAGGGAGGGAGAGAAACCAGGGAGGGAGAGGGAGGGAGAACAAGGGAGCTTAGTGACAGACAGAGAGAGAGAGAGAGAGAGAGAGAGAGAGAGAGAGAGAGAGAGAGAGTCTTATCCAGTCTCATCCAGTACGTTATAAACCGTTATTTGCCTCACTAGTTTACTGAAGATCAGAAAAGGGGTAGGGTTGAAGGATGCACCCAAATCATACAACAAATTAGATGGTGATAAATCGTCAAGCATTTGGGAAATCGTTAAAGATAACACAACACTTATCTGTCAGTATTATTTTTTTAATTATAAAACAAGCACAAATTATCCGTTTGGATGTTTCAGGATGAGACCCCACTCATAAAATGCCACAGAAAATAGAACAGCAGCAACACTTACCAAACAAATAGTTGCTGTGATTTTTTTTCTCTGAAAAATAAACAACCGGTTCTATGAGCTTCAGTTCGCCTCCCAGAGTGACGCGCTGTCTCCGTAGACTGAAACATAAATATCTATTTAATAATCAAATAATAATTTGGGTTTGCTGTCCAAGCCCTGGTACCCGGTCTCCCCCTATTTCAGTGTGACAACGCAAGTGACCACACAGCTGTAGCTACTTTGAACATTTTGCATGAGAACAGAGTTTTGGTAGAGTGTGGCTGATCTCTTAAACACTTTTGTTGTTCTTATTCCCTTGTGACTTTTCCCTACTATCATGTGTCCAACACTAGTGACGGGGGAAGCAATTCTAGTTTTGAATATGCTTGAGCGTTCGTCGAGGGCACTATTTTTGACTTACCTCAGTGGACCTGGTCTGGTGCCATAACCGTTTTGTTTGAAAGAATATTCAGGTGCATGACTGTGTTCACTTCCAGTGAGGGATACTTCCAAAAGTTGGACTAGCCAGAAGGAAGGTACACACTGCCAAAACACAAAAGCTGTAGGTTCGATATAGGTCCTTTAATGAAAATACCACAGACGTTTCAGAGCTTAACTCTTTTTTCAATGTGATGTGACCATTCATATGGTCCGAGTGGTCTTCTGAATCATTTAAGTGTTACACACTGCCAGTTCGCCACATTGCAAAATATATGGAGTGTCCCTCGTGTCATTCCTATTTCGATATCAACATTCATTTATAATATCGTAGTCGTCTAAAAACACTTCAAGTAAAAAGACGTTAAATTAAACCAAATAAAACATACGTACACACGCACGCGCGCGCGCGAACACACACGCGCGCACACACACACACTAGCACACACATAAACACACACACACACACGCACGCACGCACGAACGCACACACGCACGCACGCACACACGCACGCACGCACGCACGCACGCGCACACACACACACACACACATGAACACTCATACACACACATACACACACATATACACACACGCACGCACACACACGCACGCACACACACGCACACGCACACGCACACGCACACGCACACACGCACACACACACACGTGTGTGTCCATGCATGCAAGCACACACGAGCACACGCACACATCAAGCACTGTTTATGTTGGGGGGGGGGGGGGGGGGTGGGGTTGAAGGGAGGTGGGTGTTAGCGTGTTGTGTTATGATTATTATACAATGCATTGTGTAAATGTATTTTTTTCATAGAGATGCGTGAGCCAGTCTGTTAGACACTGTACGAATGCTGAGGGAAAAGTGCATTGAGTTGCTTAGCAAGATTAAGCGCTATATAAGCATTATTAATTATTATTATTGTCCTTTGCCGATCTACGATCGCAAAGGAGTATGTTTTCGTTCGTGTATGTGTGTTTTTGTGGGTTTTTTTGTTTTGTTTTTTTCTTCTTCTGTCTGTCCCAAGGATATCTCCCGAACCGCTTGACCGAATCGCTTCAAATGTTGTGTGGTGGTGTGTCACCATGAGAGGAAGGCATCCGCGCATAACATATCGCCGTCGTGACCGTGACCATGGCATATGGCCTTGAAAACCGAAAATCTTTAAGGGGCCATAACTTCCACACAGTTGGCCTTAGAGCCTTCAAATTTGGCATGTAGGTACGTTGACTTTGGGCCGTTCTGATGATGGCATACCGGTCAAGGTCAATGTCAGGGAGATCGGTAGGCCTTGTTATTGTTATTATTATTATTATTATTATTTATCCTTGTCTACAGGGCTGCTACGTGAAGCTGCAGGACAAAGTCCTCGACAATCTGGTTTTGGGGGCCATTGTCCTGGCGGTTATCCTGCTAATCCAGGTTAGTGGGTTGGTTGTCCTCTGCCCCGATTTAGATCGGACAAAGGAGTCTGCAGTTGTCGCGGTTTGTTTTCTGTTTTCTTTGTCCTTTGCCCCGATATAGATCGGGCAAAGGAGTCTGCGTTTGTCGTGGTTTGTTTGTTTGTTGTCCTTTGCCCCGATATAGATCGGGCAAAGGAGTCTGCGTTTGTCGCTTTTTTTTTTGGTCTTTTTTTTTTTGTCCTTTGCCATGATTTTAGATCGGGCAAAGGAGTCTGCATTTGTGGCAGTTTTTTGTTTGTTTTGGTCCTTCACCCCGATTTTAGATCGGGAAAAGGAGAATGCGTTTGTCGCGGTTTGCTTGATTTTTGTTTGTTTATTTGTTTGTTTTTTCTGTCTACCTAAGGATATGTCCCGAACCGTTTGACAGATTCGCTTCAAGGTTGTTTTTTGTTGTTGTTGTTTGTTGGGGGGGGGGGGGGGCATGTTACCAGGATAGGAAGGCATCGGCGCATAAAGTATCGCTGTCGTGACCTTGACATTGACGTATGACCTTGAAAACCCTAAATCTTTAAGGGGCCATAACTTCTACACCGTTGGACTTAGTCTTCAAACTTGGCATGTAGGTGCATTGGCTTGTGGCGATTCTGATGATGGGGTACCGATCAAGGTCAAGGGTACTGATCAAGGTCAAGGACTCATCGGTAGACCTTGAAAGTGGTTGAGGTCTAAAAATGGGAGGGGGGGGGGGGTGGAGGTTGCTATATTTTCCACATTTTTGCTTGACAGAAGCGCTTCAGGTCTTTTAAGGGAGGTTCCACTGTACTTGCAAAGAAGGGCAATGTCTCAGAAAAAGTAGGTGTAACGTGGGAGGGAGTCTTATACAGTGGAACCTCCCTTATAAGACATCCCATTATAAGACTCCCTCCCACATACGACCTACTTCTCTGAGACATTGCCCTTCTTTGTAAGTATTGAAATTACCTCCCTTATAAGACCCCTCCCTTTTTTCCCTCGTTTGGGATTATGGTTTGAGGTCTTATAAGGGAGGTTCCACTGTAATGGGAGGTCTTATAAGGGAGGTTCCACTCTACCGTTCTCTTTCCCTTTGCCCCCTACAGGTGCTGGAGATCATCTTCGCTCTTCTCATCGTCATGGAGGAGTCTAACTCCAAGGTCAGCCCTCGTTGAATCCACGGAACCAGCACCCTCTTGCCCTGCTCCTGCTAAAGGTCTCAACACACGTTCACATTTTTCTACTCTTTCCTCATGCCGACAAAGTGATAGCCTACTCGTATAAGATTACTAACACTCCAAAAGTCGTGTAATTTGGAAGCGTAGAATTTTTACAGGAATTTTTCAAACTGCTCCGGCTAATATTCTCAATACACTTTCACATTTTTCTACTCTTTCCCCATGCCGACACAGTGATAGCCTACTCGTATAAGATTACTAACACTCCACAATTCATGTATTTTGGAAGCTTAGAATCTTTACAATAATTTTTTAAAACTGTTAACAGCGTTTTTCTCGTTCTCGAAACAGGCCTTTCAAATATTTATAATTTAGAGTTAGTCCGTTTTGACTCCAAGCCGTCGAATTTACTTGCATAATGATATCACCAGTTTTGTCATGGGAGAGAGAGTGGAAAATGTTTTCCGTGCGCATAGACCTTCGATACTTTGCTGGATTAGATAGGTGTATTAATGAAGCTGACGCTGAGCAAGCGATTACAACGCAGAACAACGCAAGCATGCGCACGCAAAGAACGATTAAAAACACAGCAACATACATACATACACTCACTTACGTGTTCTACGCATGCACACACATAGGCACACACGCGCATGCATACGCTCGCGTACGCCGTGCACAGATATACGCGTTTCCGCGCGCGTACACGCACATATATACACACACACACGTGTACATTTACACACTGGACAGGACTGGAACCAATTTATTGTCAGAATAACTACAAGTTGTACTGGCATTGAACGGAAAATGAAATGCAATAAATAACAAAGAAATTGAACAAGAATGCAATTGCAAACTACAAATATCTATTCAACTCTCTCTCTCTCTCTCTCTCTCTCTCTCTCTCTCTCTCTCTCTCTCTCTCTCTCTCTCTCTCTCTCTCCCCCCCCCCTCTCTCTCTCTCTCTCTCCCCCTCTCTCTCTCTCTCTCTCTCTCTCTCCTTCCCTCTCTCTCTCTCTCTGGCATGCGCGCATATACGCACACGCACACACACACGCACACGCACACACACACACACACACACACACACTGCCCAGAAAGTGTGGTTGTATGCATGATATTTATTGCCAGCTTATTTTTTGCAACACTACTAGCATATTTCTATGTTGATAGGAATGTTGCCTTTAATTACAAGGCTTAGGGAATGGTTTTAGCATACTTATCGTAACAATGGCAAAATTCTTCTCAAATACCTGCATTACATGAAAAAACACATTAATGAAGTTATTTTCATTAAATATGTTAATGCCACATCACTAGTATAAGTAAGCGTTGCCATTGAAATTGCTGCCATGACTACTATAAACATGATTTATATTCTGAATAATTATGATTCTTTTTTCTTTTTGTTCATACATTTTTTCCCTGTGTTTTGTGTGTATCACAAAGTTTTGATTTATCTTTTTTTCCTTATATTTTTGCTGCTTTTCTTATGTATGTTTCACAGAGGATTTGAAATGTTCCTGTCTTTATTTCCTCTGATAATGTCTAAATTGGATGTTAAGTTTTGTGCTTACTAGCCGCCATTCATAAATTCATGTTTAGTAGTACGTTGACACAGTATAAGCTTCAAGCTTGTTGTTGCCGTTATTTTTGCTTAATATTTATGTAATGTGCGTTTTGGTAAATACAGAATCATTTAAACCAAACATGACTTGTTTTAATTAAAACTAAATCTGCCAGTTCTCAAGGTTTACAATTGTTTTGGTGGGTTGGTTGTTGCTTTTAAAAAAATAAAAGCAATAACATGATTATAGCAATCTGTTAATATCTTGCTGTGATAGTTACTATAAGATGAAAACAAAGAATTGCAAGCTTATTGTGTTTTTCTTGCCATGAATGAGATTATGATATATCGCTGACTCCTTTGCCATGTGTTAGCTTTGTTCTTTTTTTTAAAAAGAACTTTTAAACGAAACACAGTTTCATAAGTGTTCAGATTGAGATTTGTTGGTCTATAAAGCTTTTAATAAAATTTTAAAAAAAGAAGTACTGTTTGATTAACATTTTCTGGCATAGTTAATATTTAACATTCCGTGTAGCGGAAATCCTGTATAGGTGAGCAATGTTATCAAGAGAGTGCTGTCTTTTTTTTAAGAAGAAGAAGATTGATGTTGATGATGTCTGGTTAATAATGATGATGATGATTGTTTAATGATGATGATGGTGATTTGGTGGTATTGATGAAGAGATGTTAATAATCTGTTTCATTGTCGTGTCGTTGTTGTTGTTTTTCCTTACAGCCACAATAATTGTAATGTTTTAATAGTGTTGCAAATACCCATGCATACAATAGTTATAAACATTCAATCTTGCCAAGTCTTAAACTATAGCAATCATGACGTATTGCTGAAATGGCTTCCGTTGCGATTCAATAATCAAAACTTATGTTAGTTCTATTAAAATTGTTACATGTGCACGCTAATCAGAATAAATTCAACGTACTCAACCAAAACCATAAACTGTAGACGCCTGCTCTCAAGTCTATGATAATTTAAAAAATATTTTCTGTTGAAATCTCTTTTAATGTTAACAACTTGTGAACTGAGATTAGATTATTTGTGACCCAGTACCACGAAAGGGACATTAAGTCGCTGGGATAGTTTCTCACAACAGGCTTGGGAAGTCAAATATCTCTTCGTTTTTGTGGGTCAATGCTGAGTTATTGGTTGCTGTTTTTTTCGTATTCTCTAACATCTTATCTTTCATATTTATAAAAGACAATCTTTAATATGATATCTAAATGGTATTATAAGTGTTTTAAAACGAGTAGGTCAATGCATTTTTCTTCAGCTAGGCTGGACTTTAGACTGTTTTCTGAAAATGGCCGACGCTCACCCTACTAATTTTAAATATTCATAACTTTGGAACGGAAAGAGACACAAGAATGGCTCTTGTATCATTAGAAAGAGAATTGTCTGAAGGTTTTAAATATATAAAATTTTATCAGAATGATCAGTTTGACGTGATGCTGGGTGACAATTTTGACACGCCAGATTTTACATAAATTTAAATTTTAAATGCACCAAATGCCGACATCGACATAAAATGAGAACACAATGACACTGTGGAATTCTGTTTCATGTTTAGTAATTTAAAATAAAAAACACCCATTAGTCACTAAAAAAAAAAAAATTCTTCTGCAAGAGCCGAAGTTTGTTTACCATCTATTCTATTTTTACAATATTTATTTTTTAAAAGTTAAATAAAACGTCTGTTTTGCATTGATTTATAAAACAGTAGTTTGTGAATACCTTATTTCATATTTCCCACAACGCAGAGGAGAAAGAACAGTTCGTTCTTTTAAAAAGCTCTAGTGTTTATCTAACAAAATCAATCTACTCCATGATTTCTTTTTAATCAAAAGAAATAAATAGGCACTGAAGAGACCGTTATATAAATAACAAAAACTAAAATCAAGTTGATGGGTGGTGTAAAATGTTATCATGATAATTGAAATAATCTTTGAAACTTTCATTTTCATACGAATCAAAAATATCAACTGTCTGTTAAAAAAAAAGGCTTTTGTGGCTTGACTTGAAATGTTAATTATCTGAGTTCCATGATTATGATTTGTGATGAATATGTCTAATTGATAGTTTTGTGTAAAATGTGATCATTGTAATTTAGGTGCTTCGTGAAGCATCCATGCTTATAACTGCAATCAAAATTACCAACAGTCTTCAAAACTTCTTTCAGGACTATGTATGTAATGCAACTAATCTGTGTTCCACGATAGCAATTTTTATCTATATCTAGTTGATAATTCGTTATCAAAATAATTATAAATTTGTAAAACATCCGTTTTCTATAACTGCAATCCAAATTTTTATTTTAAAAAAGAGAGAGAGGTAAAAAAAAAAAACATGCGCTAGGCCTCAACAATTCTTTCAAGGGCTAAACTTAAAAGACAAAATAGTCTGCATTCTATTTAAGTAACCCTGACTCATAATCAAAACGTTTTTGTTTAAATTAGTTTCATGCTTGCACTAAAGATTTCTAATTTGGATAGCTTTCTATTCTCAATCTCAGATTCTGCATTCTAGAACGAAGACGTAGCAAAACGTTTGTTTCATATATTTGTGGATAATTGATTCACCTGACACGATCTTTAATCACTTGAAAGAGATTAATATTTTTCACTTGATGTAAGCTACTGTGATGTTTTTAACTCTAAGCGTGTCATATTTTTACTTGCTATTTTTTGTTAAATTTGCTAATAATGTTTTTAACAAAAGTGTTTTAACATAAAACTTTGATTTAGTTTATACCTTGTGTTTCTATCCCTTTTTAAATATACGTGGTAAGATTCAACGTGGTGACAGCCCTGACATGGCCTTAGTTGTCGACGGGGCTATAATTTTAATCTTAATCTTAATTTGTAGTTTGATTGTAAATATACAAAAACATATCCTGAACTCGATATAACGTGTTAAACACTTATGCTCTTGTTATATCTTTATAACGTAATAATATATTGTGATCCGTTGCCACAAATTCCACTTACTTCGTGACGTCCCAGTGGTCCTTTTTGACTTATTAACAAAGTGTTATTCTGCATTATTTAAAAAAAAAAAGCTTTTCTTTGCTGTGGTTTTAAATGCTTCTTATACTGACAAGGTCTGCTGTTTGCTATTACTATTGATGACAATGACAATCGTCAGCATCCAAGCTAGCCTATAGTTATGTTTACCTCAATTTTTGTTTATACATATCCTAGCTTTCTCTTTTTTGTTAAATCCGCCCGAATAATGTCTATGCATCAGGTCTTGGTTATTGAAATACTGTTTTATAATTAGGATTATTTTTCTTATTGAAATACCATTTTCTAATTAGGATTTATTTTTAGGATTATTTCAGCAGCCAAGCTTGCCTATAATTATGTTTACATCCATTTTTTTTTTATACATATCATAGCTTCTTTTTTTAAAATCCGTCCAAAGTATGTCTATGCATCAGGTGTTGGTTATTGAAATATCATTTTATAATTATGATTATTTTTCTTACTGAAATATCATTTTAGAATTAGGATTATTTTTCTTATTGAAATACCATTTTCTAATTAGGATTTATTTTTAGGATTATTTCAGCAACCAAGCTTGCCTATAATTATGTTTACCTCCATTTTTGTTTATACATATCATAGCTTTTTTTACATCCGTCCGAATTATGTCTATGCCGGTCCGAATTGGTTATTGAAACACCGTTTTATAATTAGGATTATTTTTCTTATTGAAATACCATTTTCTAATTAGGATTTATTTTTAGGATTATTTCAGCAACCAAGCTTGCCTATAATTATGCTTACCTCCATTTTTGTTTATACATATCATAGCTTCTTTTTTAAAAATCCGTCCGAATTATGTCTATGCATCAGGTGTTGGTTATTGAAATATTTTATAAT
>CM065709.1:29730909-29745909 GCA_017654935.2 Phymorhynchus buccinoides | reverse complement strand
AAACAAAAACAGTAATATAAAGAATACAACTGTACTTGTGAGTACGGTTATGTGTGTGTGGGGGGGGGGGGTGAGAGAGAGAGGGAGGAGGGGGGGGAGGGGGAGAGAGAGAGAGAGAGAGAGAGAGAGAAGAGAGAGAGAGAGAGAGAGAGAGAGAGAAGGATGCAAACTCTCGTGCTAACAACAAGAACAAGAGGATGAAGAAAAGCATTACTAACATCTACAGTGTCTGTCACAGTGTGTCTGTGTTTGTGTATTTGTAAATGAAAGTGTGCGTCTGTTTCACTACACGCTTGTCAATAGGAATTGTTCGGAAATAAATAAATTAAGGGGAGTAATTTCATGGTGTGTGGGAGCGATCTCGCCTAATTCAATCGGTCAAACAGGGGAAGTTACTCTACCATCAGGTAGATCCCCAGCTCTCGCCTCGTGTGTTTGAGTAGACATACAGCACTTAGAACACCGTGCGTCATTCTAAAAAAATTGTCATTTATATTTGTTACGTCACAGTTTGCAAGTTTTATCAGTTTGTGGCCACTGCCCCAGAAATTGTCTGTTGGTCGATATGTTGGTCTGTGTGTCTGTCTGTGTGTACGTAGGCATGACTGCATCATCCCAACAGCCGAAGCACTTGAACACTATGGTACATACGAATGCACCAGCTAAGGATGAGAACATTAGGCGTGTGACCGTTTTTGACTACCCCGCCACGTGGGCAGCCACACTCCCACTGCGGAGGATTTGGGAGATTGGTGATGTTATGCTAGCAGCTGGTCGTGGCTAAAGACAATCGCTGCAATAACTATGCAGAGCATAACAACATTTGGATGTAGCCTTGCTGTTCTAGCCTGTGTCAATTGGTCTGACACAGCCTTAAAGACACACTGACGCACCACGATTACGTCCCTTGGGTTTTTTTTTCTGGGTAGCTGTGACCCACATACACAAATGTCCCCAACTTCAAATTGAGGCTGCTCTTTAAAAAATGATGTTTCGTTTTCAATTTGGGGACATTTGTATGGGAGTCAAACCTGGTCCAAAAAAAAGATTTCTTACTAGCTATAAGAGGGAAAACACATGAAACCCGTGATTTTGACACGTGCCCTGGTGGGTCTTTAAGCCAAGGCGACAGACTGTACACGAGTTATATGATTTAATGAAACACTCGTATAAAGTACTCATAATCACCTATCATCTCAACCAAGTATCCTTCCTTTTTCATTGCCGTGGCTGGTTTCCCTGAAACGTATGTATCTGTTTGTTCTTAATTCCTTTTATTTACAAAAATATGTTGAAACTCTAATAATAACAAACAAAATTATGGGTTTCTGGTAAGGCAAAACTAGCTTTGAACATTTTTGAATTAATTAAAGCGCGTGGATCCTATTTTTTGGTACCATAGACAGAGAGAAATAGAAGTTCAGAGAGAGAGGGAGGGAGGGAGAGAGAGAGAGAGAGAGAGAGAGAGAGAGAGAGAGAGAGAGAGAGAGAGAGAGAGAGAGAGAGAGAGAGAGAATTGAAAATCCCCTTTTCAAGGATGAAGATTTTAGGCGAAGCCTTTGAGAGAGTGAAAATCAAAGTCAAAATATTTTAATTGTTAGGCCTCTGGCCCATGACAACGGCGTTCACAAAAAGTATTAATTATGAACAATAACATAAATGCATAACTACTATACTATATTTTAGCAATAGGAACGAAAAACAAAGAAAAAAGGCACACACAAAGCGTATTGTATGTATATGTTATGGGAAAATTCGGAATCTTCCCGGGAAAAATCAGAATTCCGAATTTTCCCGGGAACATTCCGATTTGTCCCAAGGCTGGGAAGATTCCGAATCTTCCCGGGAAGATTCCGAATTTTCCCGGTAAGATTCCGAATCTTCCCAGCCTTGGGAAAAATCGGAAGTTTCCCGGGAAGATTCCGAATTTTCCCAAGCAAGTAGGTGCATGCCATAGAAAACGAAATAAGTCACACAGAGAGAGACAGGCAGACAGAGAAAGACGGAGAGAGACAGGGAAGGGAGAGGGTAAGTGTGAGGCATGCTGATAGGCGGAAAAGCAGATTTAAAAGATTTTAATTTCACACATCTAGTGTTGGCCCATAACAATCCACTACGTTTCCAGAACAGGTTTCGAGTTTTTAATGAAAACAAAAATGTAAGAGTCCAAATTATTTTGTAGTGATCACAATGCACTTAGCACAAATACATTAGGAACTCGTGCACAAGCATACCTAATTATCAATTATGGATTCGTATCTTATATGTTGAATATTCCACATCAAATATAGCTAAGAATGAAAGGTTTTATTGGTAAATAACTACATGCAATATACATAGTGTAGCCAATCAATTAAGCCTATAAAATATTATCCGATTTTAACGATACCTTTCCATAACAAAAAGTTATTTGCGGGTGTTCCATAATGTTTTGCGAAGTGTTTAATTTGACAACAAAAAGGAGAGGACACTAAAATTGTGCGAGGGCACATCTCTTCATCTACCTCGCTGCCTGTCTGTCTGTCTCATATGTATGAATATGAATCACAATATCGTGTTGCTTGACACAAGACACAATAAAACCATCTCTCTCTCTCTCTCTCTCTCTCTCTCTCTCTCTCTCTCTCTCTCTCTCTCTCTCTCTCTCTCTCTCTCTCTCTCTCTCTCCCCCACCCCTCTCTCTGTGTCTGCCTGCTGTCTGTCTGTCTATATTTCTCTCTCTCATAGTTATAGGTCGTGTGTGTGTGTGCGTGTGTGTGTGTGTGTATGTGTGTGTGTGTGTGTGCGTGCGTGCGTGTGCGTGTGCGTGCGTGCGTACGTGCGTGCGTACGTGTGTGAGTACTTGTGTTTGTACGAGCGTAAGTGCGTATGCGTTGGATGTAAGCTTATCTTTATTAACATGTGTTCTGATTTATGTTTCATATTGCTTGGAGTTTGTTATATTTGACTGTTACATACGGCATTATGAATCATTTGGATATTGCCGTTTATTATCATTATCATCATTAGTATTATAAATTTTATTACTTTTGTTTATTAATATTCCTATCGTCATTCTTGAGGATGTTATGCTTATTCAGTTCATCCTCATTAAACATTTCAGGTTGCAAGTTTCTCTCTCTCACACACTTCGTTGGAAGCTTGGGAAAATCAGAATTCGGAATTTTACCGAGGCCAATTGGGGGGAAATCAGAATTCCAAATTTTCCCGGGAAGATTCCGAATTTTCCCAAACTCTGGAAGATTCGGAATTATCCCGGGAAAAATCGGAATTTTACCGGATTCCAAAATTTCCCGTGACATAAACACAACATAGATACAGACAAGAATAAACATTATAGGCGATTCCTATTCTTACAATCTGTCACTGGATAAAAGAAAAACAAATTTAAAAAAATAACAATTAGAAATGGTCTAGTAACATGAGGAAGAAAAAAGTCAGTACAAACAAGAAACGCATTTGAAAACACGAACGTCTACATCTGCTCTCTCTCTCTCTCTCTCTCTCTCTCTCTCTCTCTCTCTCTCTCTCTCTCTCTCTCTCTCTCTCTCTCTCTCTCTCTCTCTCTCTCTCTCTCTCTCTCTCTCTCTCTCTCTCACAAACACACTTTACATTGTATATACTTTTTGTTGTACTCTAATTGATGACTCAACCCCGATCCAAACATCTCTGCCAATTCATGTTCGCATTGAGTACTCTCTCCTCGCTTTCCGCCATCTTTGCCAACATACCTGTCCAACAATCTCATCACAACCACCCGCACTCTCCGTTTACATTGATATACTTTTTGTTGTATGAAACTACACCCTTAGTGAAACAAATAATTGATGACAAGTAGGAGGTGAAAGCAACTCCGATCCAAACATATTTAACACTGTATATGGCTGCCAATTCATGTCTCGCATTGAGTACAAACTAGCAATCCTCGCTTTCCGCCATTTTCAAAACACTTTGCCAACATACCTGTCCAACCATCTCATCACCTATGTGTGCATCCCGCACTCTCCGTTCTAGCAGCGAGAAACTCCTCAAAGTCCCCAATTTATGAAACTTTTTCCTTTGGTCACCGCTCTTTCAGCTATCAAGTACCCACCATCTGGAACTCGAACCCCTTCTACCTCCGGTCCGCTTTGTCCCTGTCTGCATTCAAGTCTGGCCTTAAAGACATCTGTTCAAAAAGTTCCTTTCCCCTTCATAATTTCAATTTATATCTCCCACATAAACCCCGTGTAAAGTGTGCCCCTGTGTGTGTGCGCGAAAAACAGTTCCTCTCTGGATCAGGCACCACACTTGGTTGGAATAGCGGTGCTGAGGGAAGGGGGTTGAGTACTTACAGTGAAAAACAACAGCACACCACAACTCTTCTCGGATTCTTTCACTATTTTATTCTGACGTTTCACCAGTAGCTGGCTTGATCACAGAATGAATGTAAAAATGACAGCACATTTCTCTTTCTCCCATACCTAGGAATACATCTCACTTAAAAAAATAGAAAAATATATAAAAAGAAAATACAATACATTGCACGGATTTCATTCTTTAAACCCCAGAATCAAAATCGTGCAAAACGAAGTGCTTTTGGGAATAGGTGATGATTTATAGGCCCATATCCAACCTCTCTTTCATATCAACAATCATTGAGAAATTAGTTCTTCATCAACTCCTAGGCTATCTCAATGAACATCAACTCATCAGTCGTTCACAATCAGCGTACAGGCCATTTCACAGCACTGAAACTGCACTGTTGAAGGTAACTATAATGACATTCTCTTGGCTCTTGACTCTGGTGACGCATCTATATTAACTCTTTTGGATCTTTCATCTGCCTTTGATACTATTGACTACCATACACTACTTAAGAGGCTTCAAATCACCTATGGAATATCAAGCACTGCTCTGTCATGGTTCTCGTCTTACCTTTCTGGTCGAACTCAGTCTGTCTCCATCAATGACTCATTTTCTGCAATGGTTGGCCTCACATGTGGTGTTCCTCAAGGCTCAGTACTTGGACCAGTCCTCTTCACTATGTATACTAAACCTCTGTCCGAGTTGATCACTTCTCATTCAGTTGATTCTCAGTCTTTTGCTGATGATGCACAACTCCACAAGCCTGTATCCCCATCTACCATTCTTCCTTCTATATCTTCACTTGAATTCTGCATTCGCAACATCAAATCATGGATGCTACAAAACAAACTGAAGCTGAATGACGACAAAACGGAGGCCTTGTTCATCCACTCTCCATCTAGACAACTTTCGTACCCAAAGCCTGATTCCATCTCTGTCTGTGACACTCAAATACCTTTTTCTCCTTCTGCTAGAAATCTTGGCTTCCACATCTCTCAAGATATGAGTGTTGACTCACAAGTTCAAACTATCTGTCGGTCAGCATACTGTGAGCTGCGTCGCATTGGTACGATTCGCCATCTCCTGTCTATAGATACTACTAAGATACTAGTCTGCGCTTTTGTTCTCTCTAAATTAGATTATTGTAATTCACTTTTGTATGGCTGCCCCCAACACCTTATTGACAAGCTTCAAAAAGTCCAGAACTCTGCTGCCAGACTTGTCCTCAAGGTCTCTAAGTATCATCATGTTCAACCACTCCTGATATCCCTCCATTGGCTTTCCATCAAAGCACGTATTGACTACAAAATTTCCACTCTATGTCATTCTTATTTCTCTGGAAATGCCCCTAGCTACATCTCTAACATGCCCATGCACTTAGAACACGTTAAACCCAGTGGCAACAAAAAAGTTTTCATTTGGTCAAAATTTACCCCAACCCCCTTTCCTTCCACATCAGTCACACAAAAATCGCATGCAAAACGAAAGACTGGTACGCCTCTGGCTCTCCAGGTGTGAGCAACCCGGATTTCACAGAGATGCCTCTGTGACTATAAAATACCAATACCAAGCCTTCATGCTCCCAAGAAGGTTCAAATAATTATTATTGAAATTGAAAATGTAAACTATGTGTGTGTGTGCGTGGTGTGTGTGTGTGTGTGTGTTGTGTGTGTGTGTGTGTGTGTGTGTGTGTGTGTGTGTGTGTGTGTGTGTGTGTGTGTGTGTGTGTGTGTGTGTGTGTGTGTGACACTTTGTTTCTTCATTTACATATCTGATGTGCTGTGCGTGCTTTGAATTTGTTTTCTTTTCGTTTTCATTATTTATAATTTATTTATATATTTTTTTCATCTTTGAGGGCAAGAAAATGTAAACAATGTGTGTGTGTGTGTGTGTGTGTGTGTGTGTGTGTGTGTGTGTGTGTGTGTGTGTGTGTGTGTGTGTGTGTGTGTGTGTGTGTTGTGTGCGTGTGTGCGTGTGCGTGTGTGCGTGCGTGCGTGCGTGCGTGTGCGTGTGCGTGTGCGTGCGCGTGCGTGTGTGCGTGCGTGCGTGTGTACGTGCGTGCGTGCGTGCGTGTGCGTGCGCGCGTGCGTGTGTGTGTCATAGAAGTCCATACCCACGTCTTTTTCAAATATCAATAGTGATTTATTTATTCAACAAAACCAATCTAGATTTGAGCACTTTCAGGAGTTTTGCATCCTGGTCGTTATTTCTTCGTTCAGTCCAGCAAGTCCACACAAACAACAGTGGGTGGAGAGCAGAGCTGAGTGGCAACAAAAACACAACCATGGTCTGATAGATCTTGTCCATTGCAGTAGCACCATCGGCAACCATCGCCATGACTACTCCAAATAAAAACCAGCATATCACCTCTGGGAATGTTATTTTTCTTGTGAGGAGAACAGAGGAATACATAGTTTTATTCGTAATGTCTAGAGTGATTCTATTCTTTGGTGTTCGTCTGTAGATGAGAAGTTGTCCGGCCAAAATGATAAAGCATACAGTTATATTGATTGCTGCGATAATTTGAAACCACGTAAAGTTTTTATGGGCCTTGTACCGTTGAAATAAAGCCAGACGACACAGACCAGACTGTTCAGAGAGGCCCCAGTGTGACAGTCCAGGGATAAATGGTATCGTGGCGAATGCTGTCCCAGTAAACCACATTCCTGCACAAGCTACTCTTATTGAAAGATTAGTGAATATCCAGGACCCTGTTTGAAAGTAAAGGACAATGGTATGATCCAAGGTGATCAACAAGACAATGAACACTGACAGATTTCTGGACAACAAGAAGATAAAACCACTGGCCTTGCAGGTTACACTTTGGGTCCATTTGTTTTCAAAATGGAGATAGTTTCCATAAGTTAAACGATCAATTATCAAAGCCATAGTAACATGATTTCCCATGAGTAAATTCCCAAGACATAAATGGGGGAAAGAAGTCAGGAGATTGCTTCTAAACATGCCTTTGAAGTACAACGATGCAATAAGGCACACTACATTCCCACCAATGGCAGACACAGTAACAAACCAAAAGAAAATGGAGTGCACTTCAGATGGTAACAGAGAGCTACACGAAGGAAGCACAGCATGATCTGCCCTACAGTTTGTTGATTTGAATTGTTCGGGAAGTAAGTTCTCACAGCAAACTCTGTAGTCTGAAGAATAGATTCCCTTCAGTTGGGACAGTCCTGACAATAGATCTAAAGGAAAGTCGTTGATTGAATTCTTTGCAATGTCTAATTTCTGCAACTCTGGCATGTTTTTAAAGCCTACAACTCCAACAGTTTGAATAAGAGAGGAAGAAAGATTCATAAATACTAAACGAGGTAAATACGTGGATAAATAGTCGTCAATTAGAGTAAGGTGTGTTTCTGACATGTGAATGTGGCTCAGTGAGTAGTGAATCTTTCGTACTGTTTTACTGGTGATGTGATGAAGAGGGTTCTTTGTAATGGACAGGGTTTTCAAATTGGGCAGTTGAAGAAATACAGCCACATCAAGAGTTGTCAGGTTGTTGTTGTCGAGATAAACAAACTGTAAATTGTTGAGCTTCAAACCTGTAATGTTATGCAGATAACAAAATAAAAGGCTAAGATAAATAAGGAACGAGTTTGTATGAAGATCGGATAGTGACATACCAGAGTTAGCTGCATCCAAATACCGAAGGTGAGGAAAGAGACTGGATGGAAAAGGACTCGTGCACTGGAAAGTGTGGCCTTGACACAGACAACCTTCAGGACAGATCATGTCACACATCAGTTCATCATCCCTCTGAGGGCACTGACCAAAACCATCACACAGATGGCTTACATGAAGACAGACTGTAGACTCTAGACATTGATAGTAATGAGGACATTGGACCGCCTCACACTCTTGTTCATCTTCCCCATACACACAGTCAGAGAGCCCGTTGCATCGAGTGTAGACAGGCAGACAGTAGAGCCACTCTGTGGTACAGCTGTAATGAGTGTCAGGACAGGACTGCTCATCAGTCATCACCTGCTGACTAAAGTACCCTGCTCCGTCTAGGTTGATGTGAAATCGTTGTTGCTTGATTCTATGGTCCATTGGGTGCTGAAATGTCTCTTTTTCTGGACATTCCACTTCATCAGAATCATCTGTGCAATCTGAATATTCATTACATCGTTGACTGTACAAGACGCACTGATCGTTTGAACACAGAAAACCATGACATGAGGGAAATTCACAAAATGTCTCATCCCCGTTATCTGAGCAATCTTGTTTACAGTCACAGACGAAAGTGTAATGTATTGTGGTGAAATGGTCATCACATCTAAACATGGCGTACACGTTTGTTTTAGTTTTTCCACCAGCTGTTGTAGGACTGGGAGGTGTCTGGATGTTGCTGACATTGATGAACAAGCAAAACTGGGAGTGGCTACTTTTTCCACAATATGTGTCAAAACCACAAAACAAGAACGTGTGCATCAAATGGTGATTTCTGCAAGGATGTAATTCCTGATGTCTGCTTGCAACGGTTGATTTAGATGGGATTATACTGAGCAATACGGTAAGTAAATGATGATTATCAATGTGCTCTGATCTGATATCACACAAACCACCATTTTCTTGAATGTTCGCACCATAACGTATTTCCATTCTGCGTAGATAAATAACCTGGGGGATTCGAGCTTCATAAAATCTCTATTGGATTACCATGATCATCTGTGTTGTGATAATAGTGACGTTGTGTCACAGCCCGACCAAGGCTACGAGAACTATAAGTGTCCAGAATACCCGTTTCGTGTAAATGATGAACTTCTAGAACGACAATCGCAGAACGAGTCACCACGGACAGTTAGGGTTTCTCAGGTGTAATGGCATGTGGATTAATTGCAGAACAGAAAAAACATGTGTGAATCAGAGTATGCATTGAGGCACACAACACTTACGTGTGCACAAAGAGACCTGTAGTAAACCTCGGTCGCTGTGGTGATATCCCATTGGCTAGGATACCTCAAGTTATTCATCTGGACTGGCCGAAGTTTCCCAACCGAGTCCGCCCACTTACATTTTTTTTAGTATGATGGAATATCCAGGGATTGCGATCGGTGATGTTGGTCTGAATGTATACTGTGGCAGATAGGTCAATGGCCTGTGTACTAAGTAGAAGGACGAAGCGATGGTTTTTCGTGAAGCCATCCAGGTCACGGCCAGTAATGATGCATATTTGACTAGAGGCACATGGAGATGTGCGGAATATCGGGACAGATGAGCGTGATGGACCATGAGATTTTTGCATATGATTCCTGTTGAGGTGCGCTTACGGGGAAGGTAGTTGTCAGCACAGTAGTAGAGAAACTCATGGTGCTCTAAGATAAGTTATGCAGTATGACAGAGTGATGCCTGGAATTCATAGGGCGTGAGGGTGTGAAGCGTCATCACAGTAGTTAAAAGTTAGACCCAGAATTATCTGTTGCGGTCGGATGATGCTTCGTGTGGTTGCACGACATATAAGGGTGAAGTTTGGAGCCAACTCCGTTCTGCTTGGTGCTTGGATAGGTCTGTGCTTGGTGGACTCATGCTGAATGTTCTTGCAAGTCTGTGGAGAATTGGCTACAGGTAACAGTGACCAAGACGTGTAGTATGCAACTAGGGCACTATAACAGTGATTTGCATGACGTCGTAAACTTTAAGATGTGTTTCGTCGCATGTGAAACACACAACACTAAGTAGAACCGACATCATTTGTGCCCATCATTGTGTCATGACAACGTCTAATTGAATGCCGTAACACGATCTGAAGCCATCGAGGGCATATTATTCTCGAAGGAGTTGCGGGTTTGTGTTTGTATTTCCGCTTGCCTTCGTTATAGGTATTAAATGTAGCTAGTGCACTAAACACCATTATGACATAGGGGAAAACGTTCGTCTTTAACGGGAAAGGCTGGACACTTGATATCATTCAGGGATTTGTGGTAGTTCGTGGATGGCAAACTGGTCAATTCATACACCTTATTAGGTTTATGTTCTTGTTGTGGTTACTATTAACCACTACCCAATACCCTGAAGATTTACATACTGGAAAGTTCAGAATTTACATGTGATGTGATCTCTATAAAGCTGAAACAATTTCGAACGCAAAGGGTTGTTATCCTTGTGTTCTAACAACTCAGATGTGGTGAAGAGCTTTCCCTTTACTGATTATCATGGGATGAATAGAAATATTTCTTGAGGTTGATAACCGCACCACAGATGTTCCGGGAAAAGAATACATAAAGGCTGTATCAGTTATGGAATGTTGTCCAGAGAATCTCGTGCACTGACACACAGAAACCAAGTATGTCCACAAAACAACCGCTGAACAAATGAACACTTAAAGGCTTATGTTAGTTATTTAGAAATGCAGAGCCAGACAGAAGGACAGAGGAACGATCCACAGACACAGCAAAACAGCTACACCCATCCGTGTGTGCCGTGTGGCGGAGGGCGCTGATCAGCGGGGTCCACAAGCTATGTGAAACAAGTGGGATGTGCTTCTTGATTGATCGCTCTGGAAAAGGATGGTGTGTAGTTCTAAGCGGTTGGTTTGCTATTCGATCAGACCCGTCCACACGTATTCCTATATTCCCTGGAACATGCATAGTTCTTCAGTGGGGAAGGGAACCATGGGAGACAGGATGTAAACGAGCAATGATGAGGCACCTACACATATGGTATGAAGAAGACACAGGCTCTGGCCATTTTAGCTCTGCAGTAACCTTGTCGTACCTAGTTCATGCACAGAGAGATATGACTATTGGGGGTGTTAATGGGTTGGCTCATTTCATACCTTGGACGTGTCACAAAGAGATGAACATAGTACGGGATTAAATTGCAACCATAGGGGTTATGGTGCATCCATCTTGGACCTGTCAGACAAAGAGATGATAGGTACGGGAGTAGCATTTACGTTACAACATATATGGTATAGGTGTCAACAAATCCTCTAAGGAACTGTGCAGCAAAAGAGATGATAGGTACGGATCCATTGCAGACATAGGGTATAGTGGGTCATCCCTCCATTGACCCTGTCAGCAAAGAGATGAACAGGTACGTGGACATTCACAATTGACACAACATCAGGTATGGTAGGCTCCATACAGTCCTTGGACGTGTCCAATAGAGATGAGTTAGAGTAGCGGGGGATGTTAATTGCAACAAATGTGTAGAGGGTATGGGTATTAGGTGTGGGGTCATCCAATCCTTGGACCTGGGTCACGTGCAAAGCGTATCGTGAGGACGGGATTAGAATTGCATAATAGGGTATTGTGGTTTCACCTCCTTGGAACGTGGTGCAGCGAAAGTAGGGTATGATAGGGTACGGGATCAAATATGTGCAACATAGCTGTGGTAATTGATGGGTTTTTTTTTGGTCAGTCCTGGGGGGGAGGGGGGCCTTAGGGATCCTTCATCAAAGAGATGAAAGGTAGCGGTATTCAAAATTGAAACGATAGGGTATGGTGGTTCAGAGGGAAGGATGTTCAACGATCCTTGGACCTGTCAGAGACAAAGAGTTTGGTAGGTACGGTATCGAATTTGTAACATTGGCTCATGGTGGTCAACACAGCCTGGGACCTGCCAGCGAAAGCGATGATTAGGAGACGGGGATTACATTTGCAACAAAAGGTAAAAGTGGTGGTCAGTGGGCACTCTCAGCAACAAAACAATATGGGGGATCATTTCTTGGCAACGAGCACAACAAGTGGCTGTCTGCCCCACTCTCTAATGTAGACCTGATGACTGAACCAGGACTAAGGGTAGCATTGTCGAAATGAGACGACCGACCGAGTCTCGTAACGTCACGCACGTTCACGCACGTTAAAAGTAAAAAAGTACTAATGGCAATAAAAGTGTTGTCAACTGGCAATATTATTACATTGCAAAACCAGCATGCACAATAAAATGTAGAAATTGAGAACCCACAGCCAAGCTATTTTTGCAACTTGACTGATAATGAATGGGCCGACGTTTTTGTGAATGCAATGTGATACAGGAATAATCGAACCACCTTTCCAAGAATATATGAATCGCTCACGCTATATCAACAGCATGAAGGATGGGATCTGACGGATTAACACAAGAAAAAAAATGATAACAGTTTTGGAATGCTCTACTCAAGTCAATGTTTTTTCATTTCCTCGAACATAGGACAAATTTTTGTTAAGGTCCCCATCACACACAACACACACACAACACACAACACAAACACCACACACACACACACACACACACACACAAACCAGACACACACCTACACACACCCACACACACACCAGGACATGGAAAAGAGAAGGTGCTTTCTTTCCACCATGATTATGTTTGATTATAGCGTGATTTAAAACCGATTTTCGTTACTTGATCTGGTGCGGAAATATTTCATTTGTGTTTTAAGTCTGAGCAGTTTCTTATCACATTTATCTGCTGCTTCATGTCGTATGAATGTTTGCTTTACCACCAGAAACTTTCACACACAAAAATATTTCGCTAACAGATATCTGTTATTAACTGGAACACAACATGGCATTTTCTAAGATAGGGCTAAGTTTACCTAATGGTAAAATGATGTCTGTAACGAATGTTCGATTTGGGGGTGTAGGGTGGGTGTAGTGGTTTTAATCAAAGGATGGTAGTTGTTCTCAGGCCATGAGCGTTGATTATGACTGCTCTTGTTTGAATCCTAATCAAATTATGGTTTGAAAATCCTCATAAAATCCTCTAGTGCAGTAAACTGTAGAGCTACTCCATTTGTGGAGTTCAGTTCTATATAAAAATATAGAGCGACATTCGATATTGACCGAAATCTACTACCCTGTTTCAATCGGACGCCATTATTATATATAATAATAGTCTGGGATGTTCTTCTGGCCTCAATATGTTTGCTAAATTGATTGTTTTTTGTTTTGATGTCTAGTTAGGGTACCCAAAACCTAAAAAATCATAGGGTTCAACAAATTTCCCATCCTCTAGCATCTTGGGGGAGGGGGTGATTCCCTGGCCTATAAAAAAAACCCCTGTCAGCGAGTTCAGCAGGTCCTATTTGTTTCTCTGTAACTTTTCACATACTATTTGGCCACTAAGTCTAATCCAATTAAGGTTTTTTTAATGTTCTGGATGATTTCTTAATGTTTTTCGCACTGTTTCAATAGTTCGTTATAACAAAGAAACTATATGGAGAGCTGGACAAACATGTCTTCAATAAAATAAAATGTCACCGTCACTCCACTGGTACAATCCACTGAACTCCTTACACTTTGTGGTGGGCCTGCCCATGCCCAGGTCAGACTCTTCTTGCTGTTGCAAATGATTGATATGACATTTGGTTACATTGTTTTTTACCTATAATGTGTGGGGAGTTTAAATTAACAACATGCTGTCTGTGAAAACGTCAATTGGTAACAAATGTTATTATTGTTTAGCTCTTTTTTTTTTTTAACAAAGTGTCCTTTGAAGATTCATAGGACAGACATTTAATTTTTTTGTGACGTTATGTACTGCTTGGGGGGAGTGCATCAATTGTACTATCACCCATATTCATCAAACATTAAAATCAAAAGAAAAAATCCAAAACAAAAGCGGCTCACAACTCTTTATCAATGTTACAAACCTCATGTTTTTATGATTAAATACACGTATATATGTCAGAGTTTGTGTTTCTTGTTTCTTGCCAGGAACTTTTTCCTCATATTCCATTTTCATGTTGCTTCATCAAAATGACAAAGGAGTAACATTCAAAACAAAAGACAATTTCATAATGTTAGCAATAAAAACTTCTCCAAAATTGTGAATGATGCTCATATTTTTTATAGAAGACACCCCAAGCCAAATCGGATTGCACAGGGGTTCAAGCATACTCACAAAACAATTGATCTCAGACCTGCAGCAGGTTTCAATGTTTTTTAAATGCCTAGTGTCCTATTTGATTGGGCGTTGTAATAAATGTCCATCTATGATAATCATCCAATAACACAACTGGAGAGAAGAGAGTAAGAACTCATTCATTCAGCATCCATGACAAAACGGGGTCTTACACCAATCTTTGTTTCAATAATTTTTATCTTGAGCTGAATTTGGTTCCTTCGCCAAATGTTCCCACTTTATGTTTTTCTGTCATCTAGGATCTGAGACCATTCCTCAGTATCAAGGCAACAGTGTGAAATGATATGCCAAAAGTAAAGCTACACATTTTTGATCAGGCGCCATAGGTGGAACCTCATGCTCCAAGCGATTTCTAAACACTTAACGCCCTGACCTGATGAGGCAGCGCCAAAAAAATGACAGTGAAGGTTTTCAGCCGCGTTTATGGCGTTCAAAGTTGCAACCCAATAGTTGTAAAGTCACTATGATATGAAAGTGCGTTCAATACTTTATAAAGCAATATGATGCTAGTAAGGAGATGCCTTTTACTCATGAGTGGTGACATCATTTCTTTAGAGAGACACACAAGTTTCCTCTGTGGATGATTTAAACTGTTGGTGTGGTAACTCGCTTCTCTCGAGTTTTATTTTATTCTTAAGAAATTCGTCCAGAGATAGATAACGTACCTTCAATGGCAAACCAGAATCACATAATAGTCTAGCCCTCATTTTGATGAAGCCTGGTGCATATCTGAGCTGAGATTTCCTCACGGACTGTGTGGGTCTGTCATAA
>CM065709.1:29719219-29730409 GCA_017654935.2 Phymorhynchus buccinoides | reverse complement strand
TTATGGGCCAACACTAGATGTGTGAAATTTAAAAAATTTAAATCTGCTTTTCCGCCTATCAGCATGCCTCACACTTACCCTCTCCCTTCCCTGTCTCTCTCCGTCTTTCTCTGTCTGCCTGTCTCTCTCTGTGTGACTTATTTCGTTTTCTATGGCATGCACCTACTTGCTTGGGAAAATTCGGAATCTTCCCAGGAAATTCCGATTTTTCCAAGGCTGGGAAGATTCGGAATCTTACCGGGAAAATTCGGAATCTTCCCGGGAAGATTCGGAATCTTCCCAGCCTTCGGACAAATCGGAATGTTCCCGGGAAAATTCGGAATTCTGATTTTTCCCGGGAAGATTCCGAATTTTCCCGTGACATATACATACAATACGCTTTGTGTGTGCCTTTTTTCTTTGTTTTTCGTTCCTATTGCTAAAATATAGTATAGTAGTTATGCATTTATGTTATTGTTCATAATTAATACTTTTTGTGAACTCCGTTGTCATGGGCCAGAGGCCTAACAATTAAAATATTTTGACTTTGATTTTCACTCTCTCAAAGGCTTCGCCTAAAATCTTCATCCTTGAAAAGGGGATTTTCAATTCTCTCTCTCTCTCTCTCTCTCTCTCTCTCTCTCTCTCTCTCTCTCTCTTCCCCTCCCTCCCTCTCTCTCTGAACTTCTATTTCTCTCTGTCTATGGTACCAAAAAATAGGATCCACGCGCTTTAATTAATTCAAAAATGTTCAAAGCTAGTTTTGCCTTACCAGAAACCCATAATTTTGTTTGTTATTATTAGAGTTTCAACATATTTTTGTAAATAAAAGGAATTAAGAACAAACAGATACATACGTTTCAGGGAAACCAGCCACGGCAATGAAAAAGGAAGGATACTTGGTTGAGATGATAGGTGATTATGAGTACTTTACGAGTGTTTCATTAAATCATATAACTCGTGTACAGTCTGTCGCCTTGGCTTAAAGACCCACCAGGGCACGTGTCAAAATCACGGGTTTCATGTGTTTTCCCTCTTATAGCTAGTAAGAAATCTTTTTTTGGGACCAGGTTTGACTCCCATACAAATGTCCCCAAATTGAAAACGAAACATCATTTTTTAAAGAGCAGCCTCAATTTGAAGTTGGGGACATTTGTGTGTGGATCACAGATACCTAGAAAAAACCCCAAGGGACGTAATCGTGGTGCGTCAGTGTGTCTTTAAGGCTGTGTCAGACCAATTGACACAGGCTAGAACAGCAAGGCTACATGGAAATGTTGTTATGCTCTGCATAGTTGTTGCAGCGATTGTCTTTAGCCACGACCAGCTGCTAGTATAACATCACCAATCTCCCAAATCCTCCGCAGTGGGAGTGTGGCTGCCCACGTGGCGGGGTAGTCAAAAATGGTCACACGCCTAATGTTCTCATCCTTAGCTGGTGCATTTGTACCATAGTGTTCAAGTGCTTCGGCTGTTGGGATGATGCAGTCATGCCTACGTACACACAGACAGACACACAGACCAACATATCGACCAACAGACAATTTCTGGGGCAGTGGCCACAAACTAATAAAACTTGCAAACTGTGACGTAACAAATATAACTGACATCGATTTTAGAATGACGCACGGTGTTCTAAGTGCTGTATGTCTACTCAAACACACGAGGCGAGAGCTGGGGATCTACCTGATGGTAGAGTAACTTCCCCTGTTTGACCGATTGAATTAGGCGAGATCACTCCCACACACCATGAAATTACTCCCCTTAATTTATTTATTTCCGAACAATTCCTATTGACAAGCGTGTAGTGAAACAGACGCACACTTTCATTTACAAATACACAAACACAGACACACTGTGACAGACACTGTAGATGTTAGTAATGCTTTTCTTCATCCTCTTGTTCTTGTTGTTAGCACGAGAGTTTGCATCCTTCTCTCTCTCTCTCTCTCTCCCTCCCTCCCCCCCCCCCCCCCCCCCCCACACATATAACCGTACTCACAAGTACAGTTGTATTCTTTATATTACTGTTTTTGTTTTCATCATTATTGACACTGTTTGTTGCTATTATGTATGGTGTAATCGATGATTTATTGGTGTGATGTCGTGCCTGATGTGATTGCTTTCATCACTAATTATTGACACAGGGCTAAGATCCTGAATTAGGGTGGACATCACTCTCTCTCTCTCTCTCTCTCTCTCTCTCTGTGAGTGTATTTATCTACCTGTGTGTCATTCTGTCTATCTCTGTTTTTGTCTGTTTGTCAGTGTCTGTAATTTTAAGTATTATTTTTAAAAAAAAACTAAGGCAATAGCGTATTGTTATGAGATCATCTGCTTTGATTTGCAATTGTTTTCTGCTTTTAGATCATCAATTTTGATTTGCATTTTGTTGTTGTTGCTTTGATTCTATTATGATCTATCCCTATTTTCTTTATCTTGACACTCGGTTTTGTGTCTTTTGTTTATTTTGATTGAAGCATATAATTATTTAAAACTGTCTATATTGTCTAATATGCACTTTTTCTTAAACTGAGCACGCCATAAGACTAGCTTGTTGTTTCAGTTTTTGTTGCTTTGTATGTTTGTTATGTAAAGACAATAAAACGTTTAAACCAGACACACTCTCTCCTCTCCCACTCCCTCCCAAAACCATTCAACACACATCACACTGATAAACAAAACTTTATTTGTCTCACCCCCCCCCACCCCCACAAAAAAAAAAAGAAAAAGAAATCGAATAAAAACCTTAACACACATTAAGAAAAAGGTCAAATGAAAGACAACAAAAATAATTTTAAATACTCGTGAGACAACATCCATTGTAATCAATTCTTATTGAAATCTTTAAAAAATCTAAGCAATCTCAAGTTCAACATGTAAGACATTGCATAATAGGGCAAGTGGCATTGATAGGCCAGCTGATGAGATTCGTTTTTTAATGTCTCGTTAAAAATTTTTAATGCAACACGATTCACTAATTTTTAAAAAAAATGAAAACTCCCTGCATCAAAATTGTAGTTTCATTTTCATTTTTTATAAATACGGCGAAATCATTAAACACTAAAAAAGTAATAATTACAAGAATTCAAAATCAAATAATATTCGAACAATAATCCACATTTACTGGAAAGTAGGACTGAAAAATTGATGTTCGTGAAATTTTGGTAATATTATTTACAAGCCCAATATTCGAATAATCATCCACATTTTCTGAAAACAGGACTGAGAAATTGATGTTCATTAAATGTTGGTAATAATATTATTTATTTCCAAGCCACCGCCGGTTCAGAGTAGGCCTACGTTAATAACACGATCTCGCTAATATCGACACGCCCATTAGTATTTAGAGTATAAAGTTAACGGGGGGGGGGGGGGGGAGAGAGAGGGAGAGAGAGAGAGGGGGAGAGAGGGAGAGAGAGAGAGAGAGGAGAGAGAGTGAGAGAGAGAGGGGACAGAGAGAGTGAGAGAGAGAGAGAGAGATGGAGTGAGAGAGAGAGAGAGAGAGAGGGGTGAGAGAGAGAGAGAGGGAGAGAGAGAGGGAGAGAGAGAGAGAGAGGAGGGGAGAGAGAGAGAGGGAGAGAGAGAGAGAGAGAGAGAGAGGAGAGAGAGAGAGAGGGAGGCTGCCGGAGAGACAGAGAGGGAGAGAGAGAAAACCATATTCATATTATATTGATGCATCGACTGAATCAACGTTCACATACAGAAAGATGAAAAGTGCCATTGAAAATATGTTCACAGCAAAGCAAAAGTTATATAACCAGAAATTCAGACCTCTAATGCACTAAAAACAAATGCATTGTACAAGTGTTGAAAATAATAATTTTAATAATTTGATTTACATAGCGCGATACAAATCATACTAAAAGCAAGCTCTCAGCGCTTTACAAACATTGATGAAACCATATATAAAATAAAATATAAAAATACGAAATTGGCACACCATGTTTCAGAGAGAGAGAGAGAGAGAGAGAGAGAGAGAGAGAGAGAGAGAGAGAGAGAGAGAGAGAGAGAGAGAGAGAGAGGGAGAGAGAGGGAGGAGAGGTGGGTGGGGTGGGGGTGGGGGGGTGTCAAAATATTGAGATAAAAATAACAAGAACCATCAACACCCCATAAAAAAAAGAATGAAAATCTCTTAAAAGGAAAAACATTGTTATCAAGCTACTCATGGCACATTCAAACAGTAGAGAGTAAAGATGGAAAAAAAGAGGATAATTTGAACCAAATAAACAACGAATTCATAAGATAGAAACGTGTCGTGATAGCCATGACACCAACAGTGTCTCACGCATAGAGCTACTGTGAAGCATTGTTAAAACAAGAACACCATTTCGATGAAAATAAATTAGTTCTTCAATAACAGGCTTGAATTTTGCAATGATTCACGTCGTCAAAGTCTTTTTTAAAGACGAAAATTCGGTTTTATTCGCCGTGTTTATTGTTTATTTCATCTTCATGTGCTTGTGTGAATGTAGCGTTTTGATGCTTTTTAGTTCAATTGAACAGAAATACAAACAAAAAAAGTAACAGATAGAAAGGTGGTGTTTCAAGAATTTCGAAAGAACTTAAATCTATGTAAAAACATTTTCAGCACAGTTTGAATAATATGAGAAAAACACAGGTAAGCTACTATGCTTATGAAAGTAACTCAGTCCAAACAAATAAAGAAATATTCACATATTTGATATATCGTATTAAAAAATAATAGCGTCAATAATATGACAAAAACAACGATAAGCTACTATACTTGTGAAAGTACCTCAGCAAAAAAAAAGCAAAAAAGCAAAAAAACAAAACAGAAAGAAAAATTCACATGGAATTTAATGTACCATATTAAAAATAGTTTCAATAACATGACAAAACCCCCGAAGATAAGCTACTTTACTTATGAAAGCATCTCAGCACACACACTCACAAAGATCACATAGAATTTCAAAAAAACGTTTCTAATCATAATTATGAGTGATTTGAAAAACAAACCAACAAATGTTACAAAATCTAAAGATACTAATAGACACTTTGAAAGAGCGAAAGTGTGGTTGGGAGGAATAAGATGGAAAGAGGGTAAAATATAAAGAAGAAAAGTATGGCGTCTAGGGACAAGTTGGTAAGTGGAGAAAAGGTTACATAAAAATAAAAGCGGTATTTTTTAAATGTACAGCTAGCTATATCAAAAAAGGCATCCCCCACAAAGACTGTATAGGGGAAGATAAGCATCCGGTCTCTTTTCCCTGTATGAGTAGTGAGGACAGAAACACTGGTTATGTCCCTTTGAAACAGTACACATTTTACACATCGATAGGCCAGTTGAATTCTCCGTTCAAGTTCCAGTCTGAGTTTTTGGATAGCCTCCACTGTGAAAAGTGTACTGGCCCCACTAACGATAACTGTATCAGCCCGGTTCGCCGAGCTCTTAAGTAATCCATCTTACCCTTTTAGAATATCTTTGTCCCCCATTTGTCTAAGCACATTCATTTAGTTCCATAGATCATAAGAAAATGAGCAAAATGAACATCTTCTGGAGAGAAAAAGAATAACCAGCAACATGGGATAGCATGTTTTAACCATTAATAAATAAATAATGTACAATACAATTTGGACTGAATTAAAACATGTCACTATTTCGGTATTCCTTAAGAAAAATATTCCTAATTATAAAATGGTATTTCAATAGAAAAAATACTCCTAATTATAAAATGGTATTTCAATAAGAAAACTAATCCTAATTATAAAACATTATTTCAATAAGAAAAATAATCCTAATTTCAAAACGTTATTTCAATAAGAAATATAATCCTAATTATAAAACGTTACTTCAATAAGAAAACTAATCCTAATTATAAAACGTTACTTCAATAAGAAAACTAATCCTAATTATAAAATAGTAATTCAATAAGAAAAGTAATCCTAATTATAAAATGGTGTTTCAAGAACCAACATAGACATAATTCGGACGTGTTTTTAAAATTAAAAAAAGCTATAAGATGTATAAACAAAAATTGAGGTAAACATAATTATAGGCAAGCTTGGATGCTGAAATAATCCTGAAAATAAATCCTAATTAGAAAATGGTATTTCAATAAGAAAAATAATCCTAATTATAAAATGATATTTCAATAAGAAAAATAATCCTAATTATAAAATGGTATTTCAATAAGAAAAATAATCCTAATTATAAAATGGTGTTTCAATAACCAATAGATGACGAACAGACATAATTCAGACGTATTTTTTTTTTAAAAAGCTATAATATGCATAAACAAAAAGGGAGGTAAACATAATTATAGGCAAGCTTGGATGCTGAAATAATGGTATTTCAATAAGAAAAATAATCCTAATTATAAAATGGTGTTTCAATAACCAATACATGACATAATTCGGACGGATTTTGTTTTTATAAAGAAAGCTATATAGATGTATAAACAAAAATTGAGGTAAACATAGTTATAGGCAAGCTTGGATGCTGAAATAATCCTAAACATAAATCCTAATTAGAAAATGGTATTTCAATAAGAAAAATAATCCTAATTATAAAACGGTGTTTCAATAACCAATTCGGACGGATTTAAAATGTAAAAAAAGCTATATGTATAAACAAAAATGGAGTTAAACATAATTATAGGCAAACTTGGTTGCTGAAATAATCCTAAAAATAAATCCTAATTAGAAAATGGTATTTCAATAAGAAAAATAATCCTAATTCTAAAATGATATTTCAGTAAGAAAAATAATCATAATTATAAAATGATATTTCAATAACCAACACCTGATGCATAGACATAATTCGGACGGATTTAAAAAAAAGAAGCTATGATATGTATAAACAAAAATGGAGGTAAACATAATTATAGGCAAGCTTGGATGCTGAAATAATCCTAAAAATAAATCCTAATTAGAAAATGGTATTTCAATAAGAAAAATAATCCTAATTATAAAACAGTATTTCAATAACCAAGACCTGATGCATAGACATTATTCGGGCGGATTTAACAAAAAAGAGAAAGCTAGGATATGTATAAACAAAAATTGAGGTAAACATAACTATAGGCTAGCTTGGATGCTGACGATTGTCATTGTCATCAATAGTAATAGCAAACAACAGACCTTGTCAGTATAAGAAGCATTTAAAACCACAGCAAAGAAAAGCTTGTTTTTAAAAAATAATGCAGAATAACACTTTGTTAATAAGTCAAAAAGGACCACTGGGACGTCACGAAGTAAGTGGAATTTGTGGCGACGGATCACAATATATTATTACGTTATAAAGATATAACAAGAGCATAAGTGTTTAACACGTTATATCGAGTTCAGGATATGTTTTTGTATATTTACAATCAAAATACAAATTAAGATTAAGATTAAAATTATAGCCCCGTCGACAACTAAGGCCATGTCAGGGCTGTCACCACGTTGAATCTTACCACGTATCAATTTAAAAAGGGATAGAAACACAAGGTATAAACTAAATCAAAGTTTTATGTTAAAACACTTGCTAAAAAAAATATTAGTTAATAAAAAAAAATTAGCAAGTAAAAACATGACACGCTTAGAGTTAAAAACATCACCGTAGCTTACATCAAGCGAAAAATATTAATCTCTTTCAAGTGATTAAAGATCGTGTCAGGTGAATCAATTATCCACAAATATATGAAACAAACGTTTTGCTACGTCTTCGTTCTAGAATGCAGAATCTGAGATTGAGAATAGAAAGCTATCCAAATTAAAAATCTTTAGTGCAAGCATGAAACTAATTTAAACACAACGTTTTGATTATGAGTCAGGGTTACTTAAATAGAATGCAGACTATTTTGTGTTTTAAGTTTAGCCCTTGAAAGAATTGTGCGCCTGTTTGTTTTTTACCTCTCTCTCTTCTTTAAAATAAAAATTTGGATTGCAGTTATAGAAAACGGATGTTTTACAAATCATTATAATTATTTTGATAACGAATTATCAACTAGATATATTGATAAAAATGCTATCGTGGACACAGATTAGTTGCATTACATACATAGTCCTGAAAGAAGTTTTGAAGACTGTTGGTAATTTTGATTGCAGTTATAAGCATGGATGCTTCACAAAGCACCTACATTACAATGATCACATTTTACACAAAACTATCAATTAGACATATTGATCAAAAATCATAATCATGGAACTCAGATAATTAACATTTCAAATCAAGCCACAAAGCCTTTTTTTTTAACTGACAGTTGATATTTTTGATTCGTATGAAAATGAAAGTTTCAAAGATTATTTCAATTATCATGATAACATTTTACACCACCCATCAACTTGATTTTAGTTTTTGTTATTTAATATAACAGTCTCTTCAGTGACTATTTATTTCTTTTGATTAAAAATAAAATCATGGAGTAGATTGGTTTTGTTAGATAAACACTAGAGCTTTTTAAAAGAACGAACTGTTCTTTCTCCTCTGCGTTGTGGGAAATATGAAAAAAAGGTATTCACAAACTACTGTTTTATAAATAAATGCAAAACAGACGTTTTATTTAACTTTAAAAAAAGAAATATTGTAAAAATAGAAAAGATGGAAACAAACTTCGGCTCTTGCAGAAGAATTTTTTTTTTTTAGTGACTAATGGGTTTTTTATTTTAAATTACTAAACATGAAACAGAATTCCACAGTGTCATTGTGTTCTCATTTTATGTCGATGTCGGCATTTGGTGCATTTAAAATTTAAATTTATGTAAAATCTGGCGTGTCAAAATTGTCACCCAGCATCACGTCAAACTGATCATTCTGAGAAAATTTTATATATTTAAAACCTTCAGACAATTCTCTTTCTAATGATACAAGAGCCATTCTTGTGTCTTTTTCCGTTCCAAAGTTATGAATATTTAAAATTAGTAGGGTGAGCGTCGGCCATTTTGAGAGAAAACAGTCTAAAGTCTAGCCTAGCTGAAGAAAATGCATTGACCTACTCGTTTTTAAAACACTTATAAGACCATTTAGAGATCATATTAAAGATTGTCCTTTATAAATATGAAAGATAAGATGTTAGAGAATACGAAAAAAACAGCAACCAATAACTCAGCATTGACCCACAAAAACGAAGAGATATTTGACTTCCCAAGCCTGTTGTGAGAAACTATCCCCAGCGACTTAATGTCCCTTTCGTGGTAAACTGGGTCACCAATGATCTAATCTCAGTTCACAAGTTGTTAACATTAAAAGAGATTTCAACAGAAAATATTTTTTAAATTATCATAGACTTGAGAGCAGGCGTCTACAGTTTATGGTTTTGGTTGAGTACGTTGAATTTATTCTGATTAGCGTGCACATGTAACAATTTTAATAGAACTAACATAAGTTTTGATTATTGAATCGCAACGGAAGCCATTTCAGCAATACGTCATGATTGCTATAGTTTAAGACTTGGCAAGATTGAATGTTTATAACTATTGTATGCATGGGTATTTGCAACACTATTAAAACATTACAATTATTGTGGCTGTAAGGAAAAACAACAACGACACGACAATGAAACAGATTATTAACATCTCTTCATCAATACCACCAAATCACCATCATCATCATTAAACAATCATCATCATCATTATTAACCAGACATCATCAACATCAATCTTCTTCTTCTTAAAAAAAAGACAGCACTCTCTTGATAACATTGCTCACCTATACAGGATTTCCGCTACACGGAATGTTAAATATTAACTATGCCAGAAAATGTTAATCAAACAGTACTTCTTTTTTTAAAATTTTATTAAAAGCTTTATAGACCAACAAATCTCAATCTGAACACTTATGAAACTGTGTTTCGCTTAAAAGTTCTTTTAAAAAAAAAGAACAAAGCTAACACATGGCAAAGGAGTCAGCGATATATCATAATCTCATTCATGGCAAGAAAAACACAATAAGCTTGCAATTCTTTGTTTTCATCTTATAGTAACTATCACAGCAAGATATTAACAGATTGCTATAATCATGTTATTGCTTTTATTTTTTAAAAAGCAACAACCAACCCACCAAAACAATTGTAAACCTTGAGAACTGGCAGATTTAGTTTTAATTAAAACAAGTCATGTTTGGTTTAAATGATTCTGTATTTACCAAAACGCACATTACATAAATATTAAGCAAAAATAACGGCAACAACAAGCTTGAAGCTTATACTGTGTCAACGTACTACTAAACATGAATTTCTGAATGGCGGCTGGTAAGCACAAAACTTAACATCCAATTTAGACATTATCAGAGGAAATAAAGACAGGAACATTTCAAATCCTCTGTGAAACATACATAAGAAAAGCAGCAAAAATATAAGGAAAAAAAGATAAATCAAAACTTTGTGATACACACAAAACACAGTGAAAAAATGTATGAACAAAAAGAAAAAAGAATCATAATTATTCAGAATATAAATCATGTTTATAGTAGTCATGGCAGCAATTTCAATGGCAACGCTTACTTATACTAGTGATGTGGCATTAACATATTTAATGAAAATAACTTCATTAATGTGTTTTTTCATGTAATGCAGGTATTTGAGAAGAATTTTGCCATTGTTACGATAAGTATGCTAAAACCATTCCCTAAGCCTTGTAATTAAAGGCAACATTCCTATCAACATAGAAATATGCTAGTAGTGTTGCAAAAAATAAGCTGGCAATAAATATCATGCATACAACCACACTTTCTGGGCAGTGTGTGTGTGTGTGTGTGTGTGTGTGTGCGTATATGCGCGCATGCCAGAGAGAGAGAGAGAGAGGGAGGGAGAGAGAGAGAGAGAGAGAGGGGGAGAGAGAGAGAGAGAGAGGGGGGGAGAGAGAGAGAGAGAGAGAGAGAGAGAGAGAGATTTGAATAGATATTTTTAGTTTGCAATTGCATTCTTGTTCAATTTCTGTTATTTATTGCATTTCATTTTCTGTTCAATGCCAGTACAACTTGTAGTTATTCTGACAATAAATTGGTTCCAGTCCTGTCCAGTGTGTAAATGTACACGTGTGTGTGTATATATATGTGCGTGTACGCGCGCGGAAACGCGTATATCTGTGCACGGCGTACGCGAGCGTATGCATGCGCGCGTGTGCCTATGTGTGTGCATGCGTAGAACACGTAAGTGAGTGTATGTATGTATGTTGCTGTGTTTTTAATCGTTCTTTGCGTGCGCATGCTTGCGTTGTTCTGCGTTGTAATCGCTTGCTCAGCGTCAGCTTCATTAATACACCTAT
>CM065709.1:29711719-29714219 GCA_017654935.2 Phymorhynchus buccinoides | reverse complement strand
CCCTCCCTCGTTCTGTCTCCCTCTTCCCTCGATCTCTCTTCCTCCCTCCCTCATTCCCTCAATAAATTCCCTCTTTCTCTCTACCTCCTTCGTTCTCCTCCCTCCCTCGTTCTGTCTCCCTCTTCCCTCGATCTCTCTTCCTCCCTCCCTCATTCCCTCAATAAATTCCCTCGTTCTCTCTCCCTCCTTCGCTCTCCTCCCTCCCTCGTTCTGTCTCCCTCTTCCCTCGATCTCTCTTCCTCCCTCCCTCATTCCCTCAATAAATTCCCTCGTTCTCTCCCTCCTTCGTTCTCTCCCTCCCTCGTTCTGTCTCCCTCGATCTCTCTTCCTCCCTCCCTCATTCCCTCAATAAATTCCCTCGTTCTCTCTCCCTCCTTCGCTCTCCTCCCTCCCTCGTTCTCTCCCTCCCGCCCTCCCTCATTCTCTCCTCCCCTCCATAAATTCCTTCACTAAACTCCCTCGTTCTCTCCCTCCCTCGCTTTCTCCTCCCATCCATCAATCCTCCACTGAACTCCCACGTTCTCCCTCCCTGGTTCTCTTGCCCCCCTCCCACGTTCTCTCCCCCTCCCTCGTTCTCTCCCTCCCTCCCTCGTTTTCTCCTCCCCTCCCTTCATCCTTCACTAAACTCCCCCGTTCTCTGTCCCTCCCTCCCTCGTTCTCTCTCCCTCCCTCTCTCGTTTTTCACCTCCCCTTCCTCATTCCTCCACTAAACTCCCTCGTTCTCTCCCTCTCCCTCCCTCCCTTATTTTCTCCTCCCTTCCCTCATTCCTTCACTACACTCCCTCGTTCTCCCTCTCCCTCTCTCTCCCTCCCTCGTTCCCTCACTCCTTCCTTCGTTCTCTCTTCCTCCCTCCCTCGTTTATTCATTCTTTCACTCGTTCTCCCTCTCCCTATCTTTCTCTCTCTCTCTCCCTCCCTCGTTTCCCTCCCTCGTTCCTTCGTTCTCTCTTCCTCCCTCCCTCGTTTAATCACTATTTCACTCGTTCTCTCCCTCCCTCTCTCGTTTTCTCCTCCCCTCCCTCATTCCTTCGGTAAACTCCCTCGTTCTCTCACTCCCTCGTTCTCTCACTCCCTCGTTCTCTCACTCCCTCGTTCTCTCACTCCCTCGTTCTCTCCTTCCCTTCATTCTCCCTCCCTCCCTTCGTTCTCTCTCTCTCCCTCCCTCGCTTTCTACTCCCCTCCCTCATTCCTTCAGTAAACTCCCTCGTTCTCCCTCCCTCCCTCGTTCTCCCTCCCTCCCTCGTTCTCCCTCCCTCCCTCGTTCTCCCTCCTTCCCTCGTTCTCCCTCCCTCCCTCGTTCTCCCTCTCCCTCCCTCCCTCGTTCTCTCCTTCCCTTCCTTCTCTCTCCCTCCCTCGCTCGCTTTCTCCTCCCCTCCCTCATTCCTTCAGTAAACTCCCTCGTTCTCCCTCCCTCCCTCGTTCTCTCCCTCCCTCCCTTACTCCCTTTCTACTCCCCTCCCTCATTCCTTCAGTAAACTCCCTCGTTCTCCCTCCCTCCCTCGTTCTCTCCCTCCCTTCGTTCTCTCTCCCTCCCTCCCTCGCTTTCTCATCCCCTCAATCATTCCTTCAGTAAAACTCCCTCGTTCTCCCTCCCTCCCTCCCTCCCTCGTTCTCCCTCTCTCCCTCGTTCTCTCCTTCCCTTCCTTCTCTCTCCCTCCCTCCCTCGCTTTCTCCTCCCCTCCCTCATTCCTTCAGTAAACTCCCTCGTTCTCCCTCTCCCTCCCTCCCTCGTTCTCTCCCTCCCTCACTCGTTCTCTCCCTCCCTTCGTTCTCTCTCCCTCCCTCCCTCGCTTTCTCCTCTCCTCCCTCATTCCTTCAGTCAGTAAACTCCCTCGTTCTCCCTCCCTCCCTCGTTCTCCCTGCCTCCCTCATTCTCTCCCTCCCTTCGTTCTATCTCCCTCCCTCCCTCGCTTTCTACTCCCCTCCCTCATTCCTTCAGTAAACTCCCTCGTTCTCCCTCTCCCTCCCTCCCTCATTCTCTCCCCACCGTTCGTTCTCACTCACTCCCTCCCTCGCTCTCTCCTCCCCTCCCTCATTCCTTCAGTAAACTCCCTCGTTCTCCCTCCCTCCCTCGTTCTCTCCCTCCCTTCGTTCTCTCTCCCTCCCTCCCTCGCTTTCTTCTCCCCCTCCCTCATTCCTTCAGTAAACTCCCTCGTTTTCCCTCCCTCCCTCCCTCGTTCTCTCCCTCCCTTCGTTCTCACTCCCTCCCTCCCTCGCTTTCTACTCCCCTCCCTCATTCCTTCACTAAACTCCCTCGTTCTCCCTCTCCCTCCCTCCCTCGTTCTTTACCTCCCTTATTTTCTCCTCCCCTCCCTCATTCCTTCACTAAGCTCCCTTGTTCGCCTAAAATCTTTATCCTTGTCAAATAAAGTTTTCCAGTGTCCAGTGTCCAGTGTCCCTCCCTCTCTCCCTCCCTGGTTCTCTCCCTCCCTCCCTTGTTCTCTCCCTCCCTCGCTTTCTTCTCCCCTCCCTCATACCTTCACTAAACTCCCTCGTTCTC
>CM065709.1:29704219-29706719 GCA_017654935.2 Phymorhynchus buccinoides | reverse complement strand
ACGGATGCATGAGTTACCTGTACTTACGTGTCCTTAATGTGTGTGTAGTTATCGATGATCACTATAGGCATCAATGAATTGTATGTGCCCTTATAATATACGGAGTGCTTAATCGTGGTTATTTGCATTGGTGAACTGGTTTTTTTAAATCTAGTGTCATGCATTGTACCTGAATGCAGAATGATATTGTCATAACTATGTTGGTAAACAATGAATATGTTGATATATCGATGGCTTGGAGTCAAAACGGACTATCTTTAGATAGTCCATTGACATATTATTGAACTTATTACGAAAACTAATAACTTGCATAAAAAAAAGACTGCTGAAATATAAAAAGCAAAAACCCCCTTTTTATATTTCTACAGTCATTGTTTGATACAAGTTATTAGTTTTTGTAATAAATCCAATAATACGTCAATGGACTATCTAAAGATAGTCCGTTTTGACTCCAAGCCATCGATATGTTGTGTATGTGCCCAAAACAGAAAAATAAAAACAAAAGCAAAAAACTTGCACAACGATGTTCTCTTTACAGAATCAAATGCCTTTTCAAAGTCAACTCAGAAAGGTTTAGCAGGCTTACCACAGAATCTTCGGCCAGAAAGAGTCCACCCACCACACCTTGACAAATAACCAGGATGCACATGACGACGACGAACTGAAACACAGCCATCATTAATTTTAACCCATTCACTGCCGAGAGATAATGGATTTATTGTATTATTAATAATAATAATATTAATAATAATAATAATATAATAATAATGGGAATTTATATAGCGCTTTTTCTCACATGAGCTCAGTGCGATTTACATTGATAACAAGAACATTAAAGGCAAACAAATAATGAATCATTTAGAAAGTAAAATAAACACGATGATTGCACGCAACGCGCGCTTCTGTGTGCCAATCCAAATTTGGCCTTCATGAGTTTGCATCACTGAAATGTCCACTGCTCATCCATTTGTTGATGTGACAAGTAAAACAAAAGGGAAAAAACCGTAGATTTAAGTTTTTCAAAGAGTATGCAACAGATTATAGGGATTGTCCCCATTTACAATACAAACATTACAGTCTAATAGAGTATACATAGTCTGGCAGTACTTTTTTCTTTCTTCTGTGTTCTATCTATCTACCATTGTCTATCACACTCTCTCTCTCTCTCTCTCTCTCTCTCTCTCTCTCTCTCTGTCTATGTGTGTCTGTGTGTGTGTCTTTCTCTCTGTCTTTCTTTATCTCCCTCTCTCTCTCTCTCTCACTCTTTCTTTATCAATCTCTGTGACTCTCTCTGTCTCAGTCTGTACGTCTGTGTGTCTATCTCTCTCCCTCCCTCCCTCCCTCTCTTTCTTTCTAAAAAAAGCCCACCCAAACCAAACCCACCAGAAAGCCCGTTTAGCTGTACTCCGATCTGGAACAGGTAGACTACATGTGGGACATGTATTACCATATCGATAGTGGGACGATCCTGGGAGGTACCCACCGCGATACCAGGAAAGTCCCGAACGTTTTTTCTTTCTTTTTAAAGATCCACCAGATCGCGTGTCAAAATCACGGGTTTCACGCGTTTTCCCTCTTATAACAGGAAATAAATCTTGTTTTGACCAAGTCTGACTCCCATATTTATAAACGGCCCAAAAATTCAAACCGAAACATCAGTTTAAAGAGCAGCCTCAATTTGAAGTTGGGGAAATTTGTATGTGGGTCACAGCAACCCAGAAACAAAAAAAACCCAAGGGACTTAATCGTGGTGCGTCACTGGGTCTTTAAATGAATAATTAGTACCCACCAGAACCAGCAGAGGCCTCCATTTGTAACAGGCCCCGCAGCACGCCAGGAAAGAGACGAAGAACAGAATGCCACCAAAGGCCATGAGGGCGATTCCCATGTCTCCGACGAAAGGAAGCTCGGTGACTTCAGAGATGTCGGGGATGTTGAAGTCCTCCTTGGTCTGCTCGCTGATGCCGTCGTCGACCATCCCCAGCAGCTTCTCCGTGAACTTGTTGGCGAAGAACTTGAGGACCACGCCTACGGCCATGAACACCAGGGAGACGAGCTATTAGAGGAAATAAAAGAAAACTAGATTATTATTAAAAAAAATTAAACTAGATGGTTGTTGTTGTTGTTGTTGTTGTTGTTGCACCTCCCCGTGGGGATACCGGGGGGTCTTTCGTAAAATAAATAGTTCCCCCGCCTTCTGGAAGTTCTGTGCTTGCAACTTCCTCTAATCTGCCACTCTCTTTGACTCTGCCTTTTCCCTTTCTTTCGGTCATCTACTATCTTTCTGACTTATTGGGCCCCATTCTCCTGCCTTTTTTTTTCAAAATCGTCTTTCAAACAATTGTTCTCCTTTGAGCTCCTCCAAAATCGGAATGTGTCGGCTGTACGCAGGCGGGGAGACCAGTGAAAACTGAAAACCGGATACACACGTACTTACCCATTATGGTCATATGGCGCTGGGAACGCAGAAGAAGAAGTTGTTGCATGGATGCTCCTGTGG
>CM065709.1:29689486-29703719 GCA_017654935.2 Phymorhynchus buccinoides | reverse complement strand
TTTACCGAGGCCAATTGGGGGGAAATCAGAATTCCAAATTTTCCCGTGAAGATTCCGAATTTTCCCAAACTCTGGAAGATTCGGAATTATCCCGGGAAAAATCGGAATTTTACCGGATTCCAAAATTTCCCGTGACATAAACACAACATAGATACAGACAAGAATAAACATTATAGGCGATTCCTATTCTTACAATCTGTCACTGGATAAAAGAAAAACAAATTTAAAAAAATAACAATTAGAAATGGTCTAGTAACATGAGGAAGAAAAAAGTCAGTACAAACAAGAAACGCATTTGAAAACACGAACGTCTACATCTGCTCTCTCTCTCTCTCTCTCTCTCTCTCTCTCTCTCTCTCTCTCTCTCTCTCTCTCTCTCTCTCTCTCTCTCTCTCTCTCTCTCTCTCTCTCTCTCTCTCTCTCTCTCTCTCTCTCTCTCTCAGCCACACACACACTTTACATTGTATATACTTTTTGTTGTACCCATAGTGAAACAAATAATTGATGACAAGTAGGAGGTGAAAGCAACCCCGATCCAAACATATTTAACACGTATATGGCTGCCAATTCATGTTCGCATTGAGTACAAACTAGCAATCCTCGCTTTCCGCCATTTCCAAAACACTTTGCCAACATACCTGTCCAACCATCTCATCACCTATCAACCATCCCGCACTCTCCGTTCTAGCAGCGAGAAACTCATCAAAGTCCCCTGCATGAAACTAATGTCCTTTGGTCACCGCTCTTTCAGCTATCAAGTACCCACCATCTGGAATTCGCTCCCCTTCTACCTCTGGTCCGCTCTGTCCCTGTCTGCATTCAAGTCTGGCCTTAAGACTCATCTGTTCAAAAAGTTCCTTTCCCCTTCATAATTTCAATTTCAATCTCCCACACAAACCCCGTGTAAAGTGTGCCCCTGTGTGTGTGCGCGTGCGTGTGCGTGTATATATCTATCTATCTATATAAATCAGCACAATTTATATAACTTTTTAATTTTTTAATTTTTTTAATTTTTAATTTTATTTTTTGAACACGAACATTACTCAAAGTTAACATTAACTGGTTTTGTTTCTGAGGTTCACAAATAAAGACATTGGACACAGAAAAGCTTTATCAAAGCAAACTATATATATATATATATATAAAAAGTGAAGATCAGAAAAACAGTTCCTCTCTGGATCAGGCACCACACTTGGTTGGAATAGCGGTGCTGAGGGAAGGGGGTTGAGTACTTACAGTGAAAAACAACAGCACACCACAACTCTTCTCGGATTCTTTCACTATTTTATTCTGACGTTTCACCAGTAGCTGGCTTGATCACAGAATGAATGTAAAAATGACAGCACATTTCTCTTTCTCCCAAACCTAGGAATACATCTCACTTAAAAAAAAGAGAAAAATATATAAAAAGAAAATACAATACATTGCACGGATTTCATTCTTTAAACCCCAGAATCAAAATCGTGCAAAACGAAGTGCTTTTGGGAATAGGTGATGATTTATAGGCCCATATCCAACCTCTCTTTCATATCAACAATCATTGAGAAATTAGTTCTTCATCAACTCCTAGGCTATCTCAATGAACATCAACTCATCAGTCGTTCACAATCAGCGTACAGGCCATTTCACAGCACTGAAACTGCACTGTTGAAGGTAACTAATGACATTCTCTTGGCTCTTGACTCTGGTGACGCATCTATATTAACTCTTTTGGATCTTTCAGCTGCTTTTGATACTATTGACTACCATACACTACTTAAGAGGCTTCAAATCACCTATGGAATATCAAGCACTGCTCTGTCATGGTTCTCGTCTTACCTTTCTGGTCGAACTCAGTCTGTCTCCATCAATGACTCATTTTCTGCAATGGTTGGCCTCACATGTGGTGTTCCTCAAGGCTCAGTACTTGGACCAGTCCTCTTCACTATGTATACTAAACCTCTGTCCGAGTTGATCACTTCTCATTCAGTTGATTCTCAGTCTTTTGCTGATGATGCACAACTCCACAAGCCTGTATCCCCATCTACCATTCTTCCTTCTATATCTTCACTTGCATTCTGCATTCGTAACATCAAATCATGGATGCTACAAAACAAACTGAAGCTGAATGACGACAAAACGGAGGCCTTGTTCATCCACTCTCCGTCTAGACAACTTTCGTACCCAAAGCCTGATTCCATCTCTGTCTGTGACACTCAAATACCTGTTTCTCCTTCTGCTAGAAATCTTGGCTTCCACATCTCTCAAGATATGAGTGTTGACTCTCAAGTTCAAACTATCTGTCGGTCAGCATACTGTAAGCTGCGTCGCATTGGTACGATTCGCCATCTCCTGTCTATAGATACTACTAAGATACTAGTCTGCGCTTTTGTTCTCTCTAAATTAGATTATTGTAATTCACTTTTGTATGGCTGCCCCCAACACCTTATTGACAAGCTTCAAAAAGTCCAGAACTCTGCTGCCAGACTTGTCCTCAAGATCTCTAAGTATCATCATGTTCAACCACTCCTGATATCCCTCCATTGGCTTTCCATCAAAGCACGTATTGACTACAGAATTTCCACTCTATGTCATTCTTATTTCTCTGGAAATGCCCCTAGCTACATCTCTAACATGCCCATGCACTTAGAACACGTTAAACCCAGTGGCAACGAAAAAGGTTTCATTTGGACAAACTTTCCCCAACCCCCTTTCCTTCCACATCAGTCACACAAAAATCGCATGCAAAAAGAAAGACTGGTACGCCTCTGGCTCTCCAGGTGTGAGCAACCCGGATTTCACAGAGATGCCTCTGTGACTATAAAATACCAATACTAAGCCTTCATGCTCCCAAGAAGGTTCAAATAATTATTATTGAAATTGAAAATGTAAACTATGTGTGTGTGTGCGTGTGTGTGTGTGTGTGTGTGTGTGTGTGTGTGTGTGTGTGTGTGTGTGTGTGTGTGTGTGTGTGTGTGTGTGTGTGTGTGTGTGTGTGTGTGTGTGTGTGTGTGTGTGTGTGACACTTTGTTTCTTCATTTACATATCTGATGTGCTGTGCGTGCTTTGAATTTGTTTTCTTTTCGTTTTCATTATTTATAATTTATTTATATATTTTTTTCATCTTTGAGGGCAAGAAAATGTAAACAATGTGTGTGTGTGTGTGTGTGTGTGTGTGTGTGTGTGTGTGTGTGTGTGTGTGTGTGTGTGTGTGCGTGTGTGTGCGTGCGTGTGCGTGTGTGTGCGTGTGCGTGTGCGTGCGTGCGTGCGCGTGTGCGTGTGCGTGCGCGCGCGTGTGCGTGCGTGCGTGCGTGCGTGTGCGTGCGCGCGTGCGTGCGCGCGTGCGTGTGTGTGTCATAGAAGTCCATACCCACGTCTTTTTCAAATATCAATAGTGATTTATTTATTCAACAAAACCAATCTAGATTTGAGCACTTTCAGGAGTTTTGCATCCTGGTCGTTATTTCTTCGTTCAGTCCAGCAAGTCCACACAAACAACAGTGGGTGGAGAGCAGAGCTGAGTGGCAACAAAAACACAACCATGGTCTGATAGATCTTGTCCATTGCAGTAGCACCATCGGCAACCATCGCCATGACTACTCCAAATAAAAACCAGCATATCACCTCTGGGAATGTTATTTTTCTTGTGAGGAGAACAGAGGAATACATAGTTTTATTCGTAATGTCTAGAGTGATTCTATTCTTTGGTGTTCGTCTGTAGATGAGAAGTTGTCCGGCCAAAATGATAAAGCATACAGTTATATTGATTGCTGCGATAATTTGAAACCACGTAAAGTTTTTATGGGCCTTGTACCGTTGAAATAAAGCCAGACGACACAGACCAGACTGTTCAGAGAGGCCCCAGTTTGACAGTCCAGGGAGAAATGGTATCGTGGCGAATGCTGTCCCAGTAAACCACATTCCTGCACAAGCTACTCTTATTGAAAGATTAGTGAATATCCAGGACCCTGTTTGAAAGTAAAGGACAATGGTATGATCCAAGGTGATCAACAAGACAATGAACACTGACAGATTTCTGGACAACAAGAAGATAAAACCACTGGCCTTGCAGGCTACACTTTGTGTCCATTTGTTTTCAAAATGGAGATAGTTTCCATAAGTTAAACGATCAATTATCAAAGCCATAGTAACATGATTTCCCATGAGTAAATTCCCAAGACATAAATGGGGGAAAGAAGTCAGGAGATTGCTTCTAAACATGCCTTTGAAGTACAACGATGCAATAAGGCACACTACATTCCCACCAATGGCAGACACGGTAACAAACCAAAAGAAAATGGAGTGCACTTCAGATGGTAACAGAGAGCTACACGAAGGAAGCACAGCATGATCTGCCCTACAGTTTGTTGATTTGAATTGTTTGGGAAGTAAATTCTCACAGCAAACTCTGTAGTCTGAAGAATAGATTCCCTTCAGTTGGGACAGTCCTGACAATAGATCTAAAGGAAAGTCGTTGATTGAATTCTTTGTAATGTCTAATTTCTGCAACTCTGGCATGTTTTTAAAGCCTACAACTCCAACAGTTTGAATAAGAGATGAAGAAAGATTCATAAATACTAAACGAGGTAAATACGTGGATAAATAGTCGTCAATTAGAGTAAGGTGTGTTTCTGACATGTGAATGTGGCTCAGTGAGTAGTGAATCTTTCGTACTGTTTTACTGGTGATGTGATGAAGAGGGTTCTTTGTAACGGACAGGGTTCTCAAATTGGGCAGTTGAAGAAATACAGCCACATCAAGAGTTGTCAGGTTGTTGTTGTCGAGATAAACAAACTGTAAATTGTTGAGCTTCAAACCTGTAATGTTATGCAGATAACAAAATAAAAGGCTAAGATAAATAAGGAACGAGTTTGTATGAAGATCGGATAGTGACATACCAGAGTTAGCTGCATCCAAATATCGAAGGTGAGGAAAGAGACTGGATGGAAAAGGACTCGTGCACTGGAAAGTGTGGCCTTGACACAGACAACCTTCAGGACAGATCATGTCACACATCAGTTCATCATCCCTCTGAGGGCACTGACCAAAACCATCACACAGATGGCTTACATGAAGACAGACTGTAGACTCTAGACATTGATAGTAATGAGGACATTGGACCGCCTCACACTCTTGTTCATCTTCCCCATACACACAGTCAGAGAGCCCGTTGCATCGAGTGTAGACAGGCAGACAGTAGAGCCACTCTGTGGTACAGCTGTAATGAGTGTCAGGACAGGACTGCTCATCAGTCATCACCTGCTGACTAAAGTACCCTGCTCCGTCTAGGTTGATGTGAAAGCGTTGTTGCTTGATTCTATGGTCCATTGGGTGCTGAAATGTCTCTTTTTCTGGACATTCCACTTCATCAGAATCATCTGTGCAATCTGAATATTCATTGCATCGTTGACTGTACAAGACGCACTGATCGTTTGAACACAGAAAACCATGACATGAGGGAAATTCACAAAATGTCTCATCCCCGTTATCTGAGCAATCTTGTTTACAGTCACAGACGAAAGTGTAATGTATTGTGGTGAAATGGTCATCACATCTAAACATGGCGTACACGTTTGTTTTAGTTTTTCCACCAGCTGTTGTAGGACTGGGAGGTGTCTGGATGTTGCTGACATTGATGAACAAGCAAAACTGGGAGTGGCTACTTTTTCCACAATATGTGTCAAAACCACAAAACAAGAACGTGTGCATGAAATGGTGATTTCTGCAAGGATGTAATTCCTGATGTCTGCTTGCAACGGTTGATTTAGATGGGATTATACTGAGCAATACGGTAAGTAAATGATGATTATCAATGTGCTCTGATCTGATATCACACAAACCACCATTTTCTTGAATGTTCGCACCATAACGTATTTCCATTCTGCGTAGATAAATAACCTGGGGGATTCGTGAGGGAATGTAAGGCTCAGCAACTTTGAAATGATTCATGTTGTAAATGACTGTGTCACCAGACCACTTCAAAAACTTTCTGTAAAGATATTGAACACCAACCCAACCGGAAGTCAGGTGTATGAATATATTAAAAAAATGATAGTTCTTCAAAATATGCAAAGCCTGTTCCTGTTCCTTCCTCGTTTCCATTGAAGCCAGTTTCCCACCAGCCCCCCTACATTTATGATCCATGTCCTGCATAGTTGAATGTTCTGCATAGAGCAGCCTCAGACATTTGTTCCGTGAAGCCACCAGCCCCATGCATCGAGGACTGCTGAAAGGACAGCGCTCTGTTTCATCCTGTCCACTGTCACACTCTGGTCTCAGGTTGCAGTGCAGGTGATCCTGGAATTGAGCGTAGTGACTGACAGAGCAGTTGTACCTGCCCTTGGACACCTTCACTGGTTGGACACTTGCATGGAGCATGGAAATATGGAATGTATACTTTGTCCAGTAAAAACCGACATCAATTTGAAGACATTGTGTCATGACAACTATAGCAGACATTGAGCCATCAGGGCAAATTTTCTCAAGGAGTTGCTGGGTTGTGTTTGTTTCCTTGCACTTCAGTAGGTTTAATGTGTAATACCATTGACATAACGTTGGCTTTACGGAATGCTGGACACTGATCATGAATATGTGTGCTGGAGGCACTGTCAATTCATCACTTATTAGGTTTATGTTTCTTGTTGGTACTATTACATACCCTGAATGATTACATACTAAGTTCAGAATTACATGTGGGCGATCTATAAGGCTGAAACCAATTCGAACCAAAGGGTTGTTCCTGTGTTCTAAGAGAATGCTTTCTTTGCTTATCGTGTGAATGAATATTTCTTGAAGAGTGTGATAACCGCACCACCAGTGTTCCGGAAAAGAATACATAAATGGCTGTATCACAGTTATGGATGTTGTCCAGTCTCGTGCATCACACCAGTATGCAAACCGCTGAACATGAACACTTAAAGGCTTATTTAGTTTTAAATGCAGAGCACAGACAGAAGACGACGATCCACAGACAGCAAACACTACACCAGAGTGTGCCGTGTACGGAGGCTGATAGCGGTCACAGTGTGAAGTGTTGGTCTGAAGGATGGTGTAGTTGGTGGTGCTGTCCCTCCACACGTAGTCTATCCCTGGACACAAGGTTCTCAGTGGGGAAGAACCATGGGGGGTGAGGAGGGCAGACTGGTCATCCATCCTTGGACCTGTCAGCAAAGAGATGATAGGCACGGGATCAAATTGCAACATAGGGTATGGTGGTCATCCATCCTTGGACTTGGTGTCAGCAAAGAGATGATAGGTACGGGATCAAATTGCAACATAGGGTATGGTGGTCAACCATCCTTGGAACTGTCAGCAAAGAGATGATAGGTATGGGATCAAATTGCAACATAGGGTATGGTGGTCATCCATCCTTGGAACTGTCAGCAAAGAGATGACAGGTACGGGAATTGCAACATAGGGATGGTGGTCAACCATCCTTGGACCTGTCAGCAAAGAGATGATAGGTACGGGATCAAATTGCAACATAGGGTATGGTGGTCATCCATCCTTGGAACTGTCAGCAAAGAGATGATAGGTACGGGATCAAATTGCAACATAGGGTATGGTGGTCATCCATCCTTGGACCTGTCAGCAAAGAGATGATAGGTACGGGATCAAATTGCAACATAGGGTATGGTGGTCAGAGGGAAGGATGGTCAACGATCCTTGGACCTGTCAGCAAAGAGTTGGTAGGTACGGGATCAAATTGTAACATTGGGTATGGTGGTCAACCAGCCTTGGACCTGCCAGCAAAGCGATGATAGGAACGGGATTACATTGCAACAAAAGGTATGGTGGTCAGTGGGCTCTCAGCAACAAAAAAATAGGGTCATTTCTTGGCAACAGCACAAAGTGCTTCTGCCCACTCTCTATTAGACCTGATGATCTGAACACTAAGTCTTTCGAATGAGATGACACAGACCGAGGTCTCGTAACTCACGCACGTTACGCACGTTAAAGGACCTAATGGCAATAAAAGTGTTGTCAACTGGACAATATTTTACATTGCAAAACAGCATGCACAAGAAAATGAATGAAACCCACAGCAAGCTTATTTGCAACTTGGACTGATAAGAATGGCCGACGTTTGGTGAATAACTGTGATACATGGAATAATCGACCCCTCTTTCAATAATATAGAATCGCTCAACGCTATATCAACAGCATGAAGGATGGGATATGACGGATTAACACATAGAAAGGAAATGATAACAGTTTGGAATGCTCTACTCAAGTCAATTTTATTCATTCCTCGAACATAGGACAATTTTGTTACGGTCCCATCACACACACACACACACACACACACACACACACACACACACACACACACACACACACACACACACACACACACACACACACACACACACACAGGAACATGAAAAGAGAAGGTGCTTCTTTTCCACCATGATTTATGTTTGATTATAGCGATTTAGAAACCGATTTTCGTTACTATGATCTGTGCGGAAATATTTCATTTGTGTTTTAGTCTGAGCAGTTTCTTATCACATTTATCTGCTGCTTCATGTCGTATGAATGTTTGCTTTACCAGAACTTTCACACACAAAAATATTCGCTAACAGATATCTGTTATAACTGGACCCAACAATGCATTTTCAAGATAGGCTAAGTTTACCTAATGGTAAAATGACGTCTGTACGAATGTTTTGATTTGGGGGTGTAGGGGGGTGTAGTGGTTTTTAATCAAAAGGATGTAGTTGTTCTCAGGCCATGTGCTGTTGAATTAGTGAACTGCTCTTGTTTGAATCCTAATCAAATTATGTTGAAAAATCCTCATATTGCAGTAAACTGTAGAAGCCTACTCATTTTGGGAGTTCAGTTCTATATGAAAAATATAGAGCACAGTCATATTGGACCGAATCTACCCTTGTTTCATCGGACGCCATTATTAATATATAATAATAGTCTGGGATGTTCATCTGGCTCAATATGCTTGCTAAAATTGATTTGTTTTGTTTTGATGTACTAGTTAGGGTACCCAAAACCTAAAAATCATAGGGTTCAAATTTTCCCATCCCTCTAGCATCTTTGGGGGAGGGGGTGAATCTGGCCTATAAAACCCCAATGTCAGGCAGAGTTCAGTCCTATTTTTTTCTGTAACTTCACATACTATTTGCCACAAGTAGAACAAATTAAGGTTTTTAATGATTCTGGATGATTTCTTAATGTTTTCGCACTGTTCAATAGTTAATTATACAATGAAACTATATGGAGAGCTGGACAAAAGCATGTCTTCAAATAAAATGTCACCGTCAATCCACTGTACACTGAACTCCTTACACTTTGTGGGGGCCTGCCCATGCTCAGGTCATGACTCTTCTTGCTGTTCAATGATTGATATGACATTGGTGACATTGTTTTTTTACCTATATGTGGGAGTTTAACATGCTGTCTGTGAAAACGTCAAGTGGTACAATGTTATTATTGTTAGCTCTTTTTTTTATAACAAAGTGTCCTTTGAAAGATTCATAAGGAACAGACATTAATTATTTTGTGACGTTATGTACTGCTCGTGCATCAATTGTACTATCACACATATTCATCAAACAATTAAAATCAAAAGAAAAATCCAAAACAAAAGCGCTAACTCTTTTTCAATGTTACAACCTCATGTTTTTATGATTAAATACACGTATATGTCAGAGTTTGTGTTTCTTGCCAGAACTTTCCTCATATTCATTTTATGTTCATTCATCAAAAATGACAAAGGAGAATATCCAAACAAAAGAACAATTTCATGAATGTTGCATTAAAACTTCTCCAAAATTGTGAATGTACTCATATTGTTATAGAAGACACCAAGCCCAAATTGGATTGCACAGGGGTTCAGAGCATGACCACAACAAAATTGATCTCAGACCTGCAGCAGGTTATCAATGTTTTTTAAAATGCCTAGTGTCTATTATGATTGGCTTTTAATAAATGTCCAGCTATGATAATCATCCAATAACACAACTGGAGAGAAGAGAGCAAGAACTCATTCATTCAGCATCCATGACAAAAGGGGTCTTACCATCTTTGTTTCAATAATTTATCTTGAGCTGAATGTGGTTCCTTCGCCAAAATGTCCCACTTTATGTTTTGGTCAGTCTAGGATCTGAGACATTCCTCAGTATCAAGGCAACAGTGTGAAATGATATGCAAAAGTAAAGCTAACACATTTTGATCAGGCGCCCAGGTGAACAGATGCTCCAAGCGTTTTCTAACACCTACGCCCTGACCTGATGAGCAGTGAAGGTTTCAGCCGCGTTATGGGCGTTCAAAGTTGCACCAATAGTTGTAAGGTCACTATGAAAGTGCTTCAATAATTTATAAGCAAGTATGATGCTAGTAAGATGCCTTTTACTCATGAGTGGTGACATCATGTTCTTTAGAGACACAACAAGTTTCCTCTGTGGATGATTATATAACTGTTGGTGTGGTAACTCGCTTCTCTCGAGTTTTATTCTTAAGAAATTCGTCCAGAGATAGGATAACGTGACCTTCAATGCAAACCAGAATCACATCATAGTCTACTCATTTTGATGAAAGCCTGGTGCATATCTGAGCTGAGATTGTCCTCACTGACTGTGTTTCTGTCATGCACAGAAGCCATGTCATCATCACTTAGAGTCTATGCAAAATGCTGTAATCATGGTATAAGTCCTAATGTCATGCAAACAAAGTGTTTATAATACGTAAACAGGGTATACTAATCAACTTTTAACAAATAGTATCGGGAATGTATGGTCTCTTGTAAATAGTTTCCTCTGGTCACAAAAGATCATTATCATGAACATGAAGAATATTCGGGCTGGAAATATGAACAAGGAAACATTCACACGTGCTGTTAAACATACACACACACAAAGAACACAGCTTTAATGCGTGGGAAAGTAATCGTACCTTACTTCTCTTTATGGTTTAAGACTTGATTTTACCTGTTTGATGAATAGAAACAAGTGTAAATTGTATGTATAAGCTGTGTTAAACATCACAAATTGATCAATGCCTGTTCCTTGAGAACCCTTTGGGCTGACCGTTTGTACAGTTAAAAGTTGTGTATTATTATCATATCATATCATGTATGGCATTTTAGGCTTAGAAATAGCCTTTAGCCTATTGTAACATTTTGTGACATTTGTTCACAGAAGGTCCTTTAATTCTGTGGAAATATTTACAACCAAATCTACACCATGGAAAAATGTCTATTAAAAAGGTTGATATCATTGAGAAAATGATAAGTTGTATGACAAGTTGATACTCGCAAATACATGCAAATGTGTTTATCTGATTGTATTGTGCTTGTACGAGACTACACTGTAACTTCACCTAACGTGATAATAAAGTATTTTTGATTTTGACTTTGACTCGATTCTGCATGGACAGAGTGACAACGACCCCGACCACCACCACCACTACTCATCAAAGAATTACAATATGAACATTCACATGTTAGCATTAGGCCATACTTTTTTTTTAAATACTCTAATTTAATTGGTTTAAACGGTGTTTTTTAATTTAACAATTTCAAATTATAAACAATAATGAGGTAACAGGGTAACAACAATGCATATAGCTTATAACGTACCCGTACACAATATATTACATATGATTCAAATGACGGAAGGTGTGTTCTCACCAATTAGAAAATATTTTTTCAATATTTAGAAACATTATTCACAAACTAACAAACAAAGTGAACAAAATAGAAAACCAGAAACGAAATAAAAGAGTGACATTATGGGAAAAATCACAAAAAAGGAAAGGAAGGAGGAAAACAAAAGGGGGATTGAGAGACAAATCAATGAACAATATGATGACTCAATATAGCACTCATTAAGCATCCCACAAAAGTACTTACAACCTTGCTTACATGTCTAGAACAAATTATTCAATCACTTAGACCAATATAGAGGCGCATCTGCGCTTTCACACAAAAATGATTGAAATGTTTGATTTGACATGATAATTGAAAAGTTTAGAAATAAATTTAAAACCGATTCGAACCAGAAATGAGGAGATGTACAGTTTCAAATATTAATATGTTGGTTTCACATGGAAGATTTTGACTACCACACAAGAGAATGTCACAATTAAGATAATCAGGAGAAAGGTTAGATAAGGTGTTAGCACAAACAACATTAAACAGGGGGCATGCTAAGAGATAATGCTCAGCAGTTTCGCGTACATAGCCACAAGTGCAACCTGGATCATTCAATAAATGACGGGTGAATAAATCATAATTCAAGTCACTAATGCCAAGGAGAAGACGACAGTGCAAAATTTGTTCTTTGCGGTTGCCAAAATAGAAATATGCAGGCATAACAGTGTCCTGTGCTGATAGAATGCGTTTAAAGGCACTAAGGGAATCACAAATTTTACAATTGTCTGGAAGAGTGTTCCAGAGTTCTGTAGTGGATGGAATAAATGACCCATAATACAATTCTGTTCTAGAAGGTGGAACAACTCTCTCTGAAGGTCTTCGCCTATGGTACGGATTTCTTACAGAAACCAAATCAGGAATTAAATTTGAGAGAAAGTCAGGGCACAGACCATAAATCATTTAAAAATAGAATATAAGTTTATGTCTACGTCGTCTTTCTCTAAGAGAAGAAAAACCAGATTCATTGTATAATTTCTGATGGCTAGTGCCACGAACAGCTCCAATAATAGTTCTAATGGTTTCAAGGTGTAAGTGTTCAAGGGAAGCTGCCCGAGTGTCAGTACAACCATCCCATATAATGTCAGCATAATCGAAATGGTGTAATTTAAAGGATTTATACATAATTTCTAATGCTTTTCTGCTCAACTTATGTTTATACGTTTTCAGACATGATATCAACATGGCAACAGTGCTAATTATACTTTTAATATGAATGTCCCATTTACAGTTATGTTGAAGTGTGATGCCCAGGTGCTTGTGATATTCAGTGCTTTGCAAATGTGTTAAGCCAAATGTCAAGGGTAAAGCAGTGTGTGCTACGTATAATGTGCATAGCTCTGTTTTATCATCATTAAATTTCATTTTCCAACGTTTAGACCAAATGTATAATTAATGTAAGTCAGAGTTAAGAACTTCTGCACGAAGAACTGGGTTGTTCGATGCTAATGACATGCTTGTGTCATCTGCAAACAGTTTAATAATTGATTGAATTCCTTCTACAATATCATTAATATATATTAGTAATAAAAGAGGACCTAAGACAGATCCATGAGGAACACCTGCAGATATCTTTTTATAATCAGATTTATTGCCTTTAATAACAACAGCCTGAAAACGATTAGAAAGATAATCGACAAACCACTCAAGCAGCCTCCCTCTTATGCCATTAGCATTAAGTTATGAATTAAACCCTTGTGCCACACACGGTCAAAAGTCTTAGAAATATCAAAATAGATTGCCTGCGTTGCAATTCCATTGTCGTAAGATGAACATAAATCATTGTAGATACACACAAGCTGATTGACAGTGGAATCCCCAGGGGTAAGCCCAGACTGACAAGGAGTGATAATGTTATTAAGTGACAAAAAGTGGAAAACATGTTTATGAATACATTTCTCCAATATCTTACCTACGCAGCTAAGTAATGATATAGGTCGATCGTTAGTACATAACTCTTTAGATGCTTTTTTATGAATAGGACTGACATGCGCATTCTTCCAAGCTAAGTGAAATTTACTTTCATTTAAACATCTATTAAAAAGTATTGTTAAAGGATTAATAATGACTGGCAAAGCAGCAATTAACAACTTATTATGGACAAGGTCAGGCCCCATTGCTTTGTTCTTATCTAAACCAATTATGACTTCCTTTACAAGAAAATTGTTCAACTCAATTTCTGAAAGAGATGCATCTCTAAATGGAATATCTGGTAAATCATCCTCCTCATTTTCTACAGTGGATTGTGAGATAAAAAAAAAGTCTTTGAAAATGTCAGCTTTTTCTTTATTTGTGTAATAAATAGTGCCATTGGACAAAATGGGTGGAATTTCACTAGAATTAACACCTTTCCTCTTTAAAAAGAAGAAGTAGCCAGCTTCCGCCATTGCTTTTGTCCAAAGTTAGAAGACTTTGAAACTTTATTTTCTAGTTCTGTCATGTATTCCTCTTGTCTTTGTCTTTCCATAGTGGTAACATAGTTTCTAAACCGTCGGAAATGAAGCCAATCATTAGGGTCATTTCTAAGTTTAGCCTGCTTATGGATTTCTGTCCGTTCTTCTATTAATAATCTAATTTCGTCTGTCAGCC
>CM065709.1:29669486-29686986 GCA_017654935.2 Phymorhynchus buccinoides | reverse complement strand
ACTAGTTTCTATTTTTTTATATTGCGAATACTATTTTTTTTATCGATGTTTTATTATGAAAAACACCATATTTCTTCACTCAATATCACCGTGGCGTGAATTCTATTTTTAGTCATGTCCATAACCTTGATAATAATTGTTGTATATATGGAATAATCGACCCCTCTCTCAATAGCATAGAATCACTCAACGCTATATTAACAGCATGAAGGATGGCATATGACGGATTAACACATAGAAAGGAAATTATAACAGTTTGGAATGCTCTACTCAAGTCACTTTTAATTTTATTCAGTCCTCGAACATAGGATAATTTTGTTACGGTTCCGTCACACACACACACACACACACACACACACACACACACACACACACAAGGAACATGAAAAGAGAAGGTGCTTCTTTTCCACCATGATTTATGTTTGATTAAAGCGATTTAGAAACCGATTTTCGTTACTATAATCTGTACGGAAATATTTCATTTGTGTTTTAGTCTGAGAAATTTATTATCACATTTATCTGCTGCTTCATGTCATATGAATGTTTGCGTTACCAGAACTTTCACACACACAAATATTCGCTAACAGATAATTATGATTCTTGTAGCCTCTAACCATACAATTAAAACTCAGGTTATTCCAGGTTCTGTCGACATTGATGGCACTGAGATCAAGCTATCTGTCCGCAATCTAGGTGTTACTTTGGACCAAACCCTTTTTCTCAAACAGCATGTTTCCAATGTTTGCAAGTCTTGCTATCTAGAACTTGAAGAATTATTAAAACCGCCGTTTCCTCTCTCAAAATGCCCTGAAGACTCTAGTCTGTACTTTTGTTCATGTTCTGTCTCGCCTTGACTACGGTAACTCACTTCTTGCTGGCTGTCCATCAACTCTCATCCCTAAGTCCAGAATAATGCTGCTCGTCTCATTTTTCACTCCCCTAGGTTCGATGATATCACTCCGGTTCTTCTTTCCCTACATTGGCTCCCAGTTCAATCACGTATTGACTACAAAAGTCTCCTCCTTGTCTTCAATTCACTGAATGATCAAGCTCCCTTATATCTCTCTGATCTTCTTCATCTCTATGTCCCAGCTCGCCAACTACGTTCGTCGTCTGATTCTCGTCTCCTTTCCATTCCCTCCACCCGTCTCAAATCTGCTGGCCAACGTTCTTTTTCTTGTCAAGCACCATCTCTCTGGAATTCCCTGCCTTCTCCTCTCCGACACTCCAGCTTAGTCTTCTCATTCAAAACCTCTCTTGAAACCCATCTTTTTCCTGCTGCACCCTAAATATTTGATCAGTTGTCTTTCGTTGTGTGCACGTGAGGGAAGATTGAATAAGATGTTTGTGCTGTGTTCTCTCTCTCTCTCTCTCTCTCTCTCTCTCTCTCTCTCTCTCTCTCTCTCTCTCTCTCTCTCTCTCTCTCTCTCTCTCTCTCTCTCTCTCTCTCTCTCTCTCTCTCTGTGTGTGTGTGTGTGTGTGTGTGTGTGTGTGTGTGTGTGTGTGTGTGTGTGTGTGTGTGTGTGTGTGTGTGTGTGTGTGTGTGTTGTGTGCGTGTGTGAGTATGCATGTTTGCGTACATGTGTGCTTGTGTGTATTTTGGTTTTGTGGGTTATGTGTGCACGCATGTGTATGTGTGTGTGTGTATGCATATGTGTGTGTCAGTCTGCATGCGTACGTTGTATGTGAGTGTATTTGTATGTGTATCCTCTGACGTTTTGTGTATGTGTGTTGGTGTATGTGGTCAGTCTGTGCAACTCAGTTGCTATGGCTTACTGAATGAAAGATAAATAATGAATCAGCGTTGATAAATGTGTGTGTGCGCGCGCGCGCGCGCGTGTGTGTGCGTGTGTGTGCGTGTGTGTGTGTGTGTGTGTGTGTGTGTGTGTGTGTGTGTGTGTGTGTGTGTGTGTGTGTGTGTGTGTGTGTGTGTGCATGTGTGTGTGTGAGAGAGAGAGAGAGAGAGAGAGAGTGAGAGATGAGATGAGTGAGAGATGAGAGAGAGAGAGAGAGAGAGAGAGAGAGAGAGAGAGAGAGAGAGAGAGAGAGAGAGAGAGAGAGAGAGAGAGAGAGAGAGAGTTGCTTTGTATTTTTGTTATCTACTTGTTGATGAATAATTGATTGTAAAGTGCTTTGAGCTCATTTGAGGTAAAGCGCTATATAAATGTACCTTTATTATATTATTATTATTATCTGTTATAACTGGACCCAACAATACATTTTGAAGATAGGCTAAGTTTACCTAATGTTAAAATGACGTCTGTACGAACGTTTCGATTTGGGGGTGTAGGGGGGTGTAGTGGTTTCTAAGCAAAAGGATGTAGTTGTTCTCAGGCGATGTGCTGTTGAATTAGTGAACTGCTCTTGTTTGAATCCTAATCACATTCTGTTGAAAAGTCCTCCTATTGCAGTAAACTGTAGAAGCCTACTCATGTTGGGAGTTTCGTTCTTTATGAAATATATAGAGCACAGTGCGTGCAGATGCACGTTTTTGTGCATTAGTAAGTATGAACTAATGTAATTAAAAACATGTATAAAATGGTAAAATATTGTGTCAATTTTTAAGATGATTGTACACTAGTTTCTATTGGGTTTTTTTTATGGCGAATTTTTGTATTGATGTTTTATTATGAAAAACACCATATTTCTTCACACAATATCGTGGTGGCGTGAATTCTATTTTCAGTCATGTCCATGACCTTGATCATTGTTTTACTCATTATTTTCTTGAATTGTTTTTCCGTTCTTGATATATTACTACATCAGACTCTGAACATACTGTTATGTTGATGACATCACCACTGTCAGGGTCTCTGACCTTTGGCAGAAATATCAAGGAGAATGACACTGGACCTTGGGACAGACTGATATGTGTGCCACACCAGCACGCTGTCATGTTCAGTGTGATCAGTCTGGCACGATTTTACACAAAATATTATTACATCGACATTTTTCTGAGTCGTTGTTCTATTCCATCTAACTGTTCTGACCATTCCATCAATGAAGCTAAAGTCTGTACCCATTTTAAAATCAATTATGAATATGCACATGTATATCTCTTCAGCGATGAACACTTCTCTATTAAAGTTGGCAGAAATTTAGATACTGAAATTAATTTATATAACTTGCATACACCTTTACAACCAATTAATGAAACCTTTTTCCAATTGTTTTTCTCTTTCTTCCCTGAGCGACAAACACCCCAAAAGCTGCCCAGTGGTCTGTGGAACTGTTCTGTTGGTCACTATGCCAGTTTCCAGCATCACATGGCCTGTAACCTGATGACAGAGTGTGAAGATGGACGAGATGAAACAGAGCATTGTCCTTACAGCAGTGACCAGTGTCAGGGAATGCTGGCCCTGTGTGGACGATGCTATAGGTTTATCTTGAGGGGTCAGATATCAGAAGGTGACAGGATTGGTGGAATCGACAAAGCCAGTGCATACTGCAGTTTGTACAGGGGTTCCTTGGGATTTCCTGTGTGTGTCTATGATCCTTATAATGCGATTGTCAACGTGTCAAACAGACACTGGAATAAACTAAAGACATTTGTGTCTGGTATGCATGTGAAAAGTCAGTCCATGCCTAATATGTACAGACACAGTGTGCACAGTGCAGACAGAACAGTCCTTCACCACTCTGTAGCAACCACTGAATACAATAACGGTGAAGATAATTGTGTTGAGATCTCTTTGATAGACCTGGCTATTTTGCTTACTCCATGTTCTGACGTGTTAAGGAGTCTCGCTTTAGGTGAAGGGTTGATATGTGAAGTAAGACCAAACCAAACTGACGCCAGTTCTTCTCATTCAAACAGATTTCCCATTGCTAACACACAGCCCTGGCTGTTAGCAAGTCAACCCTCCTTGACTGTGTGCCACAATGGTCAGGTGACACACACATTTCTGCTGTGTGGTTCCCACCGCCATGAACTATGTGGTCCCCAGCTGGTTCCTCCATGTCGGTATTCCAACGAAACATCGTCCATCCATTTGACTGAACCCATGCATCCCTCTGTACCTTTAGTTCCCACGTTTACCTGCAGTGATGAGTTTACTCCCCGTCTGTCATATACCCTGATATGTGACTTCATACATGACTGTGTGAATGATGAATATTTCTGTGAACATCCTCTTTGTCACAACACGTTGTTCACATGTACATCAGGACAGTGTGTGGCGTATAACAAAGTGTGTGATCAAACATCCCACTGTCAGGATGAATCAGATGAAAGGAATTGCCACACCTTCAAAGTGATCTTAATCGACAAGAAAAGATTTCCTCCTCCTTTCCTGGTTAGCTTTGATGACATATCCCAGTTCACCACAACCCAGATGAAGTCCAATGAATCCTGTCCTGACAGTCACTATCTGTGTCCTGGACCATTCAGGGACTGTCTGCCGGTGTACACACGATGTAACGGAATGTATGACTGCAGACAGCATGAGGACGAGCAGGGATGTACAGACATGACATGTCCAGGATTCTTTCGATGCCAGTCTTCACTGATATGTGTCCACAACGATAACCTGTGTGATGGATGGCCTCACTGCCCGATGCATGATGATGAACTAGGCTGTGACATGACCTCCTGTCCTCAAGGCTGTCTCTGTCAAGGTCACAGTTTCCTTTGTCGTCAGCCTTTCCAAGCAGTACTCTTCCCTCAGATTCGATCTTTGGATGGTACAGGTTCTGGGTTGACGCCATCCGATCTCAGCTGTAATGTCTACCTGATTCACCTGGTCCTGACCAGGTGTTCTCTGACCAAGTTATCTGAACTGAAGTGGTCAAATGTACGGCTTCTGGACCTCAGGGATAACAAGCTGCAGCATTTTAACGTGTCTTCTGTGGTCAGTTTGAAAAACCTGCAGTCTTTAACCTTGTCTGGTAATCCTATCTCATCACTCACTGCTGATCCTTTCTTAGTTATTCAGCAAAGTAGCCTAACCTTCATAGATTTGTCCCTTACAGAACTGACAATCCTGGACTCTACAGCCTTCTTCAGGCTATCTAGCCTACAGAAACTTAACTTAACATTTATTACCTCGCTTCATACAATCAGTGAACACGGGTTTCAGCACATGCAGCAGCTAAATGAATTATACTTAGATAGAAGTCCCTTAAATATATTTTCACCTGACATTTTCAAAGGCCTTTTCCATCTCCGTTTCATTTCTACTGACAACTTTAAGTTATGCTGTAAAGAAATCCTTCCTGATAACTTTGATCCTTCATCATGCCATGCCCCCAGTGACGAGGTTTCCTCGTGTGAAGATTTGCTACAGTCGTGGATGTACCGTGGATTTCTGTGGCTGACCACCTGTCTGACTGTGTCGGGTAATGTCTTCTGTTTCTGTGCACGAATCTTTGCTAAAGGTAAGACTTCTTCCTCTGGTTTCAGTGTGTTTGTCACCAACCTGACCTTGGCCGACTTTCTGATGGGGGTTTACATGGCTGTCATTGGAATCGCTGATGACTCCTTCCGTGGCCGATACCTCCATGAGGACGACACCTGGAAACAGAGTGTGGCCTGTAAGGTGGCTGGTTTTCTGTCTCTATTGTCCTGTGAAATGTCAGCCCTCATCATCTGTCTGATCACTGCGGATCGTTTCATAGTTCTCTGCTTTCCATTCAGCACACTCCGGTTTGAGAGAACATCAGCGGCGATGGTCTGTGTGTTGATCTGGCTGACTGGCTGTGTGTTTGCCCTGGTTCCCTTACTTCCCATGACGTCACACTGGGAGTTCTACAGTCAGACAGGGATCTGTATACCGCTGCCTGTGACGAGGAAAGAGTTTGAAGGAAAAGCTTATTCCTTCAGCATAATGATTGTGTTCAACTTTGTTCTGTTTGTGTTCATCTCTGTGGGTCAGGCTTTCATCTACTGGACAATACAGAGCAGTGCTTTGAAGACCAGCTCTACCAAAGTGTCACAGGACATGGTCATAGCACGGCGCTTGATAACTATTGCACTGACGGATTTCCTGTGTTGGTTTCCTATTGGATTGTGTGGAATGTTAGCATTAGCTGGTGTTCCCATTCCAGGAGAAATCAACGTAGGTTTGGCCATATTTGTATTACCATTGAATTCGGCCATCAACCCCTTCATGTACACGTTCAACACTCTGGCAGAAAAGTGGAGAAAATCCAAAGACGTCAAAATTCTTAAGTGGATGGAATCCCAGGGTGATTTTCTTCAAAACTTATCTTAAGATAAAAACCAACCGCACCTTGTTACCAACACATCACAATTATATCCAGCAGTAGCGACGATGTCAAATCAATTGTTTCCAAGTAGAATAGTTAACCTTTAAAAATCTGCATTCCCGTTTGAATAGTGTGAATCGGCGTTAAGGCAAAAAGGGAGAGGGTAAAAACAAACACCCGTTTTACATTGGTGGTTTTCTTAGTATCCTCAGCGAAATGTGGGAAGGGGCATATGAACCTACCCATACTGTTCATTTAAGCATTTAACTGTTTATCCTTGCTGGCATAATATGTTCTGAGGTCTTGCTTCCATTTGAATGTTTCTTGCTTATTTCATGGGTCGTGGAGCATCCAGAGTTGAAGTGTACAGCTAGTAATCCTCACCACTGATTCAGGATGTTCCACACACCGAGATGAAGCTGAACTGGAGCTCAGTTGACTGTCCACCCTCAATTCTAGGACAGAGGACAGAGTTGAAGATCACTGTAATGGTCAGTTGTAGTGGTCAGTGGACTGTCCACCCTCAATTCTAGGACAGAGGACAGAGTTGAAAGTCACTGTAGTGGTCAGTTGTAGTGGTCAGTTGACTGTCCACCCTCTATTCTAGGACAGAGGACAGAGCTCTGTACACAAGCGACTGCACTGGCACTAAGCGATGTTAAAGTTTTACGTCATCTCGGCAAAGCCATACAGGACATTTCTGTGAATTTTAGATTTTGGGGGAAAAGGGGGAGTGGGAGAAGATAAAGAGATTTCTTCAGAAAATAGATGTCTTTATTTTATCATTTGTATTTATTTTGAAACTATCGTTTTATCTCGAATAAAGGCCAAGTTTTTCTTAGGTGCCATGGCTCGCACAAGACTACTCTGGGTTATAAATATATATACTTTTGTTTTAAAATGTTAAATTAAAACATTTGGCTATTGCTCCCTGGGCTAGGAGAATAACATTTTCAGGACCACTTTTGAAAATACATTATAAAGCTTTAAAAATCGATTAAGGTCTGAAGACACATAACAACTATTTACATTCAATCTTTATTTTCGACAAAAGTTTAAAAACAATCAAATATAAGAAAGTCAATTTTGACTTTACAAGTCTAAGAAATATATGATATGAAATGTGCTTTTGAGGCGTTTTATATCTTGGAGTTTGACATGTGAGTTATGAAAGAGTGAGGGTCCCTAACTTTTATTAAAATCTATAAACCCCCCGACTCCAGAGGCATTCAAACATATGTTGGCCGAGTCTGGGTAATATATTGTTAAAACTAGAGCTTTGTATTTACAAGGGTAAACCTACTGTACCAGGGGGGAATAGAGAGAGACAGAGGCTCTCCCTCCTCTGTTCCATTGTCCTATTTAGGGGGACCCATCTCTTTGATATTGCATCTAGGTTATGTATGATATAATAAAGATAGTTTAAGACTTACATTTAAATCTTCGTTTGTTTTTGAAATGTTCAAATGGCCTTAAAAATGTTGGCCGAACGATGACTGGTTGAGAGATTCCGCCAGCCAGACCATAGGGGCCCGTACTATTTGGAAGCATGATTGACTTTGTAAAAGTAATATTTATAGTTTTTAATTTGCATATTATTGGTTCACATTCCAAAGTGATATTCGTACAGGAGTCGAATAGGTAATCCATATTGAGGATTTCCCCACACTTGCATGTGGTTTCTACAAATGTACAAGGATATGATTGTGTTCTAAGTCTAAGCATTAAGGATTGTAGTGAAGGCTGTATTTTTAGAAAGAGACCATCCTTTACTATTTTATGGTCCCAAGAGTGGGCCTTGGCATATGTTTCCAATTCTCTAGTCCACTGTTGGAACGCTGCTGTTTTTAATTTTCTCTTTGCTTCTTTAATTGATTGTTTAATATTTGTTTGGGTACCGGATTTTCCCATAGCTGCACTTTTAGCTGCTCTGTTGGACTGATCATTGCCTATTATGCCGCTATGGGATGATATCCAAGTTAACTGTAGGGCTGTGCCTTTTATTGATGTTTGATGTAATAGTATTCTAATTTCATTGATAATTTCCAGCCTGTTCTTAGTTTCTCCCTGAAGGGCCTGAATAGAGGATAGGGAGTCTGTAAAAATGACAACGTTTAGTGGAGGGTTAGTTACATTATTTAGGAACGCACATACGTCTAGTAGTGCCCATGGTTCTGTGCTAAAAATGGATAAATATTCATTCAGTTGGAAAGAGTTTGCAATTTTGAGTGCAGGAATGGTAAAGCGCTACAACACACCTGAGGGGCAATGTTTTGCTACTCAACACCCGATTTTGTAAATAAATCAGACGTATATGAGGCTATTGTTTTCAGAGAATCTATTTTATGTGCCCGCTTAGGAAAGTGTATTTCTGATTTTAATTCAGTTTCCTTGATACTTGAATTTGGTGTTGTATGACTTCTTTTGCAGACGTAAGTTTCACATTTTCTTCAAAAGGCAGTATTCCAATTTATGTGTAAGTTCCTAATGTGGATGTATGAACAGGGACACCAACAGCTATCTTGTAAGCTTTACTGTCAATGCTCTGCAACTTTTTTATTAAATATTTGGGGGCTGAAAAAAAATCTCCTGGGCATAAGATAATTTTGATCTCACACGTGCCGTAGCTAAGTGTGTTAATATGTTACTGTCTTTACCCCATGGCTGTTCACTCACCATTTTAAGGACATTTAAACTTTTCTTGGCTTTTGTCAGGATACTTTGTATATGGAAGTTCCAGCTCAGCTTAGAAGTTAAATTTACTCCTAATAATGTTACAACCTTTTTATATACAAGAGTCAATCCATCTATTTGAAATGAAGGCAGAGGGTTAGGATCATAACCAGTATTAAAGAGAACTATGTGCGATTTTTCAGGTGAAAAGGCTAATCCATTTTCAGTCATATACTTACTGATTTTATCTAGTTTATTTTGATATATCTTTTTAATATAGTTGATTCATATGACTGAAATGTGCCTTTGTAGAATAACTTTCATCCATATGCAGATGTCATCCGCATATTGTACAATTTCAACGGGTTTTTTATAATGATTTTCGAAGATCATGAATCAAGATATTAAAGAGGATTGGAGCTATCACGGCTCCTTGTGGGATTCCCATTTGGAGATGTCTTTGATCAGAATACACATTGCCAACCTTAGTCTGTATTGTTCTATCACTTAAAAAGGGTTTTTTAAGCAATTGTGTATACATTCTGAAAGACCTATTGACTTCAATTTCTTTAAAAGTTTTGAATGCCAAACTTGATCGTATGCCTTCCTAATGTGAGTCAAAGAAAGTGGCAAGTATATTTTTTCTCCGTGAAAACTGATGTTTAATCTGTGTTGTAGTTTTTGTTTGTGGCAAAGCCACAAACCTATAACTCACTTTGTCGGTCGGTCGGTCGGTCTGTCGGTCCAAAATTGTCGCACATTTTGACAAAATTGTCGCACTTCAAATCGAGGCTACACTTCTGGCCGCTCTTTAAAATGATGTATTTTAAAAGCGTACAAAATAATAAACATATGTAATACAGACACTACAACAGACACGACGAGTATGCAGTGCTTCTTTTGATGAGTATAAGTAGGATAAATAGTTTTAAATGTTTTCCAAAAGATATAAAAAGTTACGAAATGGTGCAGAGATAACATTCTGGTTTACAGATTAAAATTATTGAAAAGCCAGGGGAGGTAACTCATGATTGGAGTGGTAAAAATAGACCGCGTGCCACAAACTATTGCGATTTCGCGCTTGTTACTAGATGGTCGACTGTTTATCTACCTTTTCTGAAACCAGCCTGTTGTATTGGTATTACGCCATTTTTGTCACAATAGTGTTCCAGTCTTTTTAGAATTATTTTTTCCATAAGTTTTCCAACATGTGAAGTAAGAGCGATTGGCCTGTAATTATTTTTTATCTGATTTTGCCTTGCCCTCTTTAGGAATAGGGGTTACTATTGATTGTTTCCACAAATATGGTTGAACTCCTTCAGACCAACATTTTTGAAAAAAGGTGTTTAAAAAAGTTACAAAATTAATTGGTAGATGTTTTATCATTTCATTCGAAATCGCATCTGGTGCTACTGATTTTCTTTTTGAACCAAGGGAGGGGAAATTGCATCTTTTATTTCTTGAACAGTTATTGGAGCATTTGTGTAGTGATCGTTATTATGACTTTTTTCCTGGACTTCATTGTCAGCCATTTGTTCTCTATACATATTCTGTTTTTCTGATATTATGCTGCTATTTGTTTTTGAAAATACCTGCAAATGCTTCTGCCTTTTCAAAATTTGAGGGAAACTCATTGTTTTCCAATGTTATGGGGTATTCAGGAAGACTGATTCCATTTTTCATTTCTTTTATTTTTTTCCATGTTTTCTGTAGATCTTTATGGTCTTGAACTTCGTTTTCACAAAAACTTGACCAGTATTCTTCCTTAGCTTTTTCATTTACCCTATTACTGTGGTGTTTTGCTCTGTTCTTTCCTGCTATTTACTTCGTTTTCACAGAAACATGACCAATATTCTTCCTTAGCTTTTTCATTTACCCTATTACTGTGGTTTTTTTGCTCTATTCTTTTCTGCTATTTTGTCTGGGTCCTTTTTATCTTTTAAATGTATTTTATACGCCTGCATGTGTTGTTCTCTTGCTTCTTCACAAGAAGCACCCCACCATACATTACTGGCATATTTATTTGATATAGGCCTGCATGTGTTGTTCTCTTGCTTCTTCACAAGAAGCATCCCACCATACATTACCTGCATATTTATTTGATATAGGTCTGCATGTGTTTGTTCTCTTGCTTCTTAACAAGAAGCATCCCACCATACATTACCTGCATATTTATTTGATATAGGCCTGCATGTGTTGTTCTCTTGCTTCTTCACAAGAAGCATCCCACCATACATTACCTGCATATTTATTTGATATAGGTCTGCATGTGTTGTTCTCTTGCTTCTTCACAAGAAGCATCCCACCATACATTACCTGCATATTTATTTGATATAGGCCTGCATGTGTTGTTCTCTTGCTTCTTCACAAGAAGCATCCCACCATACATTACCGGCATATTTATTTGATATAGGCCTGCATGTGTTGTTCTCTTGCTTCTTCACAAGAAGCATCCCACCATACATTACCTGCATATTTATTTGATATAGGCCTGCATGTGTTGTTCTCTTGCTTCTTCACAAGAAGCATCCCACCATACATTACCTGCATATTTATTTGATATAGGTCTGCATGTGTTGTTCTCTTGCTTCTTCACAAGAAGCATCCCACCATACATTACCTGCATATTTATTTGATATAGGCCTGCATGTGTTGTTCTCTTGCTTCTTCACAAGAAGCATCCCACCATACATTACCTGCATATTTATTTGATATAGGCCTGCATGTGTTGTTCTCTTGCTTCTTCACAAGAATGTATCCCAGTCAGCTTTATTATAATTATATTTTGGGCTCTTATCTTTACTACAGTCTTGAAAAGATTGTTTACCTTTGATTGTGATAACTATGGGCAAATGATCACTACCAAGTGGATCTTTAAAAGTAGACCATTCACAACTTGGAGCAATGGTAGGGGACATTAGTGTTAAGTCAATTGCTGTTAATCGATGGTGTAAAACGTCAGGAATTCTAGTAACACTGCCATCGTTTAGTAGAAAATAATGACGAGTCTACTATATTTTTAACAAAGCGGTTGTGTGTGATTACTTCACACTCGTTATCCCAAAAAGTAGCGTGTAAGTTAATGTCCCCTGCTATTAACTATTTTTCATGTGTTTCCTGTATAGTGCGTAACCATTCTGTATTTTCATTGTCATGGCCGTTTGGCAAATAAACTGAAACTACATTTAATGTTAACGATTCATGGGATTTTACTTTGGCTGCACATGCATTAATGTTTTTGACATTTTTTGAACAAGGTGTTCCTATTTCAAGGTAATCTACTATTTCTTGGATATATAAAGCAGTGCTAACCCTTCCGTCTCATTGTTATTCTGGAATATGGGAGGGTAATAAACATTCTGAATTTTGGGGAGTTTTTGTTCATTTACATTTAAAGACTGTAAGACTATCACTTGATAACTATGATTTGCGATATGTTGAATTAGTCCATGAATATTTGTTAATATTAACCTGCAATTCCATTGTAGTACGTTTGAATTCAAACGTTTTATCGTGTACTTAAAACAATAGCAAACAAAAATGAAAGTTATAGCATAAATCACTAAAATTATGTAACACAACAAATAAGAAATAAAAATTATAACAAACTATTCCAAGAATTTGACTACTTATTTTTTTAGCGAGAACCTTCTTGACAAGTGTTTACTTATCACTAGGTAATTTGACAGCCTATATGATGACTGCTGCAAATAAAGGAGAAAGGTCACCATCTTAAATAAGGTCTCTGGTTAAAGCGTCAGGAACTCTCCTGTCTGTCGTAGCCTAGGTGCCATGGAGGTGGTGGGAGGAAGGCACGGCCCTGCGGGTATCGTCGATGCCATGGACGGGAGTAGCCACGCTGAGAAGGACGGGGATGTCTGTCCTAGTTGTTGAAGACCATGTTGCCCTCATCTGCTGATGCTGAAGGACCCTGACGACCGGCTGGCTGGTTTGTTCTTCTGCGTGGACCTCTTCGTGGTTGCTTTTGCTATAGAAGGAACTCCAGGTGACGTCCAAGATTGCCCCCCAGTATGCTCGTTCCCCTGACCGAAGGGTGGACAGGGTCTCTCATGTATTTCTTGATGGTGGGGTTGAGATTGTTTGTGTTGTGTGTGTGTGCGTGTGCGTGTGCGTGTGCGTGTAGCGTGTGCGTGTGTGTTGTGTGTGTGTGCTGTGCGTGAGTGAGAGAGTGCGTGCGTGAGTGCGTGTGTGTGTGCGCATCATTTTCTTTTTTCTTTTTTCGTTTGGGGGGGTGGGGGCATTGCAGACATTATGTGTGACTGATGAGGAAGAAAAGGGGGGGGGGGGGGGGGGGGGGTACATTTTTGACCAAATAACAACTTTTTCAGACAAGGAAATAGACTGGCATCTTCTCAATCCCAGTCCATTCAAATTCTCCATCGCGTGCACGTGCGTGCGTGCGTGCGGTGCGTGCTTGCGTGCATGGCGTGTTTTGTGGTCTATTTGAAAATAGAAAACAGACAGATGACGGAAATACAAACAAAATGTGCAAAAAGACGAACAGAAGAAGAAAAGCAGTAAAGTGTCGCTCTCTAGCATATGGTCAAGTAAAAGACATGACAGATGACAGACTGACAAACAAAACACAATAATCAAGTAGACTGACATCAAGGCAAACACTGAGAACATGGTTTAAGACATGATCAAACTTTTTTTTACTGTCTAATGAAATTAATCACATAAAATATAAAAGAGAAGCATAAAACTAACCAAGACGTTGTCATACTCACCGCTATGATGATTAGAAATATTTAAATCCTGGCATCACTCACAACTGGACGATCTGCAGCGCAAAATACATAAAACACATCGTTTTCCAGTCCAACTCAGAATGTCACACTGTGCGCAAATAGTCCCAAGTGTGGCGAGCGGTCATAACTTCGCACATGTTTTCAATCCTGCATTGACAGTCCCTGCATTACAGTCCCGGGCATGACAGTCCCTGGCACGAAGTCCTGGATCACAGTCCCTGGCATCACAGTCCCTGTCATCCACAGTCCCTGGCATCACGTCCCTGGCATCACAGTCTCTGTACGTCGTCCTTCTAGGAGCAGGGGCTTGCCCATCCAACATCTAGTGATCCGGTTCAGCGCCTGCTCTCGTCGCAGATCTGCAGAAGATGTCCAGCTGTTAGGGTGACTGGCTTGTATGCTGGATTGGCAGATGGCGATGGTACCTTCAGTGCGTTGTGCGTTCTTGGTATCCTGTTCAACACTCTGTCGTATACGTTCCAACATTTGGATGATAATCGGTGTCCATCTTCCCGGCGGCGGTTGGGGACTACTCAATAAAATGTTTCCTCAAGGTGGTCGGACACTGGTCGAAGTCTTCAGGTAGGATCGGTTCCAGAAGCTCAAAGGCATCAGCAACTTCACCCAGTGGAAGGAAGGCTACGCCGCAAGCATTCTGGCTGCAGCAAACAAATTCTGGATCCGTGGTGTACTGTGCCTTCAGACCCACTTTTGTTGTATTGGTGCGAAAGAGTGATCTGTGCGTAGTGGGACAAAAACTCAAGTGACTTGAATACCGGACATTTTTCTTCAAGAATCTAATGGGCCCCTTGTTCAAAGTCCTGTCGTGATGTTCTGGGGATTCAAATTAATCGTTCAAATTTTTCAGTTCGGCGAAACTGCCGCATACGTTGCCTTGCCGTTTGTTAGCAACGGACAAAGACAACAAGGGGAACGTCGTGCTGTTTTGTTGTTATTTAGAGCTTAAAGTTCATTGTCTCGAACAAAGCGCATGAGTGTACAAACTAAACCAACACACACACACAACACACACCGCACACGGCACACGCACGCACACGCACACCACGTACTTTCGGGGCAAGTAGAGAGAGTGCGGGGGGGGGGGAAGAGAGAGAAGAGAGAGACAGGTGGCCAGACGGACATGTCTGAGAGACAGACATACAAAGATAGACACACACGACACTACGCGCGGCGCCGCGCGCGCGCCACGCACACACACCACGCCACACACGCGCACAACGCACACGCACACGCACGACGCACTACGTACACGTACACTGACAACAGCATCACGCACGACTGACACATACTCGGGGTAGTAAGAGAGAGTGAGGAAAAAGACAGAAGAGACTACATACAGACAGACAGACAGATGACAGCATGACGGATACAGGTAAAAGATGCTAGACATATATGATATGCCACACACACACACACCAAAGGAGCCACACACACACACACGTATTGGTGAGACCTGGGGGAAAATGTCGGCGTGAATGGGGGTGTGGTGGGTGGGGGGGGGGGGGGGGCAAGTGTCCAGGGGCATTAAGTACTGCAGGGTTCAAGTGCCGGGGTCTAAGTATCGGGGGCAAGTGTCCAGGGGCATAAGTACCCGGGGGCAAGTGGCCGGGTGGCAATGGCTAGGGGGGCAAATGTCGGGGGGCATAATTACGGGGGGCAATGGTCCTGGGGTAATGGCAGGGGGTAAAGTGTCCGGGGGGCAAACATGGCCGGGGGGGGGGGGGGGAAGTGACCTTATACCGTCTTGAGCTTCTACCTGGTTCACAAGATCATTGGGCCAGGCAGTATAGGTTACTACCCTGTGGCATGGGATTTAGAAGTGAGTTACTTGAGATGTAGGATCGAGGCCCAGTCCTTCTACTGGTTCACGAGATCTTGGGCCAGGCAAGTATAGGTTCTACCCTTGGTGGCATGTGGGATGAGTTGAGCTACTTGGGATGGAAGGATCGAGGCCAGTCCCTCTACTGTTCACAAGACATTTGGGCCGAGGCAGTAATAAGGTCCTACCCTGTGGCAGAATGGGGATAGAAGTTGTGAGCTACTTGGAGATGGTAAGGAGGAGGCCAGTCCTTCTAGGAGCAGAACTGGTTTATTTGTTGCTTTAGCTTTCGCAGGGAAATTAAGACTTGAGTTATGAACACCTCTCCAGGAGTTTTGTTGGTCGACTATTTTCAATGTGTATGTAGTTTTATGTTTAATGTGAGCAGTTAGTTTAGTACGGTTTTGAGACAGATTCGCAGATTCTGTCTGTTTGTCAGTTTTTTTGTCTTGGTATGCTGTCATGAGGTTGTCCCATGTGTTCTTCATGTGTGTCATCATAGTCGTGTCTGTTCTGGATCTGGCTCCTGTAACCAAGGAGTCATTTTTTTTCTGTGGCGGTTTTTCGTTATTTGGAAGTTTTTGAGGCCATAGCTTTTATTTTCCAGAACGTATGTGAAATACTCCTCACATGCCTCAATATCACCCAGTGACCTGAACAACAAGCTCAATTCCACCCCAAATATCTGTTCACGACTTGATGTGGTTTCCCTTTACCCGAGCATACCACATGCAGATGGACTTTCAGCCCTGAATCATTGTCCGATTAACTGAACTTCGTGCTGACATTGAAGCACCTTCTCCTTTGGTGAGGAGGTCTTTGCCCAGATGAGCGAGTTGCCATGGGAACTGCAATGGGTCCCAGCTTATGCTGCCTCTTATGGTTACCTGAAGAACGATCCTCAAAAACTACAAACAACCTTCCCTGAGGTCTACAAACGTTTAATCGATGATGGCCTTGCTCAACTTCTGATCCTACAAGAATTCTTGGACTTCATCCACTTTAAACATAGCTTCCGCCCAGCAATTCGCTTCACATGCACGATCTCCGCGAATCAAGTCACATTTCTGACATGCAATCTCGCTGCAACCGACTGCTACCATCCATGCCATCCATTACAAACCTACAGATCATAGTCTTACCTGGATTACCGTTCGTCCCACACCCAGCCACAAATAACAGCATTCCAGATTTCTCAACTCCCAACTCCTCCTCCTCGGCCTCCGCCCGCCTTTGCTTGATGACCATGGACTTTGAAATCAAAGCACAGGAAATGGTCGATTTTCTTCCGGAATTAACCCTCTCACAGCAATCGGTCCTGCCCTCACCCGTGTGACAAATTTCTCACTCTGAATCCCTCAAACAAAGCCGAGACAGAAAACAGATGACATACCCATCGTCAGAATACTGTTTCCACCCCTCCATTCATCGTGTGGCGCAACATCCTCATCTCCACTGTCACTTCTACAATCCCGTGAACAGGTAGCAGAACATGTTTGACCGACCGCCCTCTGGACCTACAAACGTGAACACACATCTACGTGACGCTACTGGTTCGGTCTAAATTGAAACCGACAAGCCAACATGCTTCAGGAACCTCTCCATCTCCCCAAAACCCCCAAATGCAAAGTGGGCCCATTCATCTGTACTTCAACCCAGGTCGGTGGACATCTTTCGAGGTTTTCAACATCACCAAACACTTCACCTATCAGACTAGAGACATTGTGTACGTCCATTCATTTCCTCAAATGCAACAACTGTAAGCATTGGTAAACGGCCGAACCCTGCCACCGCCTCGAAATAACATTTAGTCTGCATGTGCACCACAGAGACAAATTCATAGCCCACCACTGCGACCAGCCTGACACATCCACATCAACATATGCGTCAACGGGATGTGGTTCATGTTCACAAAAAACACAAAAACTGAAAGGCATGAGAACCACGCTCATCAAACAAACTGGGTACCAGAAAGCCTCATGGACAGAATGACACCTTAAGCCTCATT
>CM065709.1:29635265-29667765 GCA_017654935.2 Phymorhynchus buccinoides | reverse complement strand
TACGTATCATGAGGCTCTTGGTGCTGGTGGTGATACTATTACATACATGAATTGCTAAAGTGCTTTTATGTTAGGTTTATAAACTTTTTATCGCGAACTGATCATGTAATAGCTTAGAGATCGCAATGGCACTCACATATTTCATCATGCCCATCAATAGATCATGCTCCATCCCTTAATAAGAGAACATTCACGAAAATGTATAAAGACTTCAAACCCACACGAACGTGGAAAGTATGTCTAAAAGATTCTCACGCAATTAAGTGTGGGTAGTGTGCATGCGTGCGTGCGTGCGCATGTACGTTTATGCATCATTAAGTATGAACTGAAAGAATTACAACAATGTATAAAATGGTAAAAATATGTGTCCATTTTTAATGATGATTTGTACAACTAGTTTCTATGTGTTTTTTAATGGCGAACCTCTTTGTTTCGATGTTTTATTATTGTTAATAACACCCATATTTTCTTCACACAATATGACCGTGGCGTGAATTCTATTTTTAGTCCTGTCCAGACTTGATAATTGTTTTGTACTCATAATTCTCTTGGAATGTTGTTCCCGTTCTTGAAATATTACTACATTCAGACTCTGAAATACTGTTGTGCTCGATGACCTCACCACTGTCAGGCGTCTCTGACCTTTGCAGCAACTCAGGTGAATGACACTGGGACCTTGGCACCGGACTGATATTGTGGCACACCGCACGCTGTATTTTCATGTGATCAGTTGGCACGATTTGACAGAAAATTTGATTACATCAGGCTGTTGAGTCGCTGTTCTATTCCATCTAAAACTGTTATGAACATTACATCAATGAAGCTAAAGTCCTGTTACTATTCACAGCAATTTGAATATGACACATTAGATCTCTCAGCGATGAACATGCTCTCTATAATGTTGGCAGAAGTAGTCATAGCTTGCATACACTTACAAAACCAATTAATGAACTTTTCCAATGTTCTCTTCCTTCCACGAGAGGACAAACACCCAGAAGCTGCCCAGTCGTACTGTGAACGTTCTGTTGGCACTATTGCCAGTCCAGAATCAAATGGACGGTAACCTGATGGACAGAAGTGTGAAGAGGGACGATATGAAACAGAGCATGTCCTTTTACAGCAGTGAACAGTGTCAGGGAATGCTGGCCCTGGTGGACGATGCTAGAGGTTATCTTGAGGGGTTCAGCTATCAGAGTGAACATGATGGTGAATCGAACAAGCCGTGCTACTGCAGTTGTACGGGGTTCCTTGGGAAATATTCCTGTGTGTGGTCTATGATCCTTTTATAATGTGATTGTCAACGGGTCAAACAAGACACGAATAAACAAAGACAATCGTGGCTGGTTATGTATGTGAAAATCCAGTCATGTCTAATATGTACAGACACAGTGTGCACAGTGCGGACAGAACAGGTCCTTCACCACTCTGTAGAAACTGTTCTAAGAAAATATACGGTGAAGAAATGTGTGGCTGATCTCTTTCATAAACATCGGCTATTTCGCATACTCCATGTTCAGACTGTTAGGTACACTCGCTTTAGGTTGGGGGGGGGGGGGGGGGGGACGGGTGAGTGTGAAGTAAGACCAAACCAAACTGGACGCCACGTTCCTCTCATCCAAACAGGACTTAGGATTGACTAAACACACAGCCCTGGCTGTAACAAATAAACCCTCATGACTGTGTGCCACAACGGTCAGGGACACACACATTTCTGCTGTTGGTTCCCACCGCCATGAACTATGTGGTCCCAGTGGTTCCTCCATGTCGTATTCCAACGAAACATCGTCAATCCATTTCACTGAACCCATGCATCCCTCTGTGCCCTAGTTCCCACGTTTACCTGCAGTGATGAGTTTTCTACCCGTTTGGTTCATACACCCCTTGAATGTGACTTCATACATGACGTGTGAATATGAATCTTTTGTGGACACAATTTGTCACAAAAACGTGTCCACGTGTAATCAGGGACAGTGTGTGGCGTATGACAAAGTGTGGATTCAAACATTCCTCACTGTCAGGACGAATAGATGAAAGGAATTGCCACACCTTCAAAGTGATCTTAATCCACAAAGAAACGATTTTCTCCGCCTTTCCTTGGTTAGCTTCGGATGCATTATCCCAGTTCACCACAATCAGATAAGTCCATGAGTCCTGTCCTGATACTCCATTATCTGTGTCCTGGACCATTCAGGACTGTCTCGCCGTGTGACACACGATATAACGGAAGTATGACTGCAGACAGCATGAGACGAGCAGGGAGTAAAGACAGTGACATGTCCCGGGATTTTTAGATGCCCGTCGTCACGATAGTGTCCACAACAACAACTTTGTGCTGGTGGCCTCATGCCCAATGCTTGATGATGAAACTAGGCTGTGAAATGGACCTCCTGTCCTCAAGGCTTGTCTCGTTCAATGTCACAGATTCCTTTGTCGTCAGCATTTCAAGCAGTACTCTTTTTTCCCTCAGATTCGATTCTTTGGATGGCACCAGGTTCCGGGGTGACAGCCATCTGATCCTAGCAGTAATGTCTACAGATTCCACCTGGTCTTGGCCAGGTGTCTATGACCAAGTTATCTGAACTGAAGTGGTCAAATGTACGACTTTCTGGACCTCAGGGGATAACAAGCTGCAGATTTAAACGTGTCGTCGGGTTAATCAGTTGAAAAACCTGCAGTTTTTAACCTTGTCTGGTAATCCTATCTCATCACTCACGCTTGAGCTCTGTTCTTAGGCATTCAAGCAGAGTAGCTAACCTTCATAGATTTGGCCCTTCACAGAACTGACACTCCTGGGGAAGCACAGCCTTCTTCAAGGCTATATATGCCTGCAGAAACTTAACTTAACATTATATACCCACTTATACAATCAGTGAACATGGGTTTCAGCACCATACCAAAGTCTAACTGAAGTATACTTAGATAGAAGTCCCTTAAATATAATTTCACCTGACCTTTTCAAAGGCCTTCCCATCTTCCGTTCATTTCTACTGACAACTTTAAGTTATGCTGTAAAGATAATCCCTTCCTGATAACTTCGGTCCGTTCATCATGCCAGCCCAGTGATGGAGGTTTCCGCGTAGTGAAAGATTTGTTACAGTCGTCGGATTGTATACGGGATTTACTGTGGCTGACCACCTGTCCTTGGACTGGTGGTCGGGTTATGTCTCTGTTTCTGTGCACGAATCTTTGCCTAAGTAAGAATGTCTTCCTCTGGGTTCAGTGTGTTTGTCACCAGCCTGACCTTGGCCGACTATTTGAGGGGGTTTAAATGGCTGTCATTGGAATCGCTGTTGGACTCCTTACGTGGCCGATACCCCATGAGGACGACACTGGAAACAAAGTGGGCCTGGAAGGTGGCTGGTTTTTCTGTCTCTATGTCCTGTGAAATGTCAGTCTCATCATCTGTATGATCATGGCGGATCTCGTTCATAGTCTCTGCTTTCCATTCAGACACACTCCGGTGTAGAGAACATCCGCGGCGATGGTCGTGTGTGATCTGGGTGACTGGCTGTGTGTTTGCCCATGGTTCCCTACTTCCATGACGTTCACACTGGAGTCTACAGCCAGACGGGATCTGGATACCGACTGCCTGTGACGAGGAAAGAGTTTGAAGGAAAAGCTGATTCCTTCAGCATAATGATTGTGTTCAACTTTGTTATGTTTGTGTTTATCTCTGTGGGTCAGGCTTTCATTACTGGACAATACAGAGCATGCTCCTGAAGACCAAACTTCTACCAAAGTGTCACAGGACATGCGTCATTAGCACGGCGCTTGATAACATGCACTGACGGGATTTCCGTGTTGGTTTCCTATTGGATTGTGGGAATGTTAGCATAGCTGGTGTTCCCATCCAGGCGAAGCAAACGTAGGTTTTTGGCCATATTGTATTTTAACCTGTTGAATCGTCCATCCAACCCCGTCATAGTACACGTTCAACACTCTGGCGAAAAGTGGAGAAATCCAAAGACGTCAAAATTCTAAGGGATGGAAATCAAGGGTGAGTTTCTTCAAAAACTTATATTAGATAAAAACCAACGCACATTGTTACCAACACATTCCACAAATTATATCCAGCAGTAGCGACGATGTCAAATCAATTTGGTTTCCAAGAGAATAGTTTAACCCTTTAAAGAAACTGCATTCCCGTTCGAATAGTGTGAATTGGCTTAAGGCAAAAAGGGAGAGGGTAAAAACACACAACCCGTTTTACCATTGGTGGTTTTCTTAGTATCCTCGAAGCGATAAATGGGGCGAAGGGGTATATGAATCCTACCCATACTGTTCAGTTTAAGATTAACTTGTTTATCCTTCTGCTGGCATAATATGTTCTGAGGTCTTGCTTCCATTTGAATGTTTCTGGCTATTCATGGTCGTGGAGCATTCCAGAGTTGAGTGTACAGCTAGTAATCCTCACCACTGATTCAGGATGTTCAACACACGAGATGAAGCTGAAAATGGAGCTCAGTTGATCTGCATAACCCTCTATTCTAGACAGGGGGAACAGAGTTGAAGATCACTGTAATGGTCAGTTGTAGTGGTCAGTGGACTGTCTCCACCCCAATTCTAGGAAAGAGGACAGAGTTTTGAAGATCACTGGAGGGTCAGTGTACTTGGCAGTTAACTGTCACCCTCTATTCAGAGACAGAGACAGAGCTTCTGTAACACAAGCGACTGCATGGCCACTAAGCGATGTTAAAGTTTTAAGTCATCTCGGCTAAAGCCATACAGGACATTTCTGGTGAATTTTAGATTTTGGGGGAAAAAGGGGGAGTGGGAGAAGATTAAAGAGATTCTTCAGAAAATAGATGTCTTTATTAGTATCATTTATATTTATTTTGAAAACTATCGTTTATCTCGAATAAAGGCACAAGTTTTTCTTATTAGCCATGGCTCGCACAAGACTACTCTTGGGTTTATAAATATGATACTCTGTTTTATAATGCTAAAATTAAAACATGTTGGCTATTGCTCCCATGGGATAGGAGAAATAACATTTTCAGGAACACTTTGAAATACATTATAAAGCTTAAAATCGCTTAAGTCTGAAGACAATAACAACTATTTACATTCATCTTTATTTTCGACAAAGTTTACAAAAATCACAATATAAGAAAGTCAGATTTGACTTTACAAGTCTAAGAAAATAATGATATGAAATGTGCTTATGAGGCGTTTTATATCTTGGAGTGACATGTGAGGATTGAAAGAGTGAGGGTCCCCTAACTTTTATTTAAAATCTAAAAACCCCCCGACTCCAGAGGCATTCAACATAGTTGGCCGATTGGCTAATATATTGTTAAAAACTAGAGGCTTGATTTACAAGGGAAACCTACTGTACCAGGGGGAATTAGAGAGAGACAGACGGCTCTCCCTCTCTGTTCATTGTCCTATTTAGGGGGACCCATCCCTTTGATAATTGAATCTAGGTTATGTATGATATAATAAAGATAGTTTAAGACTGACATTTAAATCTTCGTTTGTTTTAAATGTCAATGGCCTAAAAAGTTGGCCGCGAACGAGACTGGTTGAGAGATTCCGCCCAGCCAGGACCATAGGGGCCGTACTATTTGGAAGCATGAGTAGACTTTTGTAAAAGTAATTATTTGATAGTTTTTAATTCGCATATATTGGTTCAAATTCCAAAGTGATATTCGTACAGGAGTCGAACTAGGTAAGTCCATATTGAGGATTTCCCCACACTAGCACATGTGGCTTTACAAATGTAAAGGATATGATTGTGTTCTAGTCTAAAAACATTAAAGGATTGTAGTGAAGGCTGTATTTTTAGAAAGAGGACCCTCCTTACTATTTTATGGTCCAAACGAGTGGCCTTGGATATGTTGCCAATTCTCTAGTCCACTGTTGGAACGCTGTGTTCTTAATTTTCTCTTTGCTTCTTTAATGATTGTTAAATTTGTTGGCGTACCGGATTTTCCCATAAGCTGGCACTTTTAGCGCTCTGTTGGACTGATCATTGCATATATATGCCGCTATGGGATGCTTATCCAAGTAACTGTAGGGCTGTGACTTTTATTGAGTTTGATGTAATATGTATTATAATTTCATTGAAATTCGAGTCTGTTTTCGTGTATCCCTGAAGGGCCTGAATATGAGGATAGGGTAGCTGCCAAAAATGACAACGTTTAGTGGAGGGTTAGTTACATTATTTAAGAACGCACATTATTTAAGTAGTGCCCATGGTCTGCTGCTTAAAAATGGATAAAATATTCATTCAGTGGAAAGAGTTTGCAATTGAGTGCAGGAATGGTAAAGCGCTACAACACACCTGAGGGGCAATGTTTGTGCTCAACACGATTTTTTAAATAAATCAGCACGTATAGAGGTATATTTTCAACGAAATTATTTTATGTGCCCGCCCTTAGGAAAGTAGTATTTTCTGATTTTAATTCAGTTTCCTTGATACGGATTGGTGTTGTATGACTTTTTTGCAGACGCAAGTTCAATTTTCTTCAAAGGCAAATATTCCAATTTATGTGTAAGTTCTATATGTGGATGTATGAACAGGGACCCAAAGCTATATTGTAGCTTTACTGTCAATGCTCGCCAACTTTTTATCTAAATATTTGGGGGCTGAAAAAAAATCTCCTGGCGTAAGATAATTTTGATCCACACGTGCCGTAGCTAAGTGTGTTAATATTTTACTGGTCTTTACCCCATGCGCTGTTGACTCTCCATGTTATAGGACATTTTAAAAATTTTCTGGGCGTTTAGGATAGTTTGTAGATGGAAGTTCCAGCCTCAGCTTAGAGTAAATTTACTCTAATAATGTACAACCTTTTATATATCAAGGTCAGCCATCTATTTGAACAATGAAGCAAGGTCCTAGGATCATAACCAGATTTTAAGAGAACTATGTGCGATTTGTCAGGGTGAAAAGGCTAATCATTTCAGTCATATACTACTGATTTTATCTAGTTATTTGATATATCTTTTTAATATAGTTTGAATTCATAGAACGGAAATGTGCCCTTTGTAGAATAAACTTTCATCATATGCAATGTCATCCGCTTTGTACAATTCAACGTTTTTGTTTTATAATGATTTTCGAAGATCATGAATCAAGATATAAAGCGGATTGGAGCTATCACGGCTCTGTGGATCCCATTTTGGAGATGCTTTGATCAGAACACATTGCCAACCTTTAGTCTGTATTGTTCTATTCACTTAAAAAGGGTTTATTAAGCAATTGTGTCATACATTCTGGAAAGACTATTGACTTCATTTCTTAAAAAGTTTTGAATGCCAACTTGATCGTATGCCTTCCTAATGTGAGTCAAAGAAAGTGGCAAGTCTATTTTTTCTCCGTGAAATGAAAAAACTGATGTTTAATCGTGTTGTAGTTTTTGTTTGGGACAAGACCAAACTATAACTCACTTTGTCGGTGGTCGGTCTGTCGGTCCAAATTGTCGACATTTTGACAAAATGTCGCACTTCAAATCGAGGCTACATTTGGCCGCTCTTAAAATGATGTATTAAAAGCGTACAAAATAATAAACATATGTAATACAGACACTATACAACAGACACGACGAGTATGGCGGTGCTTCTTTGATAGTTAATAAGTAGGATACATAGTTTAAAATGTTTTCCAAAAGATAATTAAAAAGTTACGAAAAATGGCGCAGAGATAAACATTCTGGTTTACAGGATTAAAATTATTGACAAGCCAGGGAGGTAACTGCTGATTGGGTGGGAAAAAGAGACCGCGTGCCACAAAAACTATGCGATTTCGCGCTTGTTACTAGATGGTCGACGTTTATCTACCTTTCTGAAACCAGCCTGTTGTATTGGTATTACGCCATTTTTGTCCACACTAGTGCTTCCGTCTTTTTAGAAGTATTTTTTCCATAAGTTTCAACATTAGAGTAAGAGCGATGTCCTGTAACTTATTTTTTATCGATTTGACTTACACCTTTAGGAGAATAGGGGTTATAATTGATTTGTTTTTTCCCCCCCCACAAGGATGGTTGACCCCTTCAGACCGACATTTTTGGAAAAAAGGTGTTTTAAAAAATTACAAAATTAATGGTAAATTTTTATCATTCATTCGAATCGCATCTGGTGCTACATCATTTTCTTTTTGAACCAAGGGAGGAAAATTGACATCTTCTTATTTCTTGAACAGTTATTGGAGCATTTGTTGTAGTGATTTTATTATTTGGTACTTTTTTCCTGGACTTCATGTCAGCCATTTTGTTCCTATACAATTCTGTTTTTCGAATTAGCTGCTATTTGTTTTGAAAATACCTGCAAATGCTTTGCCTTTTCAAAATTGAGGAAAAAATCATTGTTTCAATGTATGGGGATTCAGGAAGACTGATTCCATTTTTCATTTTCTTTATTTTTCCATCGTTTTCTGGAGGTTTATTCACTCGTTTTCACAGAAAATGACCAATATTCTTCCTTAGCTGTCAATTACCTATTACGTGGTGTTTTGCTCTGTTCTTTCCTGCTATTTACAAATTCGTTTTCACAGAAAACATGACCAAATTCTTCCTTAGCTGTTCATTTACCCATTACTTTGGTGTTAAAAATGGACGTTCTTTCCTGTATTTACTTCGTTTCACATGAAACATGACCAATATTCTTCCTTGGCTTGGTTCATAACTATACTGTGGGTTTTTTTCTCCTATCTTTCTGCTATTTTGTCTGGGCCTTTTATCTTTTAAATGTATTTTATACGCCTGCATGTGTTGTTCTCTGCTCTTCACAAGAAGCACACCACCATACATTACGGAATATTTATTGGATATAGGCATGCATGCGGTGTTCTATTGCTTCGTCACAAGAGCATACCACCATACATATACCTGCATATATTTGATATTAGGCCTGCATTGTGTTCTCTTGCTTCTTCACAAAAGCATCCCCACCATACATTACCTGCCATCATTTCTATTTGTATAGGCCTGCATGTGTGTTATCTTGCTTCTTCACAAAGAAGATCCCACCCTACGAATTACCGGCATATTTATGATATAGGCCTGCAGTGTGTTCTCTTGCTCCTTAACAAGAAAGATCCCACCATACATTACCGGCATATTTATGTATATCTAGGCCTGCAGGTGGTGTTCTCTGCTCTTCCCAAGAATGTATCCCAGTCTCTTTATTATAAGTATATTTTGGCTCTTCATCTTATACAGTCTTGAAGATTGTTTACTTTGATTGTGATAACTATGGGCAAATGATCACTACCAAGTGGTCTTTAAAAGTAGACCATTCACAAACTTGGATACCACAGGTATCGGGGACATTAGTGTCAAGTCAAATGCTGTTAATCGATGGTGTAAAACGTTCAGGAATCTAGGTAACACTCCATCGTTTAGTAGAAAATAATGACGAGTTACTATATTTTTAACAAAGCGGTGTGTGGATTACTTCACACTTCGTTATCCAAAAAGTAGCGTGTAAGTTAATGTCCCCTGCCTATTAACTATTTTTGCAGGTGTTTCCTGTATATGTGCGTAAACCATTTGTATTTTCATGTCATCGGCCTTTGGGCAACATATACGAAACTACATTTAATGTTAAACGATTCATGGGATTTACTTGGGCCACAGCATTAATGTTTTGACATTTTGAACAACAAGGTGTTCCTATTTCAAGGTTAATCTACTATTTCTTGGAATATAAAGCAGTGCTAACCCTTCCGTTCATGTTATTCTGGAATATGGGGAGGGGAGGTAATAAACATTCTGAATTTGGGCGAGTTTTGTTCATTTACATTTAAAGATTGTAAGACTATCACTTGTATTAAGTATGATTGCGAGATGTTGAATTAGTAATGGAATATTTGTTAATATTAACCTGCAATTCTGTAGTTACGTTGAATTCAAACGTTTTATCGTGTACTTAAAACAATAGCAAAGTTAGCATAAATCACTAAAAATTAGTAACACAAAATAAGAAATAAAAATTATAACAAACTATTCCAAGAATTTGACTACTTATTTTTTTTAGCGAGAACCTTTAGGACAAGTGTTTACTTATCACTAGGTAATTGACAAGCCTATATGATGGATGCTGCAAATAAAGGAGAAAGGTCACATCTAAATAATGGTTCTCTGGTTTAAAGCGTCAGGAACTATCCATTTCTGTCGTGCCTAGGTGACATGGAGGTGGTGGGAGGAAGGCACCGGCCTGCGGTATCGTCGATGCCATGGACGGGGAAGTAGCCACGAGAGCAGGACGGAACGTCTGGTCCTGCGTTGTTGAAGGACCATGGTTGCCTAATCTGCTGATGCTGAAGGGACCCTGACGACCGGGCTGCGGGTCTTTGTTCTCTGCGTGACTCTTCGTGGTTGCTTTTTTGCTATAGAAGGTAACTCCAGGTGACGTCCCAAGATTGCCGCCAGTATGCTCGTTCCCATGACCGAAGCGTGGACAGTGGCTCTACTCATGTATTTCTTGATGGTGGGGTTGAGATGTGTGTCGTGTGTAGTGATGTGTAGTGTTGTGGCGTGAGTGTGCGTGTGCGTGTGCTGTGTGCGTGTTGTGTGTGTGTAGTGCGTGCCGTGTGCGTGTGCGTGAGTGCGTTGCGTGCGTGTGTGGGTGCGCATCATTTTCTTTTTTTTTCTTTTTTTTCTTTTTTTGGGGGGCATGCAACATTTGTGTGAATGATGAGGAAGAAAAGGGGGGGGGGGGGTACATTTCGACCAAATGACCAAACTTTCGACAAGGAAATAGACTGGATCTCTCAAATACCAGTTTCATTCAAATTTCTCCATCTGCGGTGCACGTGCGTGCGTGAGGCGATAGCCTGCGTGCATGCGTGTATTTGTGGTCTATTTGAAATACAAAACAGGACAGATGAAAGGAGATACAAACAAAATGTGCAAAAAGACGAACAGAGAAGAAAAGCAGTGAAGTGTCGCTCTCTAGCATTAGGTCAAGTACAAAGACGACGATGTAAGACTTACAAACAAAAACACAAAATCAAGTGATGACATCAAGGCAAACACTCGAGGAAACATGGTTTAAGACAATGACAAACTTTTTTCTTACTGTCTATTAAACTAATCACATAAATATAAAAAAGAGAGCATAAAACTAACCAAGGCGTGGTATTACATCACGCTATGATGAGTAGAAAATATTTAAATCCAGACATCACTCACCAACTGCCAATTGCAGCGCAAAAATACATAACACACATCGTTCCGTCCAAACTTCAGATCTGTCACACGTGCGCAAATAGCCAGAGTGTGGCTAGCGTATAACTTCGCACAATGTTTTCAATCCTGGCAATCACAGTCCCTGGCCATCACAGCTCCTGGCATCACAGTCCCTAGGCATCACAGGCCCTGCATTCACAAGTCCCCTGGCATCACAGTCCCTGGCACACAGTTCCCTGGCATCAACAGTACCTGGCATCACATGCCTGGCATACAGTCCCTGGCACACAGATCCCTGGCATCACAGTCCCTGTACGTCGTCCTTCTAGGCGCAGGAGCTTGCCCAGCCAACATTAGTGATCTGGTTCAGCGCCGCTCTCGTCGAAGATCTTGCCAGAAATGTCCAGATTTAGGGTGACTGGCTTGATGCTGGATTTGCAGATGGGCTTGATGGTACTCTTAAGTGCGTTGTTCGTTCTTGGTATCCTGTTCAACACTCGTCGTATACGTTCCCATTTGGATGATTAAATCTGGGGTGCCATCTCGCGGCGTTGGGGACGACCAATAAATGTGTCTCTCAAGGTGGTCGGACACTGGTCGAAGATCTTCAGGTAGGATCACGGTTCCAGAAAACTCAAAGGCATCAGCCAACTTTCACCGGTGGAAGGAAGGCTAACGCCGCAAGCATTTTCTGGCTGAACAGCAAACAATCTGTGATCCGTAGGTTGTACGTGCCTTCAGACCACGTTGATGTATTTTGCGCCGAAAATTGATCTGTGGGTAGTGGACACAAACATCAATTGGAATGAATAACAGGACATTTTTCTCAAATGATCTAATGGTCCCTTGTTCAAAATTCTGTCGTGATGATTCTGAGGATTCAAATTATCGTTCAAATTTTTCGTTCGGCTAAAACTACCGATACGTTGCTTGCCGTTTGTTAGGCATACGGACAAAGACACAAGGGAGCGTCTTGCTGTTTGTTGTTATATAGAGCTTAAAGTTCATTAGTACCCGAACAAAGCGCACGAGCGTAAAAAACTAAACACAAACACCACACACACACACACACCCACACACACACACACACACACACACACACCTACTTGGGGGCAAGTAAGAGAGAGTGAAAAGAGAGGAGAGAGAGAGAAGAGAAGAGAGAGGAGAGCGAGGATGACGAGAGATGAGAGAGACGAGAGAGACTCGAGAGATGGAGAGATGAGAGAGAGAGAGAGAGAGAGAAGAGGTGGAACAGACAGACATTGTAGAAAGAGACTGTCGAACAAAGATATTTACTGAAACTAACCAAAAACTGTCACTGTCAGTCACTGATGTACTATTCCGTGTCCGATCTTCTAATTGTTCAAAAGGAAAATATGGGCATATAAATCTGTGATACTGATTGCAAAGATGTGCGTCAGCATCCTTAAGAAAACCAATCTGCTGTGTCCTACAACTTTTTCCCGACACAGAAAGAATTTCAGAAAGTTGAAAAATAACTAATGGATCAATGATCTCGCTCTTCTCTTGCTCTCTCTCTTCTTCTCTCTCTCTCTCTCCTCCTCTCTCTCTACTCTCTCTCTCTCCCTCTCTCTCTCTCTCTCTCTCTCTCTCTCTCTCCCTCTCTCTCTCTCTCTCTCTACTCTCCTCTCTCTCTCTCTCCTCTCTCTCTCTCTATCTCTCTGTCGCTGTATGCGCACGCTCATGTGTTGTACGCGCGCGTGTGTGTGTGTGCGCGTGCGCACGCGACGAACGTTTATGTTGGGTTTTTTTTTTAACATTTTTTTTTTTTTTTTTTTTTTTTTTGTGTTGTGCGTCTGTGTATGTGTGGTTGTTGTGATTACCACGAGCACTCATGCGTAATGTGTTTGATTGGAGGATGCTTGGAGTTCTTGAAGTGGCGTGCGTAGAAGAAGGGGTGATGGTATATGTGGACAGTATGTGAGTAACTGAACAAATCATTCCAATTCTAACATATATACTTTTATAGGCTTGAAATGACATTTCTTCTTACAAAAAGGCTTACAACTAAAAATGTTTTAATATATTAGAGCCAAGAATAAGGTAAAAAAAAACAAAGCTGTATAAAGCCACATGAGCAGCTGTTGTCCTCGTCACCTGGTGGTTGATGTATGATGAAGGAAAACTATATGTGGGTGCCGTATAAAGTAATGTTTATGTATGATGAAGGAAAATATATGTGGTGTGCCGTAGTAAAGTAATGTTGTGATGTATGATGAAGGACAATATATTGTGGTGTGGTATTAAAGTAATGTTTGATGTATGATGACGGAAACTATATGTGTGGTGGCGTATTTAAAGTAATGTTTGATGTATGATGAAGGAAAAAATGTTGGTGTGCCGTATTAAAGTAATGTTTGATGTATGTGAAGAAATAATGTGGTGTGTTGTATTAAAGTGTTTGATGTATGATGACGGAAACTATATGTGGTGTGCGTATTAAAGTATGTTTGATGTATGAGGAAGAAAAACAGAAAAAAGAAAGAGACAGAAATTATAAGATAGGACACCACACAACACACGCACGCACACACACGCACACACAAACACGCACCACACAAACCACACACCACAACACACAAACACACACACACACACCACACACACACACACACACACAAACACACACACACACACACTATATATATATATACACATACTCGGGGGCAAGTAGAGAGAGTGAGAAAAAGATAGAGGAGAGGACAGACAGACAGACAGATAGACAGACAGACGGACAGGTCAGAAAGATGCATAGACATATAAGATAGGCCACACACACACAACAAACACCACACACACACACACACACATACCACACACACACCACACACAAACACACACACACACACACACACCACACACACACTGACACACACACACACCCACACACACACACACACACACACCCACACACACACACACAGATGGTGGGAGAGACCGGGGGGAAATGTCGCTGTGATGAGGGGGGGGGGGGGGGGGGGGGGGGGGGCAAGTGTTCAGGGGGCATAAGTCCCAAAGGGCAAGTGACCGGGGGGCAAATGGATAGGGGGGCAAATGGATAGGGGGGTCAGTGGTCGGGGGGCCAAATGAACAACAAATGGTCGGGGGGCGAATAAAATGTACGGGGAGGCAATACCGTCTTGGAGCTTCTACTGGTTCACAGATCAGTTGGGCCAGGCGGTATAGGTTACTGCCCTGTGCCATGGGGATAGAAGCTGAGTTACTTGGAGATGGAAGGATGGAGGCCAGTCCTTCTTCTGGTTCGAGAGATCAGTTGGGCCACGGCGTAATAGGTTACTAGCCCGTGTGCCATGGAGGAGTGAGAGACACGAGTTACTTGGAGATGGAAGGTATGGATGGCCAGTCCTTCTAGGTTCACAGATCAGTTGGTGCCAGGCGGTGATCAGGTACGCCTGTGCCGATGAACAGGATAGAAGCTGATGTCATACTTCGCACAACGCTATAGAGACAGGAGGTTTCTGAGGTCACTTGAGGGCAAGTCTGTCGTACTATGGTCAGCAGATCAGATCGGCCGAAGGCGGCGCATAGAGTTACTAACCTGTGCCATGAAGAGGGTAGAAGCTGAGAGTTACTTGGAGATGGAAGGATGGCGGCCAGTCCTTCAACAGGTTCACAGATCAGTTGGGCCAGGCGGTATAGGTTATTACCCTGTACCATGGGGATAGAAGCTGAGTTACTTGGAGATGGAGGGAGGGACGCCAGTCCTTCTACTGGTTCACAGATCAGTTGGGCCAGGCGGCATATATTACTACCCTGTGACATAAGGGGATGGGAAGCTGAGTTACTTGGAGATGGAATGGAGTGGGAGGCCGGGGGGGGGGGCGCCCAGACCTTCTAGGGGCAGCACCTGGGTTTATTTGTTGTTTTAGCTTTTGCAAGGGAAATTAAGACTTGAGTTATGAACACCTCTCCAGGAGGTTTGTTGGTAGACTATTGTTCAAGTGTATGTAGTTTCATGTTTATGTGAGCAGTTGGTTTAGTGACGGTTTGAGACAGATCCAGATTATATCTGTTGGTCAGTTTGTCTTGGTAGGCTGTCCTGGAAAAAAAGGGTTTTTTTTTTTTTGTTTGTTTGTCCCTGTGTTCTGTCATGTGTGTCATCATAGTCAGAGTCTGTTTCTAGATCTGCTCTGTAACTAAAGATGATCGGATGTTTTTTTGGTGATCGCCGTGTTGGCATTCGTCACAGCTTGGTTACTATATTGACACGTTTTTGAATGCGGAGTCATAGCTCATCTCATTCCTACAGCTACTTTGTTTTTATGTGAAAGACTCCTCACATGCCCTCAACATCATCCAGGACTTGAACAACAACCTCCAATTCCACCCAAAATATCTGTTCACACTTGATGTGGTTTCCTTTTACACCAGCATACTACATGCAGATGGACTTTCAGGGCCAATGAACCTCCCTCCTCCCCATTGTCCGATTAGCTGACCATGCGTGGCTGAGCATTGAACACCTTCTCCTTTGCGTGAGGAGTGTCTTGGCCCGGATGAGCGGATGGTTGCCCTAGGGTAACTAGAATGAGCGTTCCCACGCTATGCATGCCTCTTTATGGGTTACCTGGAAGAATGACAGATACTCAAGAACTACAAACCAACTGTCCATGAGGTCTACACAGCGTTTTGTTAATTGGATGATTGCCTTGTCTTCCACTTCATGGCATCCTACAAAGAGAGACTCTTGGACGTGTCATCCACTTTAACACAGAGCTGTCACACAGCAATTGGACTTCACATGCACGAATCTCTTATTTTTTTTTTCCAGCGAATCAGTCACATTTCTGGACATGCAAATCTCGCTACAACAAGGACTGCTCCATCCATCCATCCATTACAAACCTACAGACTCATATTCTTACCTGGATTACCGTTCGTCCCACACCCCAGCCACAAAGAACAGCATTCCATATTCTCAACTCCTCCTCCTCGACCTCCGCCGGCTTTGCTCAGATGACCATGACTTTGAAATCGAAGCACAGCCGGAAATGGTGGATTTCTTCCTAAACCAGAATTAACATCTCACAGCAATCGAGTCTGCCCTCACCCGTGTGAACATAATTTCTCACTCTGAAGCCCTCCAAACAACGCCGAGACCAGAAACAGATGACAGACCCTTCGTCAGCCTACTGTTCCACCCATCCATTAATCGTGTGCGCAGCATTCTCATCTCCAACTGGTCACTTATTTTTTTTTATACCACTCCTGTGAACAGCGGGTAGCGGACATTTTTGACTAACCGCCCCTCGTGACCTACAAACGTGACACCATTCTACGTGACCTACTGGTTCGTTCTAAATTGAAACCGAGAAGCCAACATGCTTCAGGAACCTCTCCATGCCAAAACCCCAAATGCAAAGTGTGCACATTCATCTGTACTTCAACACAGGTCGATGGACATCTTTCGAAGTTCAACATCACCAAACACTTCACCTATCAGACTGAGAACATTGTGTACGTCATTCATTTCCTCAAATGCAAACAACTGTACATTGGTAAAACTGGCCGAACCCTTGCCACCCGCTTCAAAGAACATTTAGCTGACATCGTGCACCGCAGAGACAAACCTATAGTTCACCACTTCAAACAGCCTGACCACTCCACATCAGACATATGCGTCAAAGGGATGTGGTTCATGTTCACAAAAAACACAAAAAACAGAAAGGACATGGAACCACACATCATCAACAAACTGGGTACCAGAAAGCCTCATGGACTGAATGACAAACCTTAAGCCTCATTATTATCCTGTGTCATTTTTCATTTTGCCGTAACATGTTCTTGAACCCATCTACCCCCCTCCTTCACCCCGTCCCAAAACTCCTCCCCCCCCTCGCACACCCCACACACCCATCCTTTTTCCCCCACTAGATACTACCCCCACCCCCCCCCCCCCCCCCACTTCCCTGTGTGTCCCGTCTGGGTTGGGGGGACAGGGGTCCAATAGCCACAGCTAAGCGAAGGAGTGACCCCTGTATACTGGGCAGTGTGGTAGGGTTCAATAGCCACAGCCAAGCGAAGAAGGCTCACCCCACTGCCCTCTCTCCCCTCCCCCGGCGTGGACCTCTGTATTCCTAATTAATTTACAAACTTGTTTCAAATGGAATGTCTAGTTTTCATTATCAACTTTGTTTGGGTCAATCTCTCACATAAGACCAAACCGAACTAGCTGCAAGAGCCCACAATGCAAGCCTATCCTTCACTATCCATTGTATTGAGTGAATCATTATCAAAAGACAAAGCCGAATTAGCCACCCTGAGCCTCTATTTGGGAGTTTGTTCTTCACAAAGATTAAGCTCAACTAGCTGCAAGAGCCAATCATGATCAATTTGATTCCTATCCTTCGCTACCGCCCAATACCCACCCACCCCCTCCTTCCCGTAACCTCCTCCCCACCCCTCCCCACCCCTTCCTTTCAAACCCTCCTCCCACCCCGCACCCTCCCCCCCTTGTTATATATTTTGGTATTATTTGCTTACCATAGTATGCCATTGCTTATTTTGCATTCCTCTAGTCCCAGTGTGTGGTTGTGTGTGAGAGAGGGAGGAGAGAGTGTGTGTGTGTGTGTGTGTGTGTGTGTGGTGTGTTCCTGTGTGTGGTATGTGTGTGTGGTTATCGAGGAGGGGTTTTGTTGCACTTGTCTTTGACCACATGCGCAGGTTTGTTTTTTCTCCCAGAGTTTTTTGCCCCCCTTAATCCTTTATTCCTTTAAATTTGTGTTTTCTTTCTTATGTCATAGACAAGTGTGTCTGACTAGGGTTGGGGTTTTTTTTTTTTTTTTATAGGAGAACTTCCGTTTTCCCCCCTCACCCCTCTGTGCCAGGAGGTTGGGGCAACCCATTTTGTGGTTTAGACCAGGGTTTGATGCGCTAGCGGTGAACCCACCACTCCCCCCCCCCCCTCCCCCAGCTTTTGCTACATGTGTTCACTTTAGCACGAGATTTGTTCTCTTCACCCAACCTCCCCCTCCCCACCCCTTACTCAACACACAACTGACCCTTGTTTCCAACTTCTGCCATCTATGATTGCGTACTCACTGTCCTCAACCTCTCGAAAATAATGTTTTACGCCCTACTTTGGCCTTTCGGCCATGTGGGGCAATCCCGAACCTCTCTCACCTCAAAACATTTTTATTTTATTTTTCTTTCTTTCTTTCTTCTGTTTCTTTTTTTCCCCTGGGTGATTCTGATTTGTGTTCACAGCCTTGCTCTTTGGTTTTCAACTTTGTTGGCATCATTTACGCATTGGACTGTAGAGGGGAAGTATTGGTGGGTTTTTTTAATCTTGTTGGGTTTTTTGCTCCTTCATGTTGCCTGCTTTTTGCTCCTTTTGCTATATTGCTGTTTTCTTGTTTGTCTATGTTTTGTTGTGTGTTGATAAAGGCGCATTCGCCGAAATATCCAGTAGTTTTGTTTTGTCTCTTGTGAATAAAATAACGTCACTTTGCACTTGTCGTGTGGTTGTTTGTTTGTTGTATTTTCCAATGACGCTGCATTCTGTTTCAGTTTTTTTTATTTTCAGAGCTCGTGCTCTGCTGGTGGTGAGTCGCTTACGTTGTTCTTTCTTCGGTGCTGTATTTCTCTGAGGAATTTCATTGACAGTTGTGCTCTGAGAGCCTTGGGGGGTTAATGATTTCCCTGTTTGCCTGCTTGGCAGTACTTTTCACTCTCCGTGCGTAACTGTCGGCCGGTGATGGTTTGTGAGAGACTCTCTCCTCTAATCTCCAGGAAGGAGCTACCTGTGGTGGTGGGGAGAGGGGAGGCTTACTTGCTTGTTTTTGTTTATTGTCATTGGCTATGGCTAGCTTAGCTCTTTTGATGGCCTCTGAATATGGGAGGAAGGTTTCTGCTCGGATTCTATTGGCCCTAAGCCTCAACTGGTATTGGGGGCAACCCTGATAAGCAGCTGAGTGGCTCCCTCTACAATTGACACATTTCAAGGTTTGAGCTTTACATTCTTTCACGTTGCGACCAGACTGGACACATCTTACACATACTTCCTTTTTCGCTCTACATTGGTCTTGACTGTGTCCCAGCCTGGCACACTTTCTATATTTTCTTACGGGAGTGACAAAGGGGTGTATTTTGAATTCTTCAGCGTTGATTGTGATGAAGGAGGGTAAACAAATGACTTGTTAAAGGTGATCTTAACTGCCCTAGACTCACCACCATCTTTGTTCTTTAGTCGCATAGCATGTTTGGCCTCTGTGATAGATATTTTTATGTCTTCTATATCCTCCTCGTGGGGAATGCCCTTTATGACTCCCTCTGTTGTTGCTGATAGAATGAAACATTTTATGTGAATTTGCGCTATCTTTTTCATGTTGACGAGGGTATCCTGTTGTTTAACAGACCGACAACCTATGAGAAATCTGTTGTTAGATAGTGGCCTTTGGCTAAGGATGGGCCCTATGGTCTGCCACAACATGGTGTAACTTGTGGTAGGCCCTAGGGACCTGAGCGTGGCAGGGCCTGTGCCCAGGTCCTCCAGAACCACCGGATGTTTTAAGAATGTTGGTGGAGGCTGGTTTTCTTTGTTGACTGGCTTAAAGCTAGTTGGTGGGTTTTTCATTTTGTTTAATCTTCTGTGGTTGATGGGTAGGTTCAGGGACCTTGCCCCAGATAGATTCTGTGGGATGCTGATGGCCTTCTCTATCCTCTGACTCTGGTGTTTTGGAAGTACCTGCTAGATTAGCGAGTGGAAGTGCTCCCATGCTTTGTGTTTTCCCTCTGGTTTGAGCATCAGGCCTCTTAGGCAGAGGGGGAGGGATGCTGTCCGCCATGTCTTTCAGTTCCTCCCTGATATTTTTCTCGTTTGGGGAGAGAGTGTTGGGGTCAAGGGGGTCATCCGTCCCCCTTTGTATTCTTGTTCGTTTACGATTTTGAACGGGCTCAAAAGGATTTTCAGAATGGTATCTTCCCACCTGAGTGGAGAAGACGATGTCTTTGGTTGATATATCGCAATGGGCGAGTCGTCCAAATGGACGGACTCAAACCCAGAATGATCCGAGTCACTTGAAATACTTGATAAGTTTGAATTTTGTTCCAAACTCATCGGTTTTGGAGACAGTTTAGATTTTTCTAGATTTTGGGCCCTCTGGGGTAATACCCCAGGATGTTTGTGACACCTTCCACCTGTCGACCCTATCATGCTCATGGCCAAAGGCCTTCAAGTTGTTCAAATAAACAATATGTGTAGTTTATTTCTGTGAAAGACTTAATAAATTAGGCTAGTGTTTATGATTTTTAGTAGTGATGAAGAAGCTGGGTATGAAAGTTAAATTACATGACTGAAATCTGATAGACACTCCGTGAATAGTTTATCGATCAATAAGGAGGCCGGAAAATTCCCGCAGTGCAGTAACAGAATAAAGTTTTTAGAAAAGCAGAGGCGTTATTTTGCGATTATTCTATCGACCAATGAAATGTCCGGGAAATGTCCGTGATACAATAAGAAAACAGGTAGTTTAAAGAAGACAGGCCTTCCTAATTTTAGTCTTATAACTTTGAGATATAACTAACTACTCTGGAAGCTGCGCCACACTAGTTGGTCCCGAAAACTAGAATCCAAATTTCACATGGTTTCTACAAAAATGCCTGAACTCAAATTTGAACTTTTATTTTTACTGTTTACTTTTTTTTTAGCTCAGACTACGCCTACAACTATTTTGGCAGACTGCTTTGGACCTAATTAGCGGCCTGCCCACCGACACGTAAACTGTTTCTCGAATGGTCAGACCTATGCACACAAAAAAACAACGTTTAAGGACCGACCAGGTCCTGAAGGAGGAAAAGACCAAGCTGGGTTTAGCGTCGCCGAAGCGACCACGGGAGTGCAATGACGTGCAAATGTGGGCTGTTAGTGAAAGACCTCACTGCCAAATTGCTCCCGCGGCTTGTGCTTTTGCACAGCTTCCTACACTGTCCTGGGGCCCCAATAACACATGGAAGCCCCACCTAAAAAAGATCTAGGAGACCGAGATACGACCTAGAGTATCCAAAAGCTGTCATGTGAAGAAATACTCCTGAAGCTTCAAGAAGGCAGGTCGATCTGGTCCATGATGGATGGTGGCTCTCCTGCTCAAAGGGCGAACCGGAGCGTGGCTGGAGGAGGCCGAAGCCAGAGTATGGTAGATACAGTGGCGGACGTGCGGCGGTGCTGGCAGAAGGCAGCTCAACAGTTGAATGTGACCGTTCTTCTGTCAGTGGATCGCCGTACTGTGAAAAGTCAGCTGTAGCTGGGCAGCAGGCTGCAGGCAGCGCAGAAGAAAAAAGTCGAAGTAGCTGCAGCTGGCCTCTCTCTCTCTCTCTCTCTCTCTCTCTCTCTCTCTCTCTCTCTCTCTCTCTCTCTCTCTCTCTCTCTCTCTCTCTCTCTCTCTCTCTCTCTCCTCTCTCTCTCTCTCTCTCCTTCTCTCTCTCTCTCTCTCTCTTCTCTCTCTCTCTCTCTCTCTCTCTCGTCTCTCTCTCTCTCTCTCGTTCAGCTGGCCCGCGGTGCTCTGATGTCAAGTTGATTATGCTGGCACTAACACTACTCCTCTTATTAACCCTTTCACCGACAGCCAATTGTACCTGAGTCGAGCGCAAAATTTGTCTGCAGTAGTGGGGATTCGTATGTGACATATAAAATAAGGTCTATCCTTACTTCCCAAAACTGAGACAATATGGGTCTTTGGATAATAGACCCCGATTTTTGATGCCTTTTTAGTGACATATAGTGTTAAATCACTGTGGTGCTAAAATGCGACTTTGGCGGTGAAAGGGTAAATACTCTGACGACTCTGCTCTTCAAGATGTCTCAAATTCTAACCAAATTTATTTTCAACATGTGAATGCCTTTGCCACTTGGTGTGCTGATAATTACCTGGATCTTAATGTACAAAAAACGAAAGAGATGGTGATTGACTTTAGAAGAAACCCTGCATCCGTGCCTGACCTTTTTGTTTGTGGGATGAAAGTTGAGAGAGTGAGTGTGTACAAGTATTTGCGAACAGTCACTAGCAATCAATTAAATTTCAATGCCAATGTTGATGCACACAAAAAGGGCCAATCCAGAAATTACTGTCTCCAGAAATTCGGAAGCATTGATGTCAATGGAAATATACTGCAAGGAGTTTACAGATGTTTCATTGAATCTGTTTTAACCTTTTCTTTCATGATTGTGTTTGTTCAGCAATTTGAGTGTCAAGAGTAAGAATGTGCTAAATACAATAGTGAATGTTTGTGGTAAGGTTGTGAGTGCAAGACAGGAGAGCATGACAGTATTTTATGAGTGGCGAGTGAGAGGAAAAGGTCGAATGATAGCGAGTGACTGTAGCCAGGAACACAGCAAGTTCTATGAGCTCCTGCCTTCTGGCAGGGGCTACAGAACTCTGAAATCTAAGACAGCCAGGTACAAGAATAGTTTTATTCCTGTATCAATCACAATGCTAAACAAAGGAGTGGTGTGTGTGTGTGTCGGTGGTGTGTGTTGTGTGTGTGAGTGTGTTGTGTGTGTGGTGTGTGTGGTGGTGTTTGTCTGTGTGTCTGTGTGTGTGTGGGTGTGTGTGCGCGCGCGCATATGTCTGTGAATATGCATGTGTGTGTGTGTGTGTGTTGTGTGTGTGTGTGCGTGTGGTTGTGTGCGTGTGTGTGCGTGTTGTGCGCTGTGCGTGCGCGCGTGTGTGCGTGTGTGCGTGTATGCGTGTGTGTGCGAGTGTGCACACGTGTGTGCAATCACGGGGGTATGGGTATGTGCAATCACACGGGTATGGGTATGCACGTGTGTGTATATATGGTTTTATAGTTGTCCTAGCTAGATTTCATCCTAACTTGAATTTGTAAAAACAATTGTGTAACATGTATTATCTTATTGAACTGCTGCGCATTTTAAAGATGTGACTTATTACTGTTTCATGCATGCTTTTGAAGATATATTATTGTGTGTGATTTTGTGTTGACGCGATTATATTATGCAATATTTTGTAGTTAGCGTGGTTTTTGACTTTTTATTATTGGATGTTTTTATGTGCAGGCGGGTATGAGCTGATCAAGAGTCCTGTTTTGTATTTGTCCGAGTGTATGTTTGCGTTTGAGAGGGTGGCGAAATTGTGAGCGTGGAGTCTATGAGACCTTTCTGGCTGTCCCAGGCCTGTACGTTAACTGTGGTGCCTGGAAGATATGTTGGCTGCCACCGCCACTGCGTTGGAGGATGTCCAGTGCTGTTTATCGGGGAGGAGCACAGGAAGCTCTACGCCTCGTTGTTGAACAGTCTGCCGCTACCGCCGCCATGTTGGAGGATGTCCAGTGCTGTTTATCGGGGAGGAGCGCAGAAAGCTCTACGCCTCGTTGTTGAACAGTCGGCTGCTACCGCCGCCATGTTGGAGGATGTCCAGTGCTGTTTATCGGGGAGGAGCGCAGAAAGCTCTACGCCTCGTTGTTGAACAGTCGGCTGCTACCGCCGCCATGTTGGAGGATGTCCAGTGCTGTTTATCGGGGAGGAGCGCAGAAAGCTCTACGCCTCGTTGTTGAACAGTCGGCTGCTACCGCCGCCATGTTGGAGGATGTCCAGTGCTGTTTATCGGCTGCTACCGCCGCCATGGGAGGAGCGCAGGAAGCTCTACGCCTCGTTGTTGAACAGTTGGCTGCTACCGCCGCCATGTTGGAGGATGTCCAGTGCTGTTTATCGGGGAGGAGCGCAGGAAGCTCTACGCCTCGTTGTTGAACAGTTGGCTGCTACCGCCGCCATGTTGGAGGATGTCCAGTGCTGTTTATCAGGGAGGAGCGCAGGAAGCTCTACGCCTCGTTGTTGAACAGTCTGCTGCTACCGCCGCCATGTTGGAGGATGTCCAGTGCTGTTTATCGGGGAGGAGCGCAGAAAGCTCTACGCCTCGTTGTTGAACAGTCTGCCGCTACCGCCGCCATGTTGGAGGATGTCCGATGCTACTACAAGAGGAGGGGCGCGGAAAGCTCTATGACCCGTCGTTAAGTACAGTTTGTGAACACAATAGACTATGATGATCTGAAGAAGTAAAATTGGACACTTGCAACACTGAGAGACTTATAGTTTAAATAATATAGTGGGTATTTTTTATTTTAAAAAAAGATTAAGAGGAGAAATTTAAATAAAAGTGAAAAAAGAATAATATTTTTTAGACTGTTTAGGCCTAGTTGTAGTAGTGAAAATCGGAAATTGGAAATAGAGAGAATGGTGCATGCGGGGAGCAAGTTGTAAATGAGGATGTTTTGAGAATGAGATTGTGGTGCTTGTTTTGTAGTTGTCAGATTTAAAAGTGAACTTTCGCTTCAAAAAGTCATCTCACCACAATTCTACGTACGTCCTCTTTTTTCTCTTTCTTTTCTACTGTTATCCATACACTGTACTTTTCTTTCCGTGTGTAGAGACACTGACGCAACACGATTAAGTCCCTTGGGGTTTTCTTCTGGGTAGCTGTGACCCACATACACATGTCCCCAACTTCAAATTGAGGCTGCTCTTTAAAACGATGTTTCGGTTTGAATTTGGGGGGCATTTGTGTGGGAGTGAGACCTGGACCAGGTAACGAAACAAGATTTCTTACCAGATATAAGAGAAGGGGAACACGTGAAGCCCGTGATTTTGACAGGTGATCTGGTGGGTGTTTAAGCTTTTTTAAGGGCCAGCCACACACCACTGCGTGCGGTTTGACCACCCCAATACGATACGATTGTGACGGATGTCTGCGAGACATGATTCACGAGAAATCATACTTCCGTCTAAAAATAAAATAATATTTTCGTCCACAACACTCACGTAGGCCACAGTACACGAATCGAATGAAATGTCCGATACAAAACAAAAATATATTTGATCAGATTCGTGTACGGGAGACTGCAAAAATATAGTGAGCATAACTAGTAGGGTTTCATCAAGTTTATTTATTGCAGTGGGAATTTCACGTGAGTCATGCCACACAAAATAAAATGTCAAAATCGGATCGCACTGAATCGAATCGCATGCAATTTAGTGAGCATAACTAGTAGGGTTTCATCAAGTTTATTTATTGCAGTGGGAATTTCACGTGAGTCATGCCACACAAAATAAAATGTCAAAATCGGATCGCACTGATTCGAATCGTATGCAATTTAGTGAACATAACTAGTAGGGTTTCATCAGATTTATTTATTGCAGTGGGAATTTCACGTGAGTCATGCCACACAAAATAAAATGTCAAAATCGGATCGCACTGAATCGAATCGCATGCAATTTAGTGAGCATAACTAGTAGGGTTTCATCAGATTTATTTATTGCAGTGGGTATTTCACGTGAGTCATGCCACACATGTCAAAATCGGATCGCACTGAATCGAATCGCATGCAATTTAGTGAGCATAGCTAGTAGGGTTTCATCAGATTTATTCAGACAGTGGGAATTTTCACGTGAGTCATGCCACACAAAATATGTCAAAATCGGGTCACACTGAATCGAATCACAGTCCTCGGTCTGGAAACAGACACATATGGGACATTAGTAAGATATAAAGATGGTGGGAACGATCCTGGAGGCAACGCCCGAAGGCAGTGCAACACCAGGAAAAAGTCCCGAATTTTTTAATAATGCAGATGATTGATGTGATTTGTTCCACGCGGCTCTTGAAGTCCAAACTATTGAACCTTGTTTTTATGCTATCACCCCCTTCGCTCCCAACCCATTGTCTCTTGATGGCAATGTTGTTGACGTGTCATAACTTTTGAGATTCACAAAATCTGGAATATGCTGTTTTTGTTGGGATGTAGACTAGCGAAACAAAAGTTAAGGCCCAGAAAGACAATCATCTCCGAAAACTCACGAACTCAATAAAACGCACCCAGCTCATAACAAAACTGAATTTATTCTTTTAACATTAAGTTCATTCCAAAAAATCATTAATCAGAACGAGTTCAGTCAACAAAATGCCCCTTTCAACAACTTCCCCCTCCTCTTGAAAAGTCACACTCAGAATCAATGCACTTTGGAACAGTCAGTACACATTACTGAATTGATTTTGCGCGGATGCCTTCCTCTCAGGGTGACACATCACTACACAAAATGTGAAGCGATTCGGTTAAGCGGTTCGGGAAGATATCTTTGGGACAGACAGAAAACCCACACAAAAAACCCACATTACTGACTGTTCCAAAGTGCATCGATTCTGAATGTGTGACTTTTCAAGAGGAAGAGGAAGTTGTTGAAAGGGGCATTTTGTTGACTGAACTCATTATGAGTAATGATTTTTTTGAATGAACTTAAATTAAAAGAATAAATTCAGTTTTGTTAATCAGCTGGGTGCGTTTTATTGAGTTCGTGAGTTTTCGCGGGAGATGATTGTCTTTCTGGGCCTTACCTTTTGTTCGCTAGTGTGTGTGTTTGGCATTAGAACATTAAAGAAACATATCTCCAGACCATTTTTGTCAGATTGAATATAATATAACACATGTCTTTAAAAACAACAACACAATGTTATGATGTAAAAAATAGTTTACACATTATCTCACATTTTCTTTGGCAGTGAAGGGCTTAAAGATAATAACCTAATACGGCGTAAACATCATAATTATGCTTTTGTTTGATTGTGTGTGTGTGTGATGTGTGTGTGTGGGTGTGTGTGTGTGTGTGTGTGTGTTTTTAAGAAACAGACCAAAACTGTGATGATTTTTTTGGGGGGCTAAGTTTTTGATTGATTAATGGGTTGTTTTTTTAGCTAAAGTATTTTAACAAAAAGCTTTGATTTTATTTCGACCTTGTGTTTTGTCTCCCTCTTTAATACTTTGTGTAAGATTTAGCGTGGTGACAGCCCTGATATGGTCTTGGTTGTCGACGGGGCTATAACTTTTATTCTTAATCTTAACTCTAGTACATTACAGAAAGATATATCCGGACCAATTTTGTCAGATTGAATATACAACACATGTCTTTAAAAAAAACCCAATGTTATGATGTAAAAAGAGTTATTAAATTATCTCATATTTTCTTCGGCAGTAAAGGTAGTTGCGATATAATAACCTAACACGCCACTAACATCTATTTTTGTTGCTGATTGTGTGAGTGTGTGTGTGTGGTGTGTTGTGTGTGGTGTGTGTGTTTACGTGTGTGTGTGTGTGTGTGTGTGTGTGTGTGTGTTTGTGTGGGTGTGTGTGTGTGTGTGTACGTGATGTGTGTGTGTGTGTGTGTGTGTGTGTGTGTTTGGTGTGTGTGTGTGTGGTGTGTGTGTGTGTGTGTGCACGCGCGCGCGCGTGTGTGTGTTACGAACCAGACAAACTGTGATCAATGAGAGGACACAGATCTTTGCAGGGGGGGCGTGTGGGTTTGGTGTGTCCATCTTTGAATCCCACACTTTAGTAAACGCCTTTTCACACACACACCACACACACACCACACAAACACACAAATACACAACACACACACATACACACACGCCCCCCCCCCCTCCACAAACACACCACACACACACACGCACACACACACACCACGGCGCGCACACGCACGCACACACACACCACCACAACACACACGCACACGCACAGCAACACAAACACATGGTTCTATCAAATACAACTAGATGCAACATATGAGAGATAGAGAGAGAGAGAGCAAGAGAGAGAGAGAGACGAGATGAATGGCAGTGAGAGAGAGAGAGAGAGCAGAGAGAACGAGAGAGAGAGAGAGATTGGTGCGTTCGGGTCAAAGTCATGGGGATTGGTTGTTATGGGGGGAGCGACTGAGAGAAGAGTGTCGTCAGTAGGGGGCTTAGTAGGTGTGTCTGAAAAGGGACTCGCTGAACTTCCATCGAGGTGACTAAGCAGCAGTGCAGTGTTTCTCTTCGGGGTTGGAGCCTGACAGACTACTATAGATTCGTCCCTGGACTGCTGGTCTCGGGATTATGCTACCTGAACAAGCCGAGGTGTAGCAATCTGAGATTCGGGAAATGAGCGGCGTGGAGAGCAACGCACTGTTACGACCAAGAAGATGGAACAGCAAAAAAAAAAAGTTATAGCATAGACATTATAAAACAAAATTTTGGGAGAAAAATGTATTATGACATCGCACTGAGACATATATGATAACAGTTTAATGAAATTTAGATGCAGGTGTCATAAATTATTAATCAAACAGGATGACGACTAGGACTGACCCACAGGGACCGTTTGGTGAAGTATGTGACACATATAACATGCGTGTATGTGATTGAATATTCATTAATTTAGTTGTATTTAATCTCCAATTTTGAGAACAGCGAGTGATTTTCCAATGTATTATTTAACTAATAAATATTCTTTTCATTTTTTTTTTTTTTTTTGTTACAATTCATGTCTAAGTCAAAATTACAATTGAAAATAGCAAACCTTATAGATTGAGGAAAAGTTGTTTGACAGTAGACTGGAGCGTAGTTAAGGGTTATGTCTTATGAATGTGTGTATTGTTGCTGCTTGTGGCCCACACGTTTATATTCTGTTCATCTGTTTCATTCTGTTCATCAAGGTGTAGAGTGGCACAGGGGTAAACGCATTCGCTTCGTATGCAATAAAACCTGATGTTCTGGAACCCGGGTACAGGGATTTTCCTCTCACTCTGCCACTATGCATTACGGTCTGAACAGTGGAGTCTTTAGCATGAGACAATAAAACCGAGGTTCCATGGCCTATGCAACTTAGCACACGTTAAGACCAGTGGCAATGAACAAGTTGTGTCATTTGTTCAAAATTCCCCCAACCCCCTTTCCTTCCAATCAGTACACAAACAATCGCATGCAAAAAAAAAAGACTGTGCGCTTCTAGCTACGACGCATTCTCCAGGTGTGAGCAACCCGGATTTCCAGAGACGCCTCTGTGACTATAACGTACAAATACCAAATACCAAGCCTCATGTTCAATGCTCAAAGAATTATAAATTGAAATTGAAATGAACGTGGAAACTGTGCGTTTGCGTGTTGCGGTTGCGCGCCTGCGTGGGTGTGTGGTGTGTAATAAAAGTCCCGAACCATCTTTTGCAAATATAACTGTGATTTATTTTTTTCAACAAAACCAAATATAGTTTGAACATTTTCAGAGTTTGACTTCCTCGTCGTTATTTCGTTGTTCAGTCAGCAAGTCCACACAAACAACAGTGGTGCAGAGCAGAGCTGAGTGGCAACAAAAAAACAACACATGGTCTGATAGATCTTGTCCATTGCAGTAACACCATTGGCAAACCATCGCCATGACCACTCCAAAATAAAAACAGCACCTCACCTCTGGGAATGCTATGTTTTTGTGAGGGAGAAAAGAGAATACAAGTTTTATTCTTAATGTCTAGAGTGATTTGTCTTTGGTGTTGTCTGTAGATGAGAATTGTCCGGCCAAATGATAAAGCATACAGTTATATTGATTGCTGCGGATAATTTTGAAAACACGTAAGTTTTGATGGGTCTTGTACTGTTGAAAATAAGCAATACGACACAGACCAGACTGTCAGAGAGCCCAGTTGACATCCCAGGGAGAAATGGTATCATTGCGAATTGCTAACCAGTAAACCACATTCCTGACACAAGCTACTCTTATTGAAAGGTTAGTGAATATCCAGGACCCCTGTTGAAAAGAAAGGACAATGGTATCGATCCAAGGTGATCAACAAGACAATGAACACTGACATATTCTGGACAAACCAGAAGATAAAACCACTGGCCTTGCAGGCTACACTTGGGTCCATGAGTTTCAAAATGGAGATCGTTTCCGAAGTAAACGATCACTGTCAAAGTCATAGCAAAATGATGTACCTAAGTAAATTCCTACAAGACAAATGGGGGGAGAAGAAGTCAGGAGATGCTTCTAAACATGCCTTGAAGGACAACGCGTGCAAAAGGCACACTAACATTCCCACCAATGGCAGACGGGTAACAAACAAAAGAAAATGGAGTGCACTTCAGATGGCAACAGAGAGCTACACGAGGAAGCACAGCATGATCTGTCACGTTTGTTGATGAATTGTTCGGGAACGTAAGTTCTCACAGCAAACTCTGTAAGTTGAAGAATAGATTTTACTTCAGTTCGGGACGTCCTGACCAATAGATCTAAATGAAAGTCGCTAGCTGCATTCTTTGCAATGTCTAATTCCTGCAACTATGGCATGTTTTTAAATCAACAACTCCAACAGTTTGACTAAGAGAGGAAGAAGATTCGCATAAATACTAAACGAGGTAAATACGTGGTAGATAGTCGTCAATTAGAGTAAGGTTTGTGTTTCGACAATTGTGAATGTGGCTCAGTGAGTTAGTGAATCTATTCGTCGCTGTTTAATGGTGATGTGATGAAGAGGGTTCTTGCAATGGACAGGGTTTTCAAATTGGGCAGTTGAAGAAATACAGCCACATCAAAGAGTTTTCCAGGTTGTGCTGTCGAGATAAACAAACTGTAAATTGTTGAGCTCGAACCTGTAATGTTATGCAGAGAACAAAAACAAAGGCTTAAGATAAATAAGGACGAGTTTGTATGAAGATAGGGGATAGTGGAAATACAGATTTAGCTGCATCCAAATACCGAAGGTGAGGAGGAAAGAGATGGCTAGAAAAGACTGGTGCATGAAAAGAGGGCCTTGACACAGACAGCCTTCTGGACAGATACATGTCACGATATGAGTTCATATTCCCTCTGAGGCACTGACCAAAACCATCACACAGATGGTTTAATGAGCACAGACTGTGGACTTAGACATTGATTAGTAATGAGGACATGAGACTGCCTCTCACAATCTTGCTTATCTCCCACTACACACAACAGAGAGCCTTGCATCGAGTGTAACAGCAGACAGAGATCCATCCTGTGGGTACAGCGTAATGAGTGTCAGGACAGCGAACTCTGTCTCACGTCATCACTGCTGACTAAAGTACCCGCTCCGTCACTAGGTTGATGTGAAACGTGTGTTGATTGATTCTATTGTCAATTTTGGTGATGAAATGCTCTTTTCCTGACATTCCACTTCATCAGAAGATCTGTGGCAATCTGAATAATCATTACATTCGGACTGTTACAAGACGCCACTGACGTTGAACACAGAAAACATAATGAGGGAAATTCACAAAATGTCTCATCCCGTTATCTGAGCAATCTTGTTAAAAGTCACAGACGAAGTGTAAGATTGTGGTGAAAGGTCATCACATACCTAAACATGGCGTACAAGTTGGTTTTAGTTTTTCCACCAGCTGTGTAGGACTGGGAGAGGTCTGTTGTCGCTGACATGACGAAAGCAAACTGAGAGTGGCTACGTTTTCCACAATAGGTGCCAAACCACAAAACAAAATCGTGTGCATTCAAATGGTGATTTCTGCAAGGATGTAATTCCTGATGTCTGCTGAAACGGTTTATTTATATGGGATTTACTGAGCCATTATGGTAAGCAAAAGGTGATTATCAATGTGCTCTTGAGCTGATATCACACAAAAGCACCATGTCTGAGTGTTGCACCATAATGTATTTCCATTCTGCGTAGATAAATACTCTGGGCGATTCGTGAGGGACTGTTTTTTAAAAAAAGGGGCTTCAGAAAACTTTGAGAGATGATTTATGTTTGTAAATCACGTGTCACAAGACCACTTCAAAAAACTTTCACATAAAGATTATTGCACACAAACCCAACCTGAAGTCAGGTGTATGAATATCTTAAAAAAAATGAAAGTTCTTTAAAATAGCAAAGACTGTTCTGTCCTTCCTAGTTGCCATTGAAGCCAGTGTCCACCAACTCCTGCATTTTGTGCATCCATGTCCTGTATTGTGATCGTTAGCATAGATCAGCCTCAGACATTTGCTCTAGTTGAAGCACCAGCCCCATGCATGAGGACGCTGAAAGGACAGAGCTCTGTTTAATCTGTCCACTGTAACCTCTGGTCCAAGTGCAGTGCAGGTGACCTGGAATTGAGGAGTAGTGACTGACAGAGCAGTTGTACCTGCCTGGACACCTTCATGGTTTGGTCCACTTTCAGGGAGCATGAAATATGGAATGTATGCTTTGAATAGTGAAAAACCAGACATCAATTGAAGACATGTGTGTCCGACAACAATAGCAGACATTGAACCGTCAGCAAATGTTCGCAAGGAGTTGATGGGGGTGTTTGGTTTGTTTCCCTTGAACTTCCAGTAGGTTTTCAATGTTTTAGGACCTTTCACATAACATGGTTCTAAGGACGGTTGGACACTGATCAGGAATATGGTGTGCTGGGGGCACTGTCAATTCATCATTATTAGGTTAATGTTTCTTCTCTGGTACTATTCCTACCCTGACATGGTTTACACATACTAAGTTCAGAATATACATGGGGCGTAATATAAGGCTGAAACCAATTCGAACAAAGTGTTGT
>CM065709.1:29622648-29634765 GCA_017654935.2 Phymorhynchus buccinoides | reverse complement strand
GAAAGATGATCTGTGCGTAGTGGACAAAAACATCAATTGACTTGAATACCAGGACATTTTTCTTCAAATGATCTAATGGCCCCTTGTTCAAAGTCTGTCGTGATGTTCTGGGGATTCAAATTATCGTTCAAATTTTTCAGTTCGGCGAAAACTGCCGCATACGTTGCTTGCCGTTTGTTAGGCATACGGACAAAGACACAAGGGAACGTCTTGCTGTTTGTTGTTATTAGAGCTTAAAGTTCATTGTATCTCGAACAAAGCGCATGAGTGTACAAACTAAACACAAACACACACACACATAGCAACACACACGCTCCACGCCACGCACGCACACGCACACACAACACATACTTCGGGGCAAGTAAGAGAGAGTGAGGGAGGGGGGGGGGGGAAGAGAGAGAGAGAGAGACAGGTGGACAGACAGACATGTAGAAAGAGACAGACATACAAGATAGGACACACACACACACACGCGCCGCGCGCGCGCGCGCGCACGCACACACACACACGCACACACAAACACGCACACGCGCACACGCACACGCACACGCACATGAACAGTACACGTACTACGCACACACACAAGACACACTACATACACATACATACGCGGGGTAAGTAGAGAGAGTGAGGAAAAAAGACAGAGAGAGACATAACAGACAGACAGACAGACAGATAGGACAGACAGACGGACAGGTAGAAAGATGCATAGACATATATGATAGGCCACACACACACACACACACACACACACACACACAGGATGGGGGAGACCTGGGGGGAAATGTCGGCTGTGAATGGGGGGGGGGGGGGGGGGGGGGCAAGTGTCCAGAGGGGCATAAGTACCAGGGGGCAAGTGGCCGGGGGGCAAAAGTACCAGGGGGCAAGTGTCCGGGGGGCAAAAGTACCAGGGGGCAAGTGGCCGGGGGGGCAAATGGACTGGGGGGCAAATGGACTGGGGGCAAATGTACTGGGGGGCAAATGGTCCGGGGGGCAATGGCAGGGTGGAAGTGTCCGCGGGGCAAATGGCCGGGGGGGGGGGGGGGAGTGACCTGATACCGTCTTGGAGCTTCTACTGGTTCACAGATCAGTTGGGCCAGGCAGTATAGGTTACTACCCTGTGGCATGGGGATAGAAGTTGAGTTACTTGGAGATGGAAGGATCGAGGCCAGTCCTTCTACTGGTTCACAGATCAGTTGGGCCAGGCAGTATAGGTTACTACCCTGTGGCATGGGGATAGAAGTTGAGCTACTTGGAGATGGAAGGATCGAGGCCAGTCCTTCTACTGGTTCACAGATCAGTTGGGCCAGGCAGTATAGGTTACTACCCTGTGGCATGGGGATAGAAGTTGAGCTACTTGGAGATGGAAGGAGGGAGGCCAGTCCTTCTAGGAGCAGAACTGGTTTATTTGTTGCTTTAGCTTTCGCAAGGGAAATTAAGACTTGAGTTATGAACACCTCTCCAGGAGGTTTGTTGGTAGACTATTGTTCAAGTGTATGTAGTTTCATGTTTATGTGAGCAGTTAGTTTAGTGACGGTTTGAGACAGATCCAGATTCTGTCTGTTGGTCAGTTTGTCTTGGTAGGCTGTCATGAGGTTGTCCATGTGTTCTGTCATGTGTGTCATCATAGTCAGTGTCTGTTTCTGGATCTGCTCTGTAACGAAGGAGTCAATTATTTTTTCTGTGGCGGTTTTAGTTATTGAAGTTTTGAGGGCCATAGCTTTTATTTTCAGACCGTATGTGAAATACTCCTCACATGCCCTCAATATCACCCAGGACCTGAACAACAAGCTTCAATTCCACCCCAAATATCTGTTCACACTTGATGTGGTTTCCCTTTACACCAGCATACCACATGCAGATGGACTTTCAGCCCTGACTCATTGTCCGATTAGCTGAACTCGTGCTGACATTGAACACCTTCTCCTTTGGTGAGGAGGTCTTTGCCCAGATGAGCGGAGTTGCCATGGGAACTAAAATGGGTCCCAGCTATGCGTGCCTCTTTATGGGTTACCTGAAAGAACAGATCCTCAAAAACTACAAACAACTGTCCCTGAGGTCTACAAACGTTTAATCGATGATGGCCTTGGCTTCACTTCTGGATCCTACAAAGAACTCTTGGACTTCATCCACTTTAAACAGAGCTTCCACCCAGCAATTCGCTTCACATGCACGATCTCCAGCGAATCAGTCACATTTCTGGACATGCAAATCTCGCTACAACAAGGACTGCTCCATCCATCCATCCATTACAAACCTACAGACTCATATTCTTACCTGGATTACCGTTCGTCCCACACCCCAGCCACAAAGAACAGCATTCCATATTCTCAACTCCTCCTCCTCGGCCTCCGCCGCCTTTGCTTAGATGACCATGACTTTGAAATCAAAGCACAGGAAATGGTCGATTTCTTCCGGAATTACCCTCTCACAGCAATCGAGTCTGCCCTCACCCGTGTGAACAGAATTTCTCACTCTGAAGCCCTCCAAACAAAGCAGAGACCAGAAACAGATGACAGACCCATCGTCAGAATACTGTTCCACCCATCCATTCATCGTGTGCGCAACATCCTCATCTCCAACTGGTCACTTCTACAATCCCGTGAACAGGTAGCAGACATGTTTGACCAACCGCCCCTCGTGACCTACAAACGTGACACAAATCTACGTGACCTACTGGTTCGGTCTAAATTGAAACCGACAAGCCAACATGCTTCAGGAACCTCTCCATGCCAAAACCCCAAATGCAAAGTGTGCCCATTCATCTGTACTTCAACACAGGTCGATGGACATCTTTCGAAATTCAACATCACCAAACACTTCACCTGTCAGACTGAGAACATTGTGTACGTCATTCATTTCCTCAAATGCAAACAACTGTACATTGGTAAAACTGGCCGAACCCTTGCCACCCGCTTCAAATAACATTTAGCTGACATTGTGCACCACAGAGACAAATTCATAGCCCACCACTGCAACCAGCCTGACCACTCCACATCAGACATACGCGTCAAAGGGATGTGGCTCATGTTCACAAAAAACACAAAAAACAGAAAGGACATGGAACCACACATCATCAACAAACTGGGTACCAGAAAGCCTCATGGACTGAATGACAAACCTTAAGCCTCATTATTATCCTGTGTCATTTTTCATTTTGCCGTAACATGTTCTTGAACCCATCTACCCCCCTCCTTCACCCCGTCCCAAAACTCCTCCCCCCCTCTCCACACCCCACACACCCTCCTTTTTCCCCCCTACCTACTACCCCCCCCCCCCCCCCCACACACACACACACACACACACTTCCCTGTGTGTCCCGTCTGGGTTGGGGGGATAGGGGTCCAATAGCCACAGCTAAGCGAAGGAGTGACCCCTGTATACTGGGCAGTGTGGTAGGGTTCAATAGCCACAGCTAAGCGAAGAAGGTTCCCCCCACTGCCCGAAGTCCCCTCCCCCGGCGTAGACCTCTGCATTCCAAATTACTTTACAAACTTGTTTCAAATGGAATGTCTAGTTTTCATTATCAACTTTGTTTGGGTCAATCTCTCACATAAGACCAAACCGAACTAGCTGCAAGAGCCCACAATGCAAGCCTATCCTTCACTATCCATTGTATTGAGTGAATCATTATCAAAAGACAAAGCCGAATTAGCCACCCTGAGCCTCTATTTGGGAGTTTGTTCTTCACAAAGATTAAGCTCAACTAGCTGCAAGAGCCAATCATGATCAATTTGATTCCTATCCTTCGCTACCGCCCAATACCCACCCACCCCCTCCTTCCCATAACCTCCTCCCCACCCCTCCCCACCCCTTCCTTTCAAACCCTCCTCCCACCCCACCCCTCCCCCTTGTTATATATTTTGTATTATTTGCTTCCATAGTATGCCATTGCTTATTTTGCATCCCTCTAGTCCCAGTGTGTGGTTGTGTGTGAGAGAGGGAGAGAGAGAGAGTGTGTGTGTGTGTGTGTGTGTGTGTGTGTGTGTGTGTGTGTGTGTGTGTGAGAGGGGTTTGTTGCACTTGTCTTTGACCACATGCGCAGGTTTGTTTTTTCTCCAAGGGAGTTTTGCCCCCTTAATCCTTTATTCCTTTAAATTTGTTTTTCTTTCTTATGTCATAGACAAGTGTGTCTGATTAGGGTGGGTTTTTTTTATAGGATAACTTCCGTTTTCCCCCCTCACCCCTCTGTGCCAGGTTGGGGCAACCCATTTTGGGGTAAGACCAGGGTTTGATGTGCTAGGCGGTGAACCCACCACTCCCCCCCCCCCCCTCCCCCAGCTTCTGCTACATGTGTTCACTTTAGCACGAGATTTGTTCTCTTCACCCAACCTCCCTCTCCCCACCCCTTACTCAACACACAACTGACCCTTGTTTCCAACTTCTGCCATCTATGATTGCGTAATCACTGTCCTCAACCTCTCGAAAATAATGTTTTACGCCCTCTTTGGCCTTTCGGCCATGTGGGGCAATCCCCAACCTCTCTCACCTCAAAACATTTCTTTTCTTTTTTTCTTTCTTTCTTTCTTCTCTTTGTTTTTCCCCCCTGATTTGTGTTCACAGCCTTGCTCTTTGATTTCAACTTTGTTGCATCATTTACGCATTGGACTGTAGAGGGGAAGTATTGGTTTTTTTTTTAATCTTGTTGGGTTTTTTGGCTCCTTCTGTTGCCTGCTTTTTGCTCCTTTTGCTCTATTTGCTGTTTGCTGTTTAATTGTTTGTCTGTGTTAATAAAGGCGCATTCGCCGAAATATCCAGTAGTTTTGTTTTGTCTCTTGTGAATAAAATAACGTCACTTTGCACTTGTCGTGTGGTTGTTTGTTTGTTGTATTTTCCAATGACGCTGCATTCTGTTTCAGTTTTTTTTATTTTCAGAGCTCGTGCTCTGCTGGTGGTGAGTCGCTTACGTTGTTCTTTCGTCGGTGCTGTATTTCTCTGAGGAATTTCATTGACAGTTGTGCTCTGAGAGCCTTGGGGGGTTAATGATTTCCCTGTTTGCCTGCTTGGCAGTACTTTTCACTCTCCGTGCGTAACTGTCGGGCGGTGATGGTTTGTGAGAGACTCTCTCCTCTAATCTCCAGGAAGGAGCTACCTGTGGTGGTGGGGAGAGGGGAGGCTTACTTGCTTGTTTTTGTTTATTGTCATTGGCTATGGCTAGTTTAGCTCTTTTGATGGCCTCTGAATATGGGAGGAAGGTTTCTGCTCGGATTCTATTGGCCCTAAGCCTCAACTGGTATTGGGGGCAACCCTGGTAAGCAGCTGAGTGGCTCCCTCTACAATTGACACATTTCAAGGTTTGAGCTTTACATTCTTTCACGTTGCGACCAGACTGGACACATCTTACACATACTTCCTTTTTCGCTCTACATTGGTCTTGACTGTGTCCCAGCCTGGCACACTTTCTATATTTTCTTACGGGAGTGACAAAGGGGTGTATTTTGAATTCTTCAGCGTTGATTGTGATGAAGGAGGGTAAACAAATGGCTTGTTAAAGGTGATCTTAACTGCCCTAGACTCACCACCATCTTTGTTCTTTAGTCGCATAGCATGTTTGGCCTCTGTGATAGATATTTTTATGTCTTCTATATCCTCCTCGTGGGGAATGCCCTTTATGACTCCCTCTGTTGTTGCTGATAGAATGAAACATTTTATGTGAATTTGCGCTATCTTTTTCATGTTGACGAGGGTATCCTGTTGTTTAACAGACCGACAACCTATGAGAAATCTGTTGTTAGATAGTGGTCTTTGGCTAAGGATGGGCCCTATGGTCTGCCACAACATGGTGTAACTTGTGGTAGGCCCTAGGGACCTGAGCGTGGCAGGGCCTGTGCCCAGGTTCTCCAGGACAACCGGATGTTTTAAGAATGTTGGTGGAGGCTGGTTTTCTTTGTTGACTGGCTTAAAGCTAGTTGGTGGGTTTTTCATTTTGTTTAATCTTCTGTGGTTGATGGGTAGGTTCAGGGACCTTGCCCCAGATAGATTCTGTGGGATGCTGATGGCCTTCTCTATCCTCTGACTCTGGTGTTTTGGAAGTACCTGCTAGATTAGCGAGTGGAAGTGCTCCCATGCTTTGTGTTCTCCCTCTGGTTTGAGCATCAGGCTTCTTAGGCAGAGGGGGAGGGAGGCTGTCCTCCATGTCTTTCAGTTCCTCCCTGATCTTTTTCTCATTTGGGGAGAGAGTGTTGGGGTCAAGGGGGTCATCCGTCCCCCTTTGTATTCTTGTTCGTTTACGATTTTGAACGGGCTCAAAAGGATTTTCAGAATGGTATCTTCCCACCTGAGTGGAGAAGACGATGTCTTTGGTTCATCAATCGCAATGGGCGAGTCGTCCGAATGGACGGACTCAAACCCGGAATGATCCGAGTTACTTGGAATACTTGAAAATTTTGAATTTTGTTCCGAACTCATCGGTTTTGGAGACAGTTTCGATTTATCTAGATTTTGGGCCCTCTGGGGTAATACCCCAGGATGTTTGTGACACCTTCCACCTGTTGACCCTATCATGCTCATGGCCAAAGGCCTTCCAGTTGTTCAAATAAACAATATGTGTAGTTTATTTCTGTGAAAGACTTAATAAATTAGGCTAGTGTTTATGATTTTTAGTAGTGATGAAGAAGCTGGGTATGAAAGTTAAATTACATGACTGAAATCTGATAGACACTCCGTGAATAGTTTATCGATCAATAAGGAGGCCGGAAAATTCCCGCAGTGCAGTAACAGAATAAAGTTTTTAGAAAAGCAGAGGCGTTATTTTGCGATTATTCTATCGACCAATGAAATGTCCGGGAAATGTCCGTGATACAATAAGAAAACAGGTAGTTTAAAGAAGACAGGCCTTCCTAATTTTAGTCTTATAACTTTGAGATATAACTAACTACTCTGGAAGCTGCGCCACACTAGTTGGTCCCGAAAACTAGAATCCAAATTTCACATGGTTTCTACAAAAATGCCTGAACTCAAATTTGAACTTTTATTTTTACTGTTTACTTTTTTTTTAGCTCAGACTACGCCTACAACTATTTTGGCAGACTGCTTTGGACCTAATTAGCGGCCTGCCCACCGACACGTAAACTGTTTCTCGAATGGTCAGACCTATGCACACAAAAAAACAACGTTTAAGGACCGACCAGGTCCTGAAGGAGGAAAAGACCAAGCTGGGTTTAGCGTCGCCGAAGCGACCACGGGAGTGCAATGACGTGCAATGTGGGCTGTTAGTGCAAGGCCTCACTGCCAAATTGCCCCCGCGGCTTGTGCTTTTGCACAGCTTCCTACACTGTCCTGGGGCCCCAATAACACATGGAAGCCCCACCTAAAAAAGATCTAGGAGACCGAGATACGACCTAGAGTATCCAAAAGCTGTCATGTGAAGAAATACTCCTGAAGCTTCAAGAAGGCAGGTCGTTCTGGTCCATGATGGATGGTGGCTCTCCTGCTCAAAGGGCGAACCGGAGCGTGGCTGGAGGAGGCCGAAGCCAGAGTATGGTAGATACAGTGGCGGACGTGCGGCGGTGCTGGCAGAAGGCAGCTCAACAGTTGAATGTGACCGTTCTTCTGTCAGTGGATCGCCGTACTGTGAAAAGTCAGCTGTAGCTGGGCAGCAGGCTGCAGGCAGCGCAGAAGAAAAAAGTCGAAGTAGCTGCAGCTGGCCTCTCTCTCTCTCTCTCTCTCTCTCTCTCTCTCTCTCTCTCTCTCTCTCTCTCTCTCTCTCTCTCTCTCTCTCTCTCTCCTCTCTCTCTCTCTCTCTCTCTCTCTCTCTCTCTCTCTCTCTCTCTCTCTCTCTCTCTCTCTCTCTCTCTCTCTCTCTTCGTTCAGCTGGCCCGCGGTGCTCTGATGTCAAGTTGATTATGCTGGCACTAACACTACTCCTCTTATTAACCCTTTCACCGACAGCCAATGTACCTGAGTCGAGCGCAAAATTTGTCTGCAGTAGTGGGGATTCGTATGTGACATATAAAATAAGGTCTATCCTTACTTCCCAAAACTAAGACAATAGGGTCTTTGGATAATAGACCCCAATTTGATGCCTTTTAGTAACATAGGTGTTAAATCACTGTGGTGCTAAAATGCGACTTTGGCGGTGAAAGGATAAATACTCTGACGACTCTGCTCTTCAAGATGTCTCAAATTCTAACCAAATTTATTTTCAACATGTGAATGCCTTTGCCACTTGGTGTGCTGATAATTACCTGGATCTTAATGTACAAAAAACGAAAGAGATGGTGATTGACTTTAGAAGAAACCCTGCATCCGTGCCTGACCTTTTTGTTTGTGGGATGAAAGTTGAGAGAGTGAGTGTGTACAAGTATTTGCGAACAGTCACTAGCAATCAATTAAATTTCAATGCCAATGTTGATGCACACAAAAAGGGCCAATCCAGAAATTACTGTCTCCAGAAATTCGGAAGCATTGATGTCAATGGAAATATGCTGCAAGGAGTTTACAGATGTTTCATTGAATCTGTTTTAACCTTTTCTTTCATGATTGTGTTTGTTCAGCAATTTGAGTGTCAAGAGTAAGAATGTGCTAAATACAATAGTGAATGTTTGTGGTAAGGTTGTGAGTGCAAGACAGGAGAGCATGACAGTATTTTATGAGTGGCGAGTGAGAGGAAAAGGTCGAATGATAGCGAGTGACTGTAGCCAGGAACACAGCAAGTTCTATGAGCTCCTGCCTTCTGGCAGGGGCTACAGAACTCTGAAATCTAAGACAGCCAGGTACAAGAATAGTTTTATTCCTGTATCAATCACAATGCTAAACAAAGGAGTGTGTGTGTGTGTGTGTGTGTGTGTGTGTCTGTGTGTCTGTGTGTCTGTGTGTGTGGATGTGCGCGCGCGCATATGTCTGTGAATATGCATGTGTGTGTGTGTGTGTGTGTGTGTGTGCGTGTGTGTGTGTGCGTGTGCGTGTGCGTGCGTGTGTGTGCGTGCGTGCGTGTGTGCGTGTGTGCGTGTATGCGTGTGCGTGCGAGTGTGCACACGTGTGTGCAATCACGGGGGTATGGGTATGTGCAATCACACGGGTATGGGTATGCACGTGTGTGTATATATGGTTTTATAGTTGTCCTAGCTAGATTTCATCCTAACTTGAATTTGCAAAAACAATTGTGTAACATGTATTATCTTATTGAACTGCTGCGCATTTTAAAGATGTGACTTATTACTGTTTCATGCATGCTTTTGAAGATATATTATTGTGTGTGATTTTGTGTTGACGCGATTATATTATGCAATATTTTGTAGTTAGCGTGGTTTTTGACTTTTTATTATTGGATGTTTTTATGTGCAGGCGGGTATGAGCTGATCAAGAGTCCTGTTTTGTATTTGTCCGAGTGTATATTTGCGTTTGAGAGGGTGGCGAAATTGTGAGCGTGGAGTCTATGAGACCTTTCTGGCTGTCCCAGGCCTGTACGTTAACTGTGGTGCCTGGAAGATATGTCGGCTGCCACCGTTGCTGCGTTGGAGGATGTCCAGTGCTGTTTATCGGGGAGGAGCGCAGGAAGCTCTACGCCTCGTTGTTGAACAGTCGGCTGCTACCGCCGCCATGTTGGAGGATGTCCAGTGCTGTTTATCGGGGAGGAGCGCAGGAAGCTCTACGCCTCGTTGTTGAACAGTCGGCTGCTACCGCCGCCATGTTGGAGGATGTCCAGTGCTGTTTATCGGGGAGGAGCGCAGGAAGCTCTACGCCTCGTTGTTGAACAGTCTGCTGCTACCGCCGCCATGTTGGAGGATGTCCAGTGCTGTTTATCAGGGAGGAGCGCAGGAAGCTCTACGCCTCGTTGTTGAACAGTCTGCTGCTACCGCCGCCATGTTGGAGGATGTCCAGTGCTACTTCAAGAGTAGGGGCGCGGAAAACTCTACGACCCGTCGTTAAGTACACTTTGTGAACTTTTTCCCCCTTCAACACAATAGACTATGATGATTTGAAGAAGTGAAATTGGACACTTGCAACTCTGAGAGACTTATGGTTTAAGTAATATAGTGTTGTTTTTATAAATAGATTAACAGGAGAAAGTTGAATAAAAGTGAAAAAAAAGAATAATGTTTTTTTAGACTGTTTAATTGTAGTAGTGAAAATTGGAAATAGAAAGAATGGTGCGTGTGGGGAGCAAGTTGTAAATGAGGGTGTTTTGAGAATGAGATTGTGGTGCTTGTTTTGAAGTTGTCAGATTTAAAAGTGAACTTTCGCTTCAAAAGAAAGTGAACAGATTTTGTTGTTGACCATTCATTTATTATCAAACAAATTTCATAGAGGGTTATTCACAAAAGATTTTATGATCATTATTTGTATTTTATTTGGAGAGTCTAGAAGGTTTTGATTCATTCTCAAAAGACAGTATATAAAGGCCAATTGAAAGGACAGGCGTGTTCTTTCTCCTAACAAAGGGCTACTGAGGGTAACCCTGGGTGAAGCCAATTTGTTACAGTTGTCTTGAGCCGGACAACTTGTGATCATAGCTTTTTTTTCTCTCCCTGATTTGTGTTCACAAATGCATGCCTTGCTCTTCGGTTTAAACTTGGTTGTATCACTTACCTATTGGACTGTAGAAGGGAAGTATTGTTTTTCCTTTTGATCTTGTTGTTTTTTTGCTCCTTTTGTTGCCTGCTTTTTGCTCCTTTTGCTATATTTGCTGTTTGCTGTTTAATTGTTTGTCTGTGTTGATAAAGGCGCATTCGCCGAAATATCCAGTAGTTTTGCTTTGTCTCTTGTGAATAAAATAACGTCACTTTACACTTGTCGTGTAGTTGTTTGTTTGTTGTATGTTCCAGTGACGTTGCAGTCTGTTTTTGTTTTCTTACAGTTTGTTTTAATTTAAAAATCGCAGTCGTTGCCTGTAGCAATTTATCTTATTAGAGATAATAAAGTTGTGTTTGAGTCTGAGTTACTGAGTTCGAATTTGAGAGCTGGAGGTCGCTGTAGTGGTCAGTTGTAGTGGTCAGTTGACTGTCCACCCTCCATTCTAGGACAGAGGACAGAGCTGAAGGTCACAGTATTGGTCAGTTGTAGTGGTCAGTTGACTGTCCACCCTCCATTCTAGGACAGTGGACAGAGCTGGTCAGAGTATTGGTCAGTTGTAGTGGTCAGTTGACTGCGCACCCTCCATTCTTGGACAGAGGACAGAGTTGAAGATAACTGTAGTGGTCAGTTGACTGTCCATCCTCCATTCTAGGACAGAGGACAGAGTTGAAGGTCACAAGATTGGTCAGTTGTAGTTGTCAGTTGACTGTCCACCCTCCATTCTAGGACAGAGGACAGAGCTGAAGGTCACTGTAGAGGTCAATTGTAGTGGTCAGTTGACTATCCACCCTCCATTCTAGGACAGAGGACAGAACTGTAGGTCACAGCATTGGTCAGTTGTAGTGGTCAGTTGACTGTCCACTCTCCATTCTAGGACAGAGGACAGAGATGAAGGTCACAGTTGTGGTCAGTTGTAGTGGTCAGCTGATTATCCACCCTCCATTCTGGGACAGAGGACAGAGCTGAAGGTCACTGTAGTGGTCAGTCGACTGTCCACTGTCCATTCTGGGGCACACAAAGCTGAAGGCAACTGTAGTGGTCAGTTGTAGTTGTCAGATGTAGTGATCAGTTATAGTGGTTGTCACGATCACAGAATCAATCCAGGAGGATCCATCCCGAGAGCGGACAGGTTATAAGGGAAGAACACCTAAATCCACAAGCTCGCCCCTCACACACACCAGTCCAGGCAAAGAAGTACAATTACAACACGAACTTTTATTTCACATTCGTACACACATAAACAAATACATATATATATAAATCTCTCTCATTTGTTTTGTATTAGTCTAGTTTTCGTCCCAAGGAATGATTGAAAGAATAGGCCTGGCCTAAAATTGAAATCCTTGTGTAATAAAGTTCTTCAGTTTTCTCTTTCTCTCTCTCTCTCTCTCTCTCTCTCTCTCTCTCTCTCTCTCTCTCTCTCTCTCTCTCTCTCTCTCTCTCTCTCTCTCTCTCTCTCTCTCTCTCTCTCTCTCTCTCTCTCTCTCTCTCTCTCTCTTCGTCTGTTTATGAATAAGCGTAGTAATGCAGTGAAGTAGTGTGTGTGCGTGTGCGTGCGTGTGCGTGTGCGTGCGTGTGCGTGCGCGCAAGTGTGTGTGCGCA
>CM065709.1:29607648-29620148 GCA_017654935.2 Phymorhynchus buccinoides | reverse complement strand
GGGGAAGTTACAAGCACAGAACTTCCAGAAGGTGGGAAAACTATTTTTTGGGCGAAAGACCCCCGGTATCCCCACGGGGAGTCAGAGTTTACAAACCATCTTTTAATTGGCTTTCAGTCCCCATACTTTTATAGTTGTTCGCAACCGAGCATTGTCTTTTAAAGACCCACTGACCCACCAGGATTAAGTCCCTTGGTTTTTTCTGGGTAGCTGTGACCCACATACAAATGTCCCCAACTTCAAATTGAGGCTGCTCTTTAAAATGATGTTTCGTTTCGAATTTGGGGGCATTTGTATGGGAGTCAAACCTGGTCAAAACAAGATTTCTTACCAGCTATAAGAGGGAAAACACGTGAAACCCGTGATTTTGACACGTCGTGATCTGGTGGGTCTTTAAGGGGCAGACACACACACTGCATACGATGCGATCCGGTTGTGACATTTGTGAGGCATGATTCTCGTGAAATTATGTTGTCTACATGAATCTGATGAGGTCCTACTCTAGCTTTGTTCCACAATTAGTTGTAAGTAGTCCTCCGTACACGAATCTGATGAAATATCTGTATTTTTTGGTATCAGACATTTTAGTGTCATTCGTGTATTGGAGGTCTACATAAAGTTTGTTTGTGAACGAAAGCAGTTAGAATGATTTTCAGACGGAAGTATTTCACGTGAATCATGGCTCACAGACATCGTCACAATCGGATTGTATCGTACGCAGTGTGCCTGCCTCTTTTTTTAAAATTAAAGATAGTGTTCAGCTTGGAAAAACAATCTTTAAAGGTGGACCCTGACGGATGAGTTTTTGCAAGGAACACGTCGAGATCACCAGAAAGACAGCCTTTTCAAGGATCGGAACACTCACTTTGCTCTGGTTTCCTAGAAATCAAACCGTCAAAACGGCGATTCCTCCTTGACGGAGATGCCGGAGAGATAAGCCATTTTTCGTTTTCGTTTCGCTTCTAGATCTACTAGTCTACTTAGTAACATTGCCTCTACTCAGCTCAGAATGCTTGACACGACACACACAAAACTTATAGATTGAATCGTGCAGTTAGTTGGTTAGATTGGCCTTAATTTCTACTACAGGTTATACAACATATCATAATAAACGTATTCTTGCGATTGGTTTTCAAGAATTATGAAAATCATGCTAAAAGCCAGTCTGAGTAATTACACAGAGAGGGATTTTACAATTGCTTTGGTGATGCAGCTTTGGATAGTTGTTGGCTTTTGGATATTATTATCAATATTAACACATGACAAGGTCTCTTGGCTAGAAAATTGGAGGCAGAGCCAACCATTTGGGCAAGAAATCTCCACAAAATCGATTCCAGTTCCACCAATCAGAACAGCCTCCTTTGCTGTATGGACATAACTCTCTCTGAGTCTCTCCGAGAGAGAGAGAGAGAGAGAGAGAGAGAGAGAGAGAGAGAGAGAGAGAGAGAGAGAGAGAGAGAGAGAGAGAGAGAGAGAGAGAGAGAGAGAGAGAGAGAGAGACGTTTCCATGTTGAACTGTGATATGTCTTTAGGGATAAGTGCGATGCGCCCCCATCTCTACATCAGCATGACATTGTCTGTGTGTCCCCGTAATTATGTCCCTATATTATGTCCCCGTCTCCATACACCCATGTCCCTATATGCCACCATCTCTGTGTCCCATCTCTATATGTCACAGTGTCAGTGTGTCCCATCATACGGAACTCCATAGCATCATCATCATCATCATCGCTGTCATCCGCCTCATTTCCATCAATCATTAAAAAAAGAAGAAGAAAAAATGTCTCAAATTATGTGGCTCTGTTTGCCCTGCTCTCATGGTGACCTCAGTTTCGGTTTCCAATCCAGTCTATGCCTTGGTGCGTTCGGGTCAAAGTCATGGGGATCAGTGTGTTCTGGGGAGCGACTGAGAGAATAGTGTCGTCAGTAGGGGAATTAGTAGGTGGTGTCCCGAACAGGCTCCGCTGAACTCCATCGAGGTGACTCAGCAGCAGTGCAGTGTCTCCTCGGTTGGTTGCCTCCTGACGGCCTAAATATAGATTCGCTCCCCTTGGACTGCTGGTCTCAGATTCTGCGACCTGAACAAGCCAGGGTGTAGCTGCGAATTGGGATTCGGAATGAGCGGCGCGGGAGCAACGCCACTGTACGACCCAGAAGATGGGACAGCAAAACAAAAACGTTTATAGTATAAAAATTATAAAACAAAATTTCGGAGAGAAAAATATATTATAACATCGCATGATATATATGACAAGTTTAATGAAATTTAGATGCAGGTGTCATAAATTACCAATCAAAACAGGACGATGACTTGGACTTGACCTACAGGACCGTTTGTGTGACGTATATAACATGCGTGTTATTGGTGATGAATATCATTAATTTATTTTTGTAATTGAATGTCCATATTTTGAAGAAAATCGAAGTATTTTCCCCATATATTATTTAACTAACAAATATATATATATTTGTTTTTGTCAATTCATGTCTGTCAAAATTCCAATTGAAAATAGCAAACCTTATAATATCAGGAAAAGTTGTTTGACAATAGACTGCAGCTTAGTTGGGTTTTGTTTATGAATGTGTGTATTGTTTTGCTTGTGGCCACACGTTTTATATTCTGTTCATCTGTTCATTCTGTTCATCAGGGTGTAGAGTGGCACAGGGGTAATGTATTCGCTTCGTATGCAATAAACCTGAGTTTGAACCTGGGTACAAGGGATTTTTTTTCCTCTCACTCTGCACTAGGCCTTATGGTCTGAACAGTGGAGTCTTTAGGATGAGACGATAAACCGAGGTCCCATGTGCCCATGCACTTAGCACACGCTAAGCCCAGTGGCAACGAAAAAGTTGTCATTTGGTCAAAATTTCCCCAACCCCCTTTCCTTCCACATCAGTCACACAAAAATCGCATGCATGCAAAAAAAGACTGATGCGCTTCTAGCTGCGACGCATTTCCCAGGTGTGAGCAACCCGGATTTCACAGAGACACCTCTGTGACTAGAAAACGTACCAATACCAATGCCAAGCCTTCATGCTCCCAAGAAGGTTCGAAGAATTATAATTGAAATTGAAAATTGAAAGTATAAACTGTGTGTGTGTGTGCGTGTGCGTGCACGCCTGCGTGTGTGTGTGTGTCATAAAAGTCAAGACCCACTTCTTTTTCAAATATCAACAGTGATTTATTTTTTCAACAAAACCAATCTAGATTTGAACATTTTCAGGAGTTTGACTTCCTCGTCGTTATTTCTTTGTTCAGTCCAGCAAGTCCACACAAACAACAGTGGGTGCAGAGCAGAGCTGAGTGGCAACAAAAACACAACCATGGTCTGATAGATCTTGTCCATTGCAGTAACACCATTGGCAACCATCGCCATGACCACTCCAAATAAAAACCAGCACATCACCTCTGGTAATGCTATATTCCTTGTGAGGAGAACAGAGGAATACAGAGTTTTATTCTTAATGTCTAGAGTGATTCTGTTCTTTGGTGTTCGTCTGTAGATGAGAAGTTGTCCGGCCAAAATGATAAAGCATACAGTTATATTGATTGCTGCGATCATTTGAAACCACGTATAGTTTTTATGGGTCTTGTACCGTTGAAATAAAGCCAGACGACACAGACCAGACTGTTCAGAGAGGCCCCAGTGTGACAGTCCAGGGAGAAATGGTATCATGGCGAATGCTATCCCAGTAAACCACATTCCTGCACAAGCTACTCTTATTGAAAGCTTAGTGAATATCCAGGACCCTGTTTGAAAGTAAAGGACAATGGTATGATCCAAGGTGATCAACAAGACAATGAACACTGACAGATTTCTGGACAACAAGAAGATAAAACCACTGGCCTTGCAGGCTACACTTTGGGTCCATTTGTTTTCAAAATGGAGATAGTTTCCGTAAGTTAAACGATCAATTGTCAAATTCATAGCAACATGATGTCCCATAAGTAAATTCCCAAGACATAAATGGGGGAAAGAAGTCAGGAGAGTGCTTCTAAACATGCCTTTGAAGTACAATGATGCAATAAGGCACACTGAATTCCCACCAATGGCAGACACGGCAACAAACCAAAAGAAAATGGAGTGCACTTCAGATGGTAACAGAGAGCTACACGAAGGAAGCACAGCATGATCTGCCCTACAGTTTGTTGATTTGAATTGTTTGGGAAGTAAGTTCTCACAGCAAACTCTGTACTCTGAAGAATAGATTATCTTCAGTCGGGACAGTCCTGACAATAGATCCAAAGGAAAGACGTTGATTGAATTCTTTGTAATGTCTAATTCCTGCAACTCTGGCATGTTTTTAAAGCCTACAACTCCAACAGTTTGAATAAGAGAGGAAGAAAGATTCATAAATACTAAACGAGGTAAATACGTGGATAAATAGTCGTCAATTAGAGTAAGGTGTGTTTCCGTCATGTGAATGTGGCTCAGTGAGTAGTGAATATTTCGTGCTGTTTTACTGGTGATGTGATGAAGAGGGTTCTTTGTAACGGACAGGGTTTTCAAATTGGGCATTTGAAGAAATACAGCCACATCAAGAGTTGTCAGGTTGTTGTTGTCGAGATAAACAAACTGTAAATTGTTGAGCTTCGAACCTGTAATGTTATGCAGAGAACAAAACAAAAGGCTAAGATAAATAAGGGACGAGTTTGTATGAAGATCGGATAGTGACATAGCAGAGTTAGCTGCATCCAAATACCGAAGGTAAGGAAAGAGACTGGCTGGAAAAGGACTGGTGCACTGGAAAGAGTGGCCTTGACACAGACAACCTTCAGGACAGATCATGTCACACATCAGTTCATCATCCCTCTGTGGGCACTGACCAAAGCCATCACACAGATGGTTTACATGAAGACAGACTGTAGACTCTAGACATTGATAGTAATGAGGGCATTGGACCGCCTCACACTCTTGTTCATCTTCCCCATACACACAGTCAGAGAGCCCATTGCATCGAGTGTAGACAGGCAGACAGTAGAGCCACTCTGTGGTACAGCTGTAATGAGTGTCAGGACAGGACTGCTCATCAGTCATCACCTGCTGACTAAAGTACCCTGCTCCGTCTAGGTTGATGTAAAATCGTTGTTGTTTGATTCTATTGTCCATTGAGTGCTGAAATGTCTCTTTTTCTGGACATTCCACTTCATCAGAATCATCTGTGCAATCTGAATATTCATTACATCGTTGACTGTGCAAGACGCACTGATCATTTGAACACAGAAAACCATGACATGAGGAACATTCACAAAATGTCTCATCCCCATTATCTGAGCAATCTTGTTTAAAATCACAGACGAAAGTGTAATGTATTGTGGTGAAATGGTCATCACATCTAAACATGGCGTACAAGTTTGTTTTAGTTTTTCCACCAGCTGTTGTAGGACTAGGAGAGGTCTGGTTGTCGCTGACATTGATGAACAAGCAAAACTGAGAGTGGTTACGTTTTCCACAATATGTGCCCAAACCACAAAACAAAAACGTGTGCATCAAATGGTGATTTCTGCAAGGATGTAATTCCTGATGTCTGCTTGCAATGGTTGATTTAGATGGGATTATACTGAGCACGACGGTAAGCAAAGGATGATTATCAATGTGCTCTGATCTGATATCACACAAAGCACCATGTTTTTGAGTGTTTGCACCATAATGTATTTCCATTCTGCGTAGATAAATACTCTGGGCGATTCGTGAGGGAATGTAGGGCTCAGAAACTTTGAAATGATTCATGTTGTAAATCACCGTGTCACCAGACCACTTCAAAAACTTTCCGTAAAGATATTGCACACCAACCCAACCTGAAGTCAGGTGTATGAATATCTTAAAAAAATGAAAGTTCTTTAAAATATGCAAAGCCTGTTCCTGTTCCTTCCTAGTTTCCATTGAAGCCAGTTTCCCACCAACTCCCCTGCATTTGTGATCCATGTCCTGTATTGTTGATCGTTCTGCATAGATCAGCCTCAGACATTTGTTCCGTGAAGCCACCAGCCCCATGCATTGAGGACTGCTGAAAGGACAGAGCTCTGTTTCATCCTGTCCACTGTCACACTCTGGTCTCAGGTTGCAGTGCAGGTGATCCTGGAATTGAGCGTAGTGACTGACAGAGCAGTTGTACCTGCCCTTGGACACCTTCACTGGTTGGACACGTTCAGGGAGCATGGAAATATGGAATGTATGCTTTGAATAGTAAAAACCGACATCAATTTGAAGACATTGTGTCATGACAACTATAGCCGACATTGAACCATCAGGGCAAACTTTCGCAAGGATTTGCTGGGGTGCGTTTGTTTCCTTGCACTTCAGTAGGTTTAATGTTTTAGACCTTTCACATAACATTGGTTCAAAGGAGTGTTGTACACTGATCATGAATATGTGTGCTGGAGGCACTGTCAATTCATCACTTATTAGGTTCATGTTTCTTGCTGGTACTATTACATACCCTGAATGGTTACATACTAAGTTCAGAATTACATGTGGGCGATCTATAAGGCTGAAAACAATTCGAACCAAAGGGTTGTTCCTGTGTTCTAAGAGAATGCTTTCTTTGCTTATCGTGTGCATGAATATTTCTTGAAGAGTGTGATAACCGCACCACCAGTGTTCCGAAAGAGGAAACTGATATCTCTGTATCACAAACATGGATGTTTTCCAGTCTCGTGCATCACACCAGTATGCAACCCGCTGAACATGAGCACTTAAGGGCTTATTTAGTTTTAAATGCAGAGCACAGACAGAAGAAGACGATCCACAAACAGCGAACACTACACCAGAGTGTGCCATGTATGGAGATGATAGCGGTCACAGTGTGAAGTGTTGGTCTGAAGGATGGTGTAGTTGGTGGTGCTGTCCCTCCACACGTAGTCTATCCCTGGACACACGGTTCTCAGTGAGGGAGAACGCTGGGGGGTGAGGAGGGCAGACTGGTCATCCATCCTTGGACCTGTCAGCAAAGAGTTGGTAGGTACGGGATCAAATTGCAACATTAGGGTATGGTGGTCAACCATTCTTGGACCTGTCAGCAAAGAGATGATAGGTACGGGATCAAATTGCAACATAAGGTATAGTGGTCACAGGGATCTAAGCAAAACAATATGGGGTCATTTCGTGGCAACAACACAAAGTGTTTCTTCCCACTCTCTATTGGACATGATGATCTGAACACTAAGTCTTTCGAATGAGACGACACAGACCGAGGTCTCGTAACTCACGCACTTTACGCACGTTAAAGGACATAATGGCAATACAAGTGTTGTCAACTGGACAATATTTTACATTGCAAAACTGCATGCACAGGAAAATGAATGAAACCCATAGCAAGCTTATTTGCAACTTGGACTGATAAGAACGGCCGACGTTTGGTGAATAACTGTGACATATGGAATACTCGACCCCTCTTTCAATAGCATAGAATCACTCAACGCTATATCAACAGCATGAAGGATGGGATATGACGGATTAACACATAGAAAGGAAATGATAACAGTTTGGAATGCTCTACTAAAGTCAATTGTATTCAGTCCTCGAACATAGGATAATTTTGTTACGGTCCCATCACACACACACACACACACACACACACACACACACACACACACACACACACACACACACACACACATACACACACACACACACACACACACACACACACACACACACACACACACACACACACACACACACACACACACAAGGAACATGAAAAGAGAAGGTGCTTCTTTTCCACCGTGATTTCTGTTTGATTATAGCGATTTTCGTTCTAAAATCTGTGCGGAAATATTTCATTAGTGTTTTGGTCTGAGCAATTGTTTTGTCACATTTATCTGCTGCTCCATGTCATATGAATGTTTTCTTTACCAGAACTTTCACACATACAAGTATTCGCTAACAGATATTATCTGTTATAACTGGACCCAACAATACATTTTCAAGATAGGCTAAGTTTACCTAATGGTAAAATGACTTATGTACAAACGTTTCGATTTGGGGGTGTAGGGAGGGTGTAGTGGTTTCTAAGCAAAAGGATGTAGTTGTTCTCAGGCGATGTGCTGTTGAATTAGTGAACTGCTCTTGTTTGAATCCTAATCAAATTCTGTTGAAAAGTCCTCCTATTGCAGTAGACTGTAGAAGCCTACTCATTTTGGGAGTTTAGTTCTATATGAAAAATATAGAGCACAGTAATGTTGGACCAAATCTACCCCTGTTTCATCTGACGCCATTATTAATATATCATCATAGTCTGGGATGTTATGTCATCTGGCTCAATATGTTTGCTAAAATTGATTTGTTACGTTTTGATGTACTAATTAGGGTAACCATAGGGTTCAAATTTTTCCAGCCCTCTACCACCTTTGGGGGAGTGGGGTGAATCTGGCCTATAAAACCTCAATGTCAGCCAGAGTTCAGTCCTATTTTCTCTGTAATTTCACATACTGTTTGACACAGGTGGAACAAATTTAGGTTTTGAATGATTCTGGCTGACATTTCTGGCTGTTTTTGTACTGTTCAGTAGTTAATAATACAGAGAAAATATATGGAGAGCTGGACAAAAGCATGTCTTCAGATAAAATGTCACTGTCAATCCACTATGCCCTGAACTCCTTACACTTTGTGGGGGCCTGCCCATGCCCAGGTCATGACACTTCTTGCTGTTCAATGATTTAAATGACATTGGTGACATTGTTTTATTGACCTATATGTAGGAGTTTCACATGCTATCTGTGAAAACGTCAAGTGGAACAATGTTATCATTGTTAGCTTTTTTTTTACAATGTGTCCTTTTGAAAGATTCATAAGGAACAGACATTAATTATGTTGTGACGTTATGTACGGCTCGTGCATCAATTGTACTATCACAAATATTCAACAAACATTTAAAACAAAAGAAAAATCCAAAACAAAAGCGTTAAATCTTTTTCAATGTTACAACCTCATATTTTCATGATTAAATACACGTGTGGATATTTCAGAGCTTGTGTTTCTTGCAAGAACTTTCCTCATATTCATTTTATGTTCATTCATCAAAAATAACAAAGGAGAATCTTCAAACAAAAGAGCAATTTCATAAATGTTGCATTAAACCTTCTTCCAAATTGTGAAAGTACTCATATTGTTATGGAAGACACCAAGCCCAAATCGGATTGCACAGGGGCTCATAGTATAACCACAACAAAATCGATCTCAGACCTGCAGCAGGTTATCATTAAAAAATGCCTAGTGTCTATTATGCTTGGCTTTTAATAAATGTACATCTGGGAGAATCACCCAATAACACAACTGGAGAGAAGAGAGCAAGAAATCATTCATTCAGCATCCATGACAAAAGGGGTCTTACCATCTTTGTTTCAATACTTTATCTTGAGCTGAATGTGGTTCATTCACCAAAATGTCCCACTTTATGTTTCTGTCAGTCTAGGATCTGAGACATGCCTCAGTATCAAGGTAACAAAGTGAAATTATATGCAAAAGTAGAGCTAACACACTTTGTCAGGCGCCCAGGTAAACAGATGTTCCAAGCGTTTTCTAACACTTAAACCCTGACCTGATGAGCAATGAATGTTTCAGCCGCGTTATGGGCGTTCAAAGTTGCACCATTTGGTCTTAAGGTCACAATGAAAGTGCTTCAGTAATTTATAAGCAGGTATGGTATGATAGGACAGGTATGTTGTCCTACATGTCCTAAGCGATGCCTTTTACTCTCGGGTGGTGACATCACAGTTCTTTAGAGACACAACAAGCTTCCTCTGTGGATGATTATGTAACTGTTGGTGTGGTAACTGGCTTCTCTCGAGTTTTATTCTTAAACAATTCGTCCAGAGATAGGATAACGTGACCTTCAATGCAAACCAGAATCACATCACTGTCTACTCATTTTGTTAAATGCCTGGTGCATATCTGAGCTGATATTGTCCTCACTGACTGTGTTTCCGTCATGCACAGAAGCCATGTCATCAGCAATTAGAGTCTATGCAAAATACTGCAGTCATGGTATAAGACCTAATATCATGCGAACTGGACTTTAAAGTGTTTATAATACGCAATCAGGGTATACTAATCAACTTTTAACAAATAGTATCAGGAATTTATGGTCTCTTGTAAATGGTAGCCGAAGTTTCCTTTTGTCACGAAAGATCATTATCATGAACATGAAGAATATTCTGGCTGGAAATATGAACAACGAAACATTCACGCGTGCTGTTAAATATACAAAAAAACAGCTTTAATGTGTGGGCAAGTAATCGTACCTTACTGCTCTTTAGGTTTAAGACTTGATTCTACCTGTTTGATGAATGAAAACAAGTGTAAATGTTATGCATAAGTTGTGTTAATCATCACAAATTGATCAGTGCCTGTTCCTTGAGAACCCATCGGGCTGACCTTTTGTACAGTTAAAAGATATGTGTTATTATTATATCATATCATATATGGCATTTTAGGCTTAGAAATAGCTTTTAGCCTATTGTAACATTTTGTGACAATGTTCACAGAAGGTCCTTTAATTCAGTTGGAAATATTTACAACCAAATCTACACCATGGAAAAATGTCCATTAAAAAGGTTGATGTCATTGCGAAAACACAACTTGCAGGACAAGTTGATTCTCTCGATTCTGCAGTGACAGCCGTGACAAGGACACCCCCCTTCCCTCGACACACACACACACATTACTCATCATAGAATTACAATATTTAGATTCATATGTTGGTATTAGGCTATATACTCTAATTTAATTGAATGTAAACAAAAGCAATCAAACATTATCTTAGCAATGGTGTTGTACCAGAGCTATTTTCTTGGCACATTTGAAAATAGGTCTTTAAATAGTATAAATCGTGAACACTAAGTTTTGGAACAATTAGTAGATGTCATAGTATACTCGGATTCATAACAAATATTAAAACTGGCCTATTTGTTGCAGAACAAATAGGCAAGATTACAGAAAAAATAAAATTGATTCCGTCTGGTATAAGGTTTTCATAGGCCAGATCCCTTCCCCCTCCCTCCTCCAAAGAGGACAGGGGGCTGTGAAAATTTGAACCCTATGCTTTTTAGGCTACGGGTACTATAACCAATGCAACGACACCAAAAAATCAATTTTAGCAAACATAATTGAGCCAACCTCTATTTTCACTACATAGCAACCTGTACTATATGTGGTTTGTAGGTGCACATTCTTTATAACATCTGAAAAACAAATTGTGTTCGTGTGTAATCATGTGAGTGCATGCATACTTCAAACAGAGAAACACATACCGGCACATATGTCGGTAAGCATCATTAAAAAGATGCATGTCCCTTCTATCTCCTCTCTATCTGCTCTCTCTCTCTCTCCTCTCTCTTCTCTCGCTCTCTCTCTCTCTCTCTCTCCCCTCTCTCTCTCTCGTAGCTAGCAAAAAGAAAGCAATGTTGTTTAATCTATTATCCTCAATAAAGAAAAACTTATTCATTCATTCAATAATTCATTCATTCTATCGCTCTCAGACTCTCTCTCTCTCTCTCTCGCTTCTCTCTCTCTCTCGTCTCTCTCTCTCTCTCTATCTCTCTCTCTTCATCTCTCTCTCCTCTCTCTCTCTCTCTGTCGGTATTCGCTCTCTCGAATGCAAAGGAGTGAAACAATTTTCTCGTCGTAAATAACATGAAAGGAAATGCTTCAAACAGCACTTGATTTACGGCAATTTTCACTTGGTTTACGACAATGAGGTTTGGCAATGCTTGGTACTTTGGTGTGTGTTTGTGTATGTGTGTGTCTGTGTGTGTTGTGTGTGTGTGTGTGTGTGTGTGTGTGTGTTTGTGTTGCGCTTGTGTGTGTGCGTGCCGTGCGTGCGTGTGCGTTGTGCAGTTGTGCCGTGTGTATGAGAGAGAGAGGAGAGAGAGGGAGAGGGAGAGGATGGAAGAGAGGATGGGAATATATTTTAACGAATATTATATCACAGTGTTGACAGGGAACAGGCCTGCTACTCACTGTATTCATTTCATGGAGTTCTCCTGCTGACATTCAGACCAAACATGCTCCTCTTTGTTCAGACGAGGCACTGTGCAGTACATGGTTGCAGTTGTCTGCTAATGTTGGTAGTGAAGTTTGAGCACTAACACTATTTTCCTATGAATAACACTTTCCACCTTTTCTGTTTATAACCATGGGGAAAAACAATGGAAGCCAAACAATTTTCTTGTTTTATTTACATATACCGGAACAACGTTTGTTATGAAAATGCCTGGTCTATTTAATATTATAGTATCATTGTGCTCTTGTTGCGGCTGGTGTTACTATTCATACATGAATGGTTAAATGCCTGTACTATTTAGTTATAGTAATCATTGTTGCTCTTGTTGCTGCTGGTGTTACTTACATACAATGGAATGGTTACAATGCCTGGTCTATTTGTATATTATCATTGCTGCTGCTTGTTGCTGCTGTCATACTATTATATACCATGAATGGCTGAGTGCTTTATGTTGGCTTAAACTATTTTATTCACGAACTTGATACTTCTAATAG
>CM065709.1:29579852-29607148 GCA_017654935.2 Phymorhynchus buccinoides | reverse complement strand
GTTTTTTGAGAAGAATCAAAACCTTTTAGACTCTCCAAATAAAAGAACAATAATGATCATAAAATCTTTTGTAAATAACCCTCTATTAAATTTGTTTGATAATAAAGCATGAATAGGTCAACCCACAAAACTGTTCACTTTCTTTTTGAAGCGAAAGTTTCACTTTTAAATCTGACAACTTCAAACAAGCACCACAATCTCATCTCGAAAACAATCCATCATTTAACAACTTGCTCCCCACTACGCAACCATTCTTTCTATTTCCATTTTCACTACGACAATAAACAGTCTAAAAAAAAACATTTTTTTTTTTTTTCCCTTTTATTCAACTTTCTCCAATGTTAATCTTTTTTATAAAAAGAACAACACTATATTACTAACATAAGTCTCTCAGAGTTGCAAGTGGTCCAATTTTACTTCTTCAGAATCATCATAGTCTATTGAGTTGAAGGGGGAAAAAGTTCACAAAGTGTACTTAACGACGGGTCCGTAGAGTTTTCCGGCCCCCTACTATCTGAAGTAGCACTGGACATCCTCCAACATGGCGGCGGTAGCGGCCGACTGTTCAACAACGAGGCGTAGAGCTTTCTGCGCCCCTCCGCGAGAAACAGCACTATACATCCTCCAACATGGCGGCGGTGGCAGCCTACTGTTCAACAACGAGGCGTAGAGCTATAAACAGCACTGGACATCCTCCAACATGGCGGCGGTAGCAGCCGACTGTTCAACAACGAGGCGTAGAGCTTCCTGCGCTCCTCCCCGATAAACAGCACTGGACATCCTCCAACATGGCGGCGGTAGCAGCCTACTGTTCAACAACGAGGCGTAGAGCTTCCTGCGCTCCTCCCTGATAAACAGCACTGGACATCCTCCAACGCAGCGGCGGTGGCAGCCGACATATCTTCCAGGCACCACAGTTAACGTACTGGTCTGGGACAGCCAGAAAAGTCTCATAGACTCCACGCTTACACTTTCTCCACCCTCTCAAACGCAAGCATAGACTCAGAAAAATACAAAACAGAACTCTTGATCAGCTCAGCCTTTGTTCCCCCCTAACACACAGCTGAAACCAATAAATCAATTACAACACTTTTTCAACACAAATTTTAATCTTTCAAAAAGCATCATGTTGATCTTAGGTCAACTACATCACATTCTTTCCAACATCACACACACGTTTACAAATAGAAGTCAGCATAACATTTACAGGACCAAATTAATAACAAAACTGAAAATTAAGGCAACTAGTTTAACTTAAAAATGATAATAACATAACATGGCTGCAACTTACCAGACTCCCCAGTGGATTGAATCTTTGACAGATTCATTGAGTTACGATCAAACTCAGCGTTGAACGATGCCACACCACTGCACAGAGTTTGAACCACCGTTTACACTTTACAGTCCAACGGGTAACACAGGGTAGAGCATCACCTAGATCAAAACTTGATCTACTCCAACAATCAGATCAGAGTCAATGACGCAACACCAACTCCACACACCAAGACACTTAGCGACGAAACTCTCTTAGTTGAACTCTACAGTTCATGAAGTTTCACTCGCTGATTGATGGTAGCACAATTGTCACGGACTAAAATCGACGAACACACACACCTGAGCAACCGGAACAAAGGGTTCTCACAGTTTGTTTACATATCGTTATAGAGAGAGACATCTCCCACAGAATAGTCCCAGTGACAAATTTATCTGACTGAACGGAATAAGGTCTTGCCACAAGACACACTAACAGTCCAGCAACCAGGTGTCAAATACACCATTTAAATGAGCGAAGAGAAAATCAAAATAAAATGTCTGCGTCACACACACAGAACTGTCAAGCATGAGAGCTGGAACGCAACTGCCTAAAAAGAATCACTTTCCGGTGAAAATTACGAAACCATTATTTCCCAGCAGGGGTAGCAGGATACAAACATAGGACAAAAAACGACTACCAGAACAGCATACTTACTTCCCTTTCACCTATGCAAATCCTTGTCTTGGGTTCGTCCATTCAACATTGTCCCACTCTGGAGAGAAGGCGACAAAGGAAGGAAACAGAACAAAAAACCGTAGCCCAACCTTTGGACTTGACACAAACAAAACACAATAATATTATAAAGCATATACAATGCTATACCGTATATACAAAGATATAGGCATACCCGCCTGCACATAAAAACACCCAATAATATAAAGTAAAAAAACATGCTAAATACAAAACATTGCATAATATAATCACGTCAACACAAAATCACACACAATAATATAGTTTCAAAAGCATGCTATGAAACAGTAATAAGTCACATCTTTAAAATGCGAAGCAGTTCAATAAGATAATACATGTTACACAATTGTTTTTACAAATTCAAGTTAGGATGAAATCTAGCTAGGACAACTATAAAACCATATATACACACAAAGACATACCCATAACCCTGTGATTGCACATACCCATACCCCGTGATTGCACACACGTGTGCACACTCGCACACACACATACATGCATACTCACGCACATACGCGCGCACGCACATCCACACACACACAGACAGACAGACAGACAGACAGACACACACACACACACACACAGAGAGACACACACACACACACACACACACACACACACACACACACACACACACACACACACACACACACACACACACACACACACACACACACAACACACACACACACACCACACACACACACACACACACACACACACACACACACACACACACACACCACTCATTTGTTCAGCATTGTGATTGATACAGGGATAAAACTATTCCTGTACCTGGCTGTCTTAGATTTCAGAGTTCTGTAGCGCCTGCCAGAAGGCAGGAGCTCATAGAACTTGCTGAGTCCGTGGCTACAGTCACTCGCTATCATTCGTCCTTTTTGTCTCACTCGCCGCTCATATAACACTTTCATGCTCTCCTGTCTTGCACTCTCAACCTTACCACAAACATTCACTATTTCTTTTAACACATTCTTACTCTTGACTCTCAAACTGCTGAACCAACACATGAAAGAAAAGGTTAAAACAGATTCAATGAAACATCTGTAAAACCCTTGCAGTATATTTCTATTGACATCAAGGCTTCTGAGTTTCTAGAGACAGTAAATTCTGGATTGGCACTTTTTGTGTATAGCATCAACATTGGCATTGAAATTTAATTTATCGTCAATGACTGTCCCCAAATACTTGTACACACTCACTCTCTCAACTTTCATCCCACAAACAAAAAGGTCAGACACGGATGCAGGGTTTCTTCCAAAAATCAATTACCATCTCTTTCGTTTTTTGTACATTAAGATCCAGGTAATTATCAGCACACCAATTGGCAAAGGCATTCACATGTTAAAAATAAATGTGGTCAGAATTTGATAGATCTTGAAGAGCAGAGTTGTCAGAGTATTTAATAACAGGAGTAGTGTTAGTGCCAGTGCAGTCGTTTGTGCACAGAGCTCTGTCCTCTGTCCTAGAATAGAGGGTGGAGAGTCAACTGACCACTACAACTGACCACTTCAGTGACCTTCAACTCTGTCCTCTGTCCTAGAAATTGAGGGTGGACAGTCAACTTAGCTCCAGTTCAGCTTCATCTGGGTGTGTGGAACATCCCGAATCAATGGTGAGGATTACTAGCTGTACGCCTCAACACTTCAACACTGGCTGCTCCACAACCCATGAAATAGAATGGAGGGAGTCAACTGACCACTACAACCGACCACTACAGTGACCTTCAACTCTGTCCTCTGTCCTAGAATTGAGGGTGGACAGTCAACTGAGCTCCAGTTCAGCTTCATCTGGGTGTGTGGAACATCCCGAATCAGTGGTGAGGATTACTAGCTGTACACTTCAACACTGGATGCTCCACGACCCATGAAATAGGCAAGAGACTATCAAATGTAATTAAGATGTAGACCTCAGAACATATTATACCAGCAATGATGAACAGTTAAATGCTTAAATGAACAGTATGGGTAGGTTCAAACACCCCTTCCCATATTTCGCTGAGGGTGCTTTGAAAACCACCAATGTAAAAGGGGTGTTTGTTTTTAACCTCTCCCTTTTTGCCTTAACGCCGATTCACACTATTCGAACGGGAATGCAGATTTTTAAAAGTTAACTATTCTCTTTGGAAACAATTGATTTGACATCGTCGCTACTGCTGGATATAATTGTGATGTGTTGGTAACAAGGTGCGGTTGGTTTTTATTTTAAGATAAGTTTTGAAGAAAATCTCCCTGGGATTCCATCCACTTAAGAATTTTGGCGTCTTTGGATTTTCTCCACTTTTCTGCCAGAGTGTTGAACGTGTACATGAAGGGGTTGATGGCGGAATTCAACGGTAATACAAATATGGCCAAACCTACGTTGATTTCGCCTGGAATGGGAACACCAGCTAATGCTAACATTCCACACAATCCAATAGGAAACCAACACAGGAAATCAGTCAGTGCAATAGTTATCAAGCGCCGTGCTATGACCATGTCCTGTGACACTTTGGTAGAGTTGGTCTTCAAAGCACTGCTCTGTATTGTCCAGTAGATGAAAGCCTGGCCCACAGAGATGAACACAAACAGAACAAAGTTGAACACAATCATTATGCTGAAGGAATAAGCTTTTCCTTTGAACTCTTTCCTCGTCACAGGCAGCGGAATACAGATCCCTGTCTGGCTGTAGAACTCCCAGTGCGACGTCATGGGAAGTAAGGGAACCAGGGCAAACACACAGCCAGTCAGCCAGATCAACACACAGACCATCGCCGCTGATGTTCTCTCAAATCGGAGTGTGCTGAATGGAAAGCAGAGAACTATGAAACGATCCGCAGTGATCAGACAGATGATGAGGGCTGACACTTCACAGGACAACAGAGACAGAAAACCAGCCACCTTACAGGCCACACTCTGTTTCCAGGTGTTGTCCTGATGGAGGTATCGGCCACGGAAGGAGTCATCAGCGATTCCAATGACAGCCATGTAAACTCCCATCAGAAAGTCGGCCAAGGTTAGGTTGATGACAAACACACTAAACCCAGAGTAAGAGGTCTTGCCTTTGGTAAAGATCCGTGCACAGAAACAGAAGACATTGCCTGACACAGTCAGACAGGTGGTCAGCCTCAGAAATCCACGGTACATCCACGACTGTAACAAATCTTCACACGAGGAAACCTCATCACTGGGGGCATGGCATGATGAAGGATCAAAGTTATCAGGAAGGATTTCTTTACAGCATAACTTAAAGTTGTCAGTAGAAATGAAACGGAGATGGGAAAGGCCTTTGAAAATGTCAGGTGAAAATATATTTAAGGGACTTCTATCTAAGTATAATTCATTTAGCTGTGGTATGTGCTGAAACCCGTGTTCACTGATTGTATGAAGCGAGGTAATAAATGTTAAGTTAAGTTTCTGCAGGCTATATAGCCTGAAGAAGGCTGTAGAGTCCAGAATTGTCAGTTCTGTAAGGGACAAATCTATGAAGGTTAGGCTACTTTGCTGAATAACTAAGAAAGGATCAGCAGTAAGTGAAGAGATAGGATTACCAGACAAGACTAAAGACTGCAGGGTTTTCAAACTGATAACAGACGACACGTTAAAATGCTGCAGCTTGTTATCCCTGAGGTCCAGAAGTCGTACATTTGACCACTTCAGTTCAGATAACTTGGTCAGAGAACACCTGGCCAGGACCAGGTGAATCAGGTAGACATTACTGCTGAGATCAGATGTCGTCAACCCCGAACCTGTGCCATCCAAAGATCGAATCTGAGGGAAGAGTACTGCTTGGAAAGGCTGACGACAAAGGAAGCTGTGGCCTTGACAGAGACAGCCTTGAGGACAGGAGGACATGTCACAGCCTAGTTCATCATCATGCATTGGGCAGTGAGGCCATCCATCACACAGGTTGTCGTTGTGGACACATATCAGTGAAGACCGGCATCGAAATAATCCTGGACATGTCCTGTCTGTACATCCCTGCTCGTCCTCATGCTGTCTGCAGTCATACATTCCGTTACATCGTGTGTACACCGGCAGACAGTCCCTGAATGGTCCAGGACACAGGTAATGACTGTCAGGACAGGATTCATTGGACTTCATCTGGGTTGTGGTGAACTGGGAGATGCCATCAAAGCTGACCAGGAAAGGGGGAGGAAATCTCTTCTTGCAGATTACGATCACTTTGAAGGTGTGGCAATTCGTTTCATCTGATTCGTCCTGACAGTGGGATGTTTGATCACACACTTTGTCATACGCCACACACTGTCCTGATGTACACGTGAACAACGTGTTGTGACAAAGATTGTGTTCACAGAAAGATTCATCATTCACACAGTCAGGTATGAAGTCACATATCAGGGTGTAGGACAGACGGGTAGAAAACTCATCACTGCAGGTAAACGTGGGAACTAAAGGCACAGAGGGATGTATGGGTTCAGTCAAATGGATGGACGATGTTTCGTTGGAATACCGACATGGAGGAACCAACTGGGGACCACATAGTTCATGGCGGTGGGAACCACACAACAGAAATGTGTGTGTCACCTGACCGTTGTGGCACACAGTCAATGAGGGTTGATTTGTTAACAGCCAGGGCTGTGTGTTAGCAATGCGAAGTCTGTTTGAATGAGAGGAACTGGCGTAAGTTTGGTTTGGTCTTACTTCACACATCAACCCGTCACCTAAAATGAGTCTACCTAACACGTCTGAACATGGAGTAAAGAAAATAGCCATGCTTATCAAAGAGATCGAGACACAAGTTTCTTCACCGTAATTATTTATATTAGTTTCTACAGAGTGGTGAAGGACTGTTCTGTCTGCATTGTGCACACTGTGTCTGTACATATTAGGCATAGACTGACTTTTGACATACAGACCAGCCACAAGATCCCCTAGTTTATTCCAGTGTTTGTTGGACACGTTGGCAATCACATTATAAGGATCGTAGACACACACAGGAAATCCTATGGAACCCTTGTACAAACTGCAGTATTCACTGGCTTTGTCGATTCCACCAATCCTGTCACCTTCCAATATCTGACCAATAAAGACAACCCTATAACACCGTCCACACAGGGCCAGCATTCCCTGACACTGGTCACTGCTGTAAGGACAATGCTCTGTTTCATCTCTCCCATCTTCACACTCTGTCATCAGGTTACAGGCCATGTGATGCTGGAAGCTGGCATAGTGACCAACAGAACAGTTCCACAGACCACTGGGCAGCTTCTGGGGTGTTTGTCGCTCAGGGAAGAAAGAGAAAAACAATTGGAAAAAGGTTTCATTAATTGGTTGTAAAAGTGTATGCAATAAGTCAATAGGACCATAAAAACTTCTGATAACGTTAATAGAGAAGTGTTCATCGATGAAGAGATATATATGTGCATATTCATAATTGATGTTAAAATATGTACAGACCTTAGCTTCATTGATGTAATGGTCAGAACAGTTAGATGGAATAGAACAGCGACACAGAACAATGCTGATGGAATCAAATTTTCTGTGAAATCGTGCCAGACTGACCACACTGAACATGACAGCATGCCGGTGTGGCACACATATCAGTCTGTGCCAAGGTCCAGTGTCATTCTCCTTGATATTTCTGCCAAAGGTCAGAGACCCTGACAGTGGTGATGTCATCAGCACAACAGTATGTTCAGATTCTGATGTAGTAATATTTCAAGAACGGAAAAACAATTCAAGAGAATTATGAGTACAACAATTATCAAGGTCATCGACATGACTAAAAATAGAATTCACGCCAGGGTGATATTGTGTGAAGAAATATGGTGTTTTTCATTAAAATAAAAACACAATAACAACTAGTGTACATTTGTCTAAAAAATTGACACAAAATTTTATGCATTTTTTAAATTACTTTAGTTCATACTTATTAATGCACAAAAACGAGCATTCGCACGCACGCACGCATGCACAGTAACCACACACTTGATTGCGTGAGAATATTTTAAACACACCATCACTTCGTGTGGGTTTAAGTACTTTATAAATCTTCGTGAATGTTTCTCTTATTAACGGATGGAGCCTGATCTATGCATGGAGCATGATGATAATGTGAGTGTCATTGCGATCTTCTAAGCTATTAGATTATCAAGTTCGTGAATAAAATAGTTTAAGCCAACATAAAGCACTTCAGCCATTCATGGTATATAATAGTATGACCAGCCAGCAACAAGAGCAGCAATGATAATATAAATCAAATAGACCAGGCATTGTAACCATTCATTGTATGTAATAGTAACACCAGCCAGCAACAAGAGCAACAATGATACTATTAATCAAATAGACCAGGCATTTTAACCATTCATTGTATGTAATAGTAACACCAGCCAGCAACAAGAGCAACAATGATACTATTAATTAAATAGACCAGGCATTTTCATAACAAACGTTGTTCCAGTATATCGAAATAAAACAAGAACATTGTTTGGCTTCCATTGTTTTCCCCCATGGTTAGAAACAGAAAAGGAAGAAAGTGTTATTCATACTAAAATAGTGTTAGTGCTCAAACTTCACTATCAACATTAGCAGACAACTGTAACCCTGTACTGCACAGTGCCTCGTTTGAACAAAGACGAGCATCTTTGGTCTGAATGGCGGCAGGAGATCTCAATGAAATGAATACTGTGAATAGCAGGCCTGTTCCCTGTCAACACTGTGATTTATCCCATCTCTCTCCCTCCCTCTCTCTCTCTCTCTCTCACTACACACGCACACGCACACGCACACGCACGCACACGCACACACACACACACACACACACACACACACCACACACACACACACACACACACACACACACACACACACACACACACAAAGTACCAAGCATTGCCAAACCTCATTGTCGTAAACCAAGTGAAAATTGCCGTAAATCAAGTGCTGTTTGAAGCATTTCCTTTCATGTTATTTACGACGAGAAAATTGTTTCACTCCTTTGCATTCGAGAGAGCGAATACGAGAGAGAGAGAGAGAGAGAGAGAGAGAGAGAGAGAGAGAGAGAGAGAGAGAGAGAGAGAGAGAGAGAGAGAGAGAGAGAGAGAGAGAGAGAGAGAGAGAGAGAGAGAGAGAGAGAGAAGAGAGAGAGAGAGAGAGAGAATGAATGATTGAATGAATGAATGTTTTCTTTATTGAGGATAATAGATTAAGCATCTCTTTTTTTTTGCTAGAGAGAGAGAGAGAGAGAGAGAGAGAGAGAGAGAGAGAGAGAGAGAGAGAGAGAGAGAGAGAGAGAGAGAGAGAGAGAGAGAGAGAGAGAGAGAGAGAGAGAGGGACATGCATCTTTTTAAATGCTTACCGACATATGTGCCGGTATGTGTTTCTCTGTTTGAAGTATGCATGCACTCACATGATTACACACGAACACAATTTGTTTTTCAGATGTTATAAAGAATGTGCACCTACAAACCACAATAGTACAGGTTGCTATGTAGTAACAATAGAGGTTGGCTCAATATGTTTGCTAAAATTGATTTTTTGGTTTTGTTGCATTGGTTATAGTACCCGTAGCCTAAAAAGCATAGGGTTCAAATTTTCACAGCCCCCTGTCCTCTTTGGAGGAGGGAGGGGGAAGGGATCTGGCCTATGAAAACCTTATACCAGACGGAATCAATTTTATTTTTTCTGTAATCTTGCCTATTTGTTCTGCAACAAATAGGCCAGTTTTAATATTTTGTTATGAATCCGAGTATACTATGACATCTACTAATTGTTCCAAAACTTAGTGTTCACGATTTATACTATTTAAAGACCTATTTTCAAATGTGCCAAGAAAATAGCTCTGGTACAACACCATTGCTAAAATAATGTTTGATTGCTTTTGTTTACATTCAATTAAATTAGAGTATATAGCCTAATACTAACATATGAATCTAAATATTGTAATTCTATGATGAGTAGTGGTTGTGGTCGAGGGAAGGGGGGTGTCCTTGTCACGCTGTCACTGCAGAATCGAGAGAATCAACTTGTCCTGCAAGTTGTGTTTTCGCAATGACATCAACCTTTTTAATGGACATTTTTCCATGGTGTAGATTTGGTTGTAAATATTTACAACTGAATTAAAGGACCTTCTGTGAACATTGTCACAAAATGATACAATAGGCTAAAAGCAATTTCTAAGCCTAAAATGCCATATATGATATGATATAATAATAACACATATCTTTTAACTGTACAAAAGGTCAGCCCGATGGGTTCTCAAGGAACAGGCACTGATCAATTTGTGATGATTAACACAACTTATGCATAACATTTACACTTGTTTTCATTCATCAAACAGGTAGAATCAAGTCTTAAACCTAAAGAGCAGTAAGGTACGATTACTTGCCCACACATTAAAGCTGTTTTTTTGTATATTTAACAGCACGCGTGAATGTTTCGTTGTTCATATTTCCAGCCAGAATATTCTTCATGTTCATGATAATGATCTTTCGTGACAAAAGGAAACTTCGGCTACCATTTACAAGAGACCATAAATTCCTGATACTATTTGTTAAACGTTGATTAGTATACCCTGTTAGCGTATTATAAACACTTTAAAGTCCAGTTCGCATGATATTAGGACTTATACCATGACTGCAGTATTTTGCATAGACTCTAATTGCTGATGACATGGCTTCTGTGCATGACGGAAACACAGTCAGTGAGGACAATATCAGCTCAGATATGCACCAGGCATTTAACAAAATGAGTAGACAGTGATGTGATTCTGGTTTGCATTGAAGGTCACGTTATCCTATCTCTGGACGAATCGCTTAAGAATAAAACTCGAGAGAAGCCAGTTACCACACCAACAGTTACATAATCATCCACAGAGGAAGCTTGTTGTGTCTCTAAAGAACTGTGATGTCACCACCCGAGAGTAAAAGGCATCGCTTAGGACATGTAGGACAACATACCTGTCCTATCATACCATACCTGCTTATAAATTACTGAAGCACTTTCATTGTGACCTTAAGACCAAATGGTGCAACTTTGAACGCCCATAACGCGGCTGAAACCTTCATTGCTCATCAGGTCAGGGTTTAAGTGTTAGAAAAAGCTTGGAACATCTGTTTACCTGGGCGCCTGACAAAGTGTGTTAGCTCTACTTTTGCATATAATTTCACTTTGTTACCTTGATACTGAGGCATGTCTCAGATCCTAGACTGACAGAAACATAAAGTGGGACATTTTGGTGAATGAACCACATTCAGCTCAAGATAAAGTATTGAAACAAAGATGGTAAGACCCCTTTTGTCATGGATGCTGAATGAATGATTTCTTGCTCTCTTCTCTCCAGTTGTGTTATTGGGTGATTCTCCCAGATGTACATTTATTAAAAGCCAAGCATAATAGACACTAGGCCTTTTTTAATGATAACCTGCTGCAGGTCTGAGATCGATTTTGTTGTGGTCATGCTATGAGCCCCTGTGCAATCCGATTTGGGCTTGGTGTCTTCCATAACAATATGAGTACTTTCACAATTTGGAAGAAGTTTTAATGCAACATTTATGAAATTGCTCTTTTGTTTGGAGATTCTCCTTTGTCATTTTTGGTGAATGAACATAAAATGAATATGAGGAAAGTTCTGGCAAGAAACACAAACTCTGAAATATCCACACGTGTATTTAATCATGAAAATATGAGGTTGTAACATTGAAAAAGAGTTAGCGCTTTTGTTTTGGATTTTTCTTTTGATTTTAAATGTTTGTTGAATATTTGTGATAGTACAATTGATGCACGAGCCGTACATAACGTCACAACATAATTAATGTCTGTTCCTTATGAATATTTCAAAAGGACACATTGTAAAAAAAAAGCTAACAATGATAACATTGTTCCACTTGACGTTTTCACAGATAGCATGTGAAACTCCTACATATAGGTCAATAAAACAATGTCACCAATGTCATTTAAATCATTGAACAGCAAGAAGTGTCATGACCTGGGCATGGGCAGGCCCCCACAAAGTGTAAGGAGTTCAGGGCATAGTGGATTGACAGTGACATTTTATCTGAAGACATGCTTTTGTCCAGCTCTCCATATAGTTTCTTTGTATTATTAACTACTGAACAGTACAAAAACAGCCAGAAATGTCAGCCAGAATCATTCAAAACCTAAATTTGTTCCACCTGTGTCAATCAGTATGTGAAATTACAGAAAAAATAGGACTGAACTCTGGCTGACATTGAGGTTTTATAGGCCAGATTCACCCCACTCCCCCAAAGGTGGTAGAGGGCTGGAAAAATTTGAACCCTATGGTTACCCTAATTAGTACATCAAAACAAAACAAATCAATTTTAGCAAACATATTGAGCCAGATGACATAACATCCCAGACTATGATTATATATTAATAATGGCGTCAGATGAAACAGGGGTAGATTTGGTCCAACATTACTGTGCTCTATATTTTTCATATAGAACTAAACTCCCAAAATGAGTAGGCTTCTACAGTCTACTGCAATAGGAGGACTTTTCAACAGAATTTGATTAGGATTCAAACAAGAGCAGTTCACTAATTCAACAGCACATCGCCTGAGAACAACTACATCCTTTTGCTTAGAAACCACTACACCCTCCCTACACCCCCAAATCGAAACGTTTGTACATAAGTCATTTTACCATTAGGTAAACTTAGCCTATCTTGAAAATGTATTGTTGGGTCCAGTTATAACAGATAACATCTGTTAGCGGATATTTGTGTGTGTGAAAGTTCTGGTAAAGAAAACATTCATATGACATGAAGCAGCAGATAAATGTGATAAAACAATTGCTCAGACCAAAACACAAATGAAATATTTCCGCACAGATTTTAGAACGAAAATCGCTATAATCAAACAGAAATCATGGTGGAAAAGAAGCACCTTCTCTTTTCATGTTCCTTGTGTGTGTGTGTGTGTGTGTGTGTGTGTGTGTGTGTGTGTGTGTGTGTGTGTGTGTGTGTGTGTGTGTGTGTGTGTGTGTGTGACGGTGTGTGTCCTATGTTCGTGTGTGTGTGTTGTGTAGAGCATTCCAAACTGTGTCATTTCCTGTCTATGTGTTAATCCGTCATATCCCATCCTTAACAAAATATAGCGCTATGATTCGAGGACTGAATACAATTGATCTTATTCAGTAGATCAGTCAAGTTCCAAACTGTTATCATTTCCTTTCTATGTGTTAATCCAATCATATTGCCATCCTTCATGCTGTTGATATAGCGTTGAGTGATTCTATGCTATTGAAAGAGGTGGTCGAACATTCCATATTGTTGCACGTTATTCACCAAATTTCGGCCGTTCTTATCAGTCCAAGTTGCAAATAAGCTTGCTATGGGTTTCATTCATTTTCCTGTGACATGCAGTTGTTGCAATGTAACCTAATCTTGTGACAGGTCCTAGGATTTGACAACACCCTATGTTGCAATGTAATCCCGTCCTTTATCTCTGCGTAAAGTGCGTGAGTTACGAGACCTCTATGTTGCAATGTGATCCCGTCTCATTCGAAAGACTTAGTGTTCAGATCATCATACCTTATGTTGCAATGTAATCCCGATCATCTGGCTGACAGAAACACTTTGACCACCATACCCTTGTTGCAATGAAATCCCGTACCTACCATCTTTGCTGACAGGTCCAAGCTTGAGATCCTTCCCTCTGACCACCATACCCTATGTTGCAATTTGATCCCGTACCTATCATCTCTTTGCTGACAGGTCCAAGGCTGGTTGACCACCATACCCTATGTTGCAATTTGATCCCGTACCTACCAACTCTTTGCTGACAGGTCCAAGGATGGATGACCAGTCTGCCCTCCTCACCCCCCATGGTTCTCCCTCACTGAGAACCGTGTGTCCAGGGATAGACTACGTGTGGAGGGACAGCACCACCAACTACACCATCCTTCAGACCAACACTTCACACTGTGACCGCTATCAGCCTCCATACATGGCACACTCTGGTGTAGTGTTCACTGTTTGTGGATCGTCTTCTTCTGTCTGTGCTCTGCATTTAAAACTAAATAAGCCCTTAAGTGCTCATGTTCAGCGGTTTGCATACTGGTGTGATGCACGAGACTGGAAAACATCCATAACTGTGATACAGGCATTTCTGTTTCCTTTTCCGGAACGCTGGTGGTGCGGTTATCACACTCTTCAAGAAATATTCATTCACACGATAAGCAAAGAAAGCATTCTCTTAGAACACAGGAACAACCCTTTGGTTCGAATTGTTTTCAGCCTTATAGATCGCCCACATGTAATTCTGAACTTAGTATGTAACCATTCAGGGTATGTAATAGTACCATCAAGAAACATAAACCTAATAAGTGATGAATTGACAGTGCCTCCAGCACACATATTCATGATCAGTGTCCAACACTCCTTAGAACCAATGTTATGTGAAAGGTCTAAAACATTAAACCTACTGAAGTGCAAGGAAACAAACGCACCCCAGCAACTCCTTGATAAATTTTGCCCTGACGGTTCAATGTCTGCTATAGTTGTCATGACACAATGTCTTCAAATTGATGTCGGTTTTCACTGGTCAAAGTATACATTCCATATTTCCATGCTCCCTGAAAGTGTCCAACCAGTGAAGGTGTCCAAGGGCAGGTACAACTGCTCTGTCAGTCACTACGCTCAATTCCAGGATCACCTGCACTGCAACCTGAGACCAGAGTGTGACAGTGGACAGGATGAAACAGAGCTCTGTCCTTTCAGCAGTCCTCAATGCATGGGGCTGGTGGCTTCACGGAACAAATGTCTGAGGCTGATCTATGCAGAACATTCAACTATGCAGGACATGGATCACAAATGTAGGGGGGTTGGTGGGAAACTGGCTTCAATGGAAACTAGGAAGGAACAGGAACAGGCTTTGCATATTTTGAAGAACTTTCAAATGTTTTTTTTATTCATACATCTGACTTCAGGTTGGGTTGGTGTTCCATATCTTTACGGAAAGTTTTTGAAGTGGTCTGGTGACACGGTGATTTACAACATGAATCATTTCAAAGTTTCTGAGCCTTACATTCCCTCACGAATCGCCCAGATCATTGATCTACGCAGAATGGAAATACATTATGGTGCAAACATTCAAGAACATGGTGCTTTGTGTGATATCAGATCAGAGCACATTGATAATCATCCTTTACTGACCGTAGTGCTCAGTATAATCCCATCTAAATCAACCGTTGCAAGCAGACATCAGGAATTACATCCTTGCAGAAATCGCCATTTGATGCACACGTTTTTGTTTTGTGGTTTTGACACCTATTGTGGAAAAAGTAGCCACTCCCAGTTTTGCTTGTTCGTCAATGTCAGCGACAACCAGACCTCTCCTAGTCCTACAACAGCTGGTGGAAAAACTAAGACAAACTTGTACGCCATGTTTAGATGTGATGACCTTTTGACCACAATACATTACACTTTCATCTGTGACTTTAAACAAGATTGCTCAGATAATGGGGATGAGACATTTTGTGAATTTCCCTCATGTCATGGTTTTCTGTGTTCAAATGATCAGTGCGTCTTGTACAGTCAACGATGTAATGAATATTCAGATTGCACAGATGATTCTGATGAAGTGGAATGTCCAGAAAAAGAGACATTTCAGCACCCAATGGACAATAGAATCAAACAACAACGATGTTACATCAACCTAGACGGAGCAGGGTACTTTAGTCAGCAGGTGATGACTGATGAGCAGTCCTGTCCTGACACTCATTACAGCTGTACCACAGAGTGGCTCTACTGTCTGCCTGTCTACACTCGATGCAACGGGCTCTCTGACTGTGTGTATGGGGAAGATGAACAAGAGTGTGAGGCGGTCCAATGTCCTCATTACTATCAATGTCTAGAGTCTACAGTCTGTCTTCATGTAAACCATCTGTGTGATGGCTTTGGCCAGTGCCCACAGAGGGATGATGAACTGATGTGTGACATGATCTGTCCAGAAGGTTGTCTGTGTCAAGGCCACTCTTTCCAGTGCACCAGTCCTTTTCCAGCCAGTCTCTTTCCTTACCTTCGGTATTTGGATGCAGCTAACTCTGCTATGTCACTATCCGATCTTCATACAAACTCGTTCCTTATTTATCTTAGCCTTTTATTTTGTTATCTGCATAATATTACAGGTTCGAAGCTCAACAATTTACAGTTTGTTTATCTCGACAACAACAACCTGACAACTCTTGATGTGGCTGTATTTCTTCAACTGCCCAATTTGAAAACCCTGTCCGTTACAAAGAACCCTCTTCATCACATCACCAGTAAAACAGCACGAAAGATTCACTACTCACTGAGCCACATTCACATGACAGAAACACACCTTACTCTAATTGACGACTATTTATCCACGTATTTACCTCGTTTAGTATTTATGAATCTTTCTTCCTCTCTTATTCAAACTGTTGGAGTTGTAGGCTTTAAAAACATGCCAGAGTTGCAGGAATTAGACATTACAAAGAATTCAATCAACGACTTTCCTTTAGATCTATTGTCAGGACTGTCCCAACTGAAGAGAATCTATTCTTCAGACTACAGAGTTTGCTGTGAGAACTTACTTCCCGAACAATTCAAATCAACAAACTGTAGGGCAGATCATGCTGTGCTTCCTTCGTGTAGCTCTCTGTTACCATCTGAAGTGCACTCCATTTTCTTTTGGTTTGTTACCGTGTCTGCCATTGGTGGGAATTCAGTGTGCCTTATTGCATCGTTGTACTTCAAAGGCATGTTTAGAAGCAATCTCCTGACTTCTTTCCCCCATTTATGTCTTGGGAATTTACTTATGGGAAATCATGTTGCTATGGCTTTGACAATTGATCGTTTAACTTATGGAAACTATCTCCATTTTGAAAACTCATGGACCCAAAGTGTAGCCTGCAAGGCCAGTGGTTTTATCTTCTTGTTGTCCAGAAATCTGTCAGTGTTCATTGTCTTGTTGATCACCTTGGATCATACCATTGTCCTTTACTTTCAAACAGGGTCCTGGATATTCACTAATCTTTCAATAAGAGTAGCTTGTGCAGGAATGTGGTTTACTGGGATAGCATTCGCCACGATACCATTTCTCCCTGGACTGTCACACTGGGGCCTCTCTGAACAGTCTGGTCTGTGTCGTCTGGCTTTATTTCAACGGTACAAGACCCATAAAAACTTTACGTGGTTTCAAATGATCGCAGCAATCAATATAACTGTATGCTTTATCATTTTGGCCGGACAACTTCTCATCTACAGACGAACACCAAAGAATAGAATCACTCTAGACATTACGAATAAAACTATGTATTCCTCTGTTCTCCTCACAAGAAATATAGCATTCCCAGAGGTGATGTGCTGGTTTTTATTTGGAGTGGTCATGGCGATGGTTGCCAATGGTGTTACTGCAATGGACAAGATCTATCAGACCATGGTTGTGTTTTTGTTGCCACTCAGCTCTGCTCTCCACCCACTGTTGTTTGTGTGGACTTGCTGGACTGAACAAAGAAATAACGACGAGGAAGTCAAACTCCTGAAAGTGCTCAAATCTAGATTGGCTTTGTTGAAAAAATAAATCACTGTTGATATTTGAAAAAGAAGTGGGTCTGGACTTGTATGACACACACACACACGCAGGCGCGCACGCACATGCAAACACACACACAGTTTACACTTTCAATTTTCAATTTCAATTATAATTCTTTGAACCTTCTTGGGAGCATGAAGGCTTGGTATTGGTATTGGTACTTTATAGTCACAGAGGTGTCTCTGTGAAATCCGGGTTGCTCACACCTGGAGAATGCGTCGCAGCTAGAAGCGCACCAGTCTTTTTTTGCATGCGATTTTTGTGTGACTGATGTGGAAGGAAAGGGGGTTGGGGAAATTTTGACCAAATGACAACTTTTTCGTTGCCACTGGGCTTAACGTGTGCTAAGTGTATGGGCACATGGGATCTCGGTTTATCGTCTCATGCTAAAGACTCCACTGTTCAGACCGTAAGCCTAGTGCAGAGTGAGAGGAAAAATCCCCTGTACCCAGGTTCAAACTCAGGTTTATTGCACACGAAGCGAATGCGTTACCCCTGTGCCACTCTACACCTTGATGAACAGAATGAACAGATGAACAGAATATAAAACGTGTGGCCACAAGCAAACCAATACACACTCATACACACATTCATCAAACAAACAACCCTTAACTAAATTGCTGCAGTCTATTGTCAAACAACTTTTCCTGATATTATAAGGTTTGCTATTTTCAATTGGAATTTTGACAAACATGAATTGACAAAAACAAATATATATATATTTGTTAGTTAAATAATCATATTGGGGAAAATACTTCGATTTTCTTCAAAATATGGACATTCAATTACAAAAATAAATTAATGATATTCATCACCAATAACACGCATGTTATATACGTCACACAAACGGTCCTGTAGGTCAAGTCCAAGTCATCGTCCTGTTTTGATTGGTAATTTATGACACCTGCATCTAAATTTCATTAAACTTGTCATATATATCATGCGATGTTATAATATATTTTTCTCTCCGAAATTTTGTTTTATAATTTTTATACTATAAACGTTTTTGTTTTGCTGTCCCATCTTCTGGGTTGTACAGTGGCGTTGCTCCCGCGCCGCTCATTCCGAATCCCAATTCGCAGCTACACCCTGGCTTGTTCAGGTCGCAGAATCTGAGACCAGCAGTCCAAGGGGAGCGAATCTATATTAGGCCATCAGGAGGCATCCAACCGAGGAGACACTGCACTGCTGCTGAGTCACCTCGATGGAGTTCAGCGGAGCCTGTTCGGGACACCACCTACTAATTCCCCTACTGACGACACTATTCTCTCAGTCGCTCCCCAGAACACACTGATCCCCATGACTTTGACCCGAACGCACCAAGGCATAGACTGGATTGGAAACCGAAACTGAGGTCACCATGAGAGCAGGGCAAGCAGAGCCACATAATTTGAGACATTTTTTTTTCTTCTTTTTTTTAATGATTGATGGAAATGAGGCGGATGACAGCGATGATGATGATGATGATGCTATGGAGTTCCGTATGATGGGACACACTGACACTGTGACATATAGAGATGGGACACAGAGATGGTGGCATATAGGGACATGGGTGTATGGAGACGGGGACATAATATATGGGGGACATAATTACGGGGACACACAGACAATGTCATGCTGATGTAGAGATGGGGGCGCATCGCACTTATCCCTAAAGACATATCACAGTTCAACATGGAAACGTCTCTCTCTCTCTCTCTCTCTCTCTCTCTCTCTCTCTCTCTCTCTCTCTCTCTCTCTCTCTCTCTCTCTCTCTCTCTCTCTCTCTCTCTCTCTCTCTCTCTCTCTCTCTCTCTCTCTCTCTCTCTCTCTCTCTCTCTCGAGAGACTCAGAGAGAGTTATGTCCATACAGCAAAGGAGGCTGTTCTGATTGGTGGAACTGGAATCGATTTTGTGGAGATTTCTTGCCCAAATGGTTGGCTCTGCCTCCAATTTTCTAGCCAAGAGACCTTGTCATGTGTTAATATTGATAATAATATCCAAAAGCCAACAACTCTCCAAAGCTGCATCACCAAAAGCAATTGTAAAATCCCTCTCTGTGTAATTACTCAGACTGGCTTTTAGCATGATTTTCATAATTCTTGAAAACCAATCGCAAGAATACGTTTATTATGATATGTTGTATAACCTGTAGTAGAAATTAAGGCCAATCTAACCAACTAACTGCACGATTCAATCTATAAGTTTTGTGTGTGTCGTGTCAAGCATTCTGAGCTGAGTAGAGGCAATGTTACTAAGTAGACTAGTAGATCTAGAAGCGAAACGAAAACGAAAAATGGCTTATCTCTCCGGCATCTCCGTCAAGGAGGAATCGCCGTTTTGACGGTTTGATTTCTAGGAAACCAGAGCAAAGTGAGTGTTCCGATCCTTGAAAAGGCTGTCTTTCTGGTGATCTCGACGTGTTCCTTGCAAAAACTCATCCGTCAGGGTCCACCTTTAAAGATTGTTTTTCCAAGCTGAACACTATCTTTAATTTTAAAAAAAGAGGCAGGCACACTGCGTACGATACAATCCGATTGTGACGATGTCTGTGAGCCATGATTCACGTGAAATACTTCCGTCTGAAAATCATTCTAACTGCTTTCGTTCACAAACAAACTTTATGTAGACCTCCAATACACGAATGACACTAAAATGTCTGATACCAAAAAATACAGATATTTCATCAGATTCGTGTACGGAGGACTACTTACAACTAATTGTGGAACAAAGCTAGAGTAGGACCTCATCAGATTCATGTAGACAACATAATTTCACGAGAATCATGCCTCACAAATGTCACAACCGGATCGCATCGTATGCAGTGTGTGTGTCTGCCCCTTAAAGACCCACCAGATCACGACGTGTCAAAATCACGGGTTTCACGTGTTTTCCCTCTTATAGCTGGTAAGAAATCTTGTTTTGACCAGGTTTGACTCCCATACAAATGCCCCCAAATTCGAAACGAAACATCATTTTAAAGAGCAGCCTCAATTTGAAGTTGGGGACATTTGTATGTGGGTCACAGCTACCCAGAAAAAAACCAAGGGACTTAATCCTGGTGGGTCAGTGGGTCTTTAAAAGACAATGCTCGGTTGCGAACAACTATAAAAGTATGGGGACTGAAAGCCAATTAAAAGATGGTTTGTAAACTCTGACTCCCCGTGGGGATACCGGGGGTCTTTCGCCCAAAAAATAGTTTTCCCACCTTCTGGAAGTTCTGTGCTTGTAACTTCCCCTAATCTGCAAACTGAAAACCGGACACATGCGTACCTTATCCATTGGATATATGGCCTGGGAACGAAGAAGAAGAAGAAGACGGAGAAGAAAGAAGAAGAAGAAGAAGAAGAAGAAGAAGAAGAAGAAGAAGAAGAAGAAGAAGAAGAAAGAAGAAGAAGAAGAAGAAGAAGAAGAAGAAGAAGAAGAAGAGAAGAGAAGAAGAAGAAGAAGAAGAAGAAGAAGAAAAAAAAAGAGGTAGTAAACTCTGAAGTTGACTTGCTTTGTCGGATTTGTTTCAAAGAAACTTGAAGATGAACGTTTATGTTTTTGGATTTAGAAAGGATTGTGGGTGTTTTCCGTACTCATGTTTTGGTCAAACCCCGCATAATCCTACTACTGCCATTTTGTTGTGTGTGAGAGAGAAGATAACTATTCTGTTGTTGTGTACTGTTTAAGTGATGGTCATATTATAGGCAGTCCTTGGTTATCCTTTTGTGAGGATGAACCTTGATCTGTCTCAATGGGGCTGTTGCTTACACTTTGCTAGGCGACTTGGTGCCGAAAATAACTGGTGAAGGGAGTTAATTACAGAGGGGGTTACCTTTCTTTTCTTTACTAATTATTCTGAACGGGCTTTTATGAGGTGGATGCTTTTGATTGTAGATTGAATTTTTTTTTTGAACCATGGATTAAATTATTTAAACTGTAATTAGTTTCGCTACAACAAAAATGATCATCTACTTGATGAATATTCCCGTTTGCAGGACGTTGTCTAGATATGCCTCGTTTGTGATGCCTTGTGCCCAATGTATTGTTCATATTATTATTATTACCTTCATGGTCGAGTGTGTTTTAGTTTATCTATATAACTTCTATATAACTGAATGTGACGTATTGGCGTAAGGGTTGCATAAATATTGTCAATAAATCCATTCTCTCTCTCTCTCTCTCTCTCTCTCTCTCTCTCTCTCTCTCTCTCTCTCTCTCTCTCTCTCTCTCTCTCTCTCTCTCTCTCTCTCTCTCTCTCTCCTCTCTCTTTCTCTCTCTCTCACACAGTGTTGACATCACTTGTATTTGATATAACCGTGCGCGTGTGTGTGTGTGTGTGTGTGTGTGTGTGTGCATGTGCGTGCGTGCGCGTGCGTGTGTGCGCGCGCGCGCGCGCGCGCGCGTGTGTGTGTGTATGTGTATGTGCGTGTGTGCGTGCGTGCGTGCGTGCGTGCGTGCGTGTGTGCATGTGTGCGTGCGTGCGTGCATGTGTGTGTGCGCGCGCGTGTGTGTGTGAAGCTTTTACTAAAAGTGTGGGATACAAAGATTGATGCAAAGATCTGTGTACTCTCTTTTCTCAATAGTTTTTGTCTGTTTCTTAACACACACACACGCACACACACACACACACACACACACACACACACACACACACACACACATATATATATATACACACACACACATATATATACACACACACACACACACACACACACACACACACACACACACACACACACACACACACACACACACACACACACACACACACACACAGAGGCACACGCACACACACACACACACACACAGGCACACACACACATACACACACACACACTCTTTCTCTCTCTCTCTCACTCGCACACACACACACAGCGCGCGTGCGCACGCACACGCGCACACGCACACACACACACTGACACAACAACAAACGAGTATGATATTTTGTACCGTGTCAGGGTATGATCTGTAACATCTTCACTGCCGAAGAAAGAGTGAGATACTTCATTATCTATTATAAATCATAAAGTTACTTTTTGTTTAATTTTTTTTCAATCTGATGAAAACGGTCTAGAAGATATCTGTCTTTAATGTTGTAAAGCAAAAACTAGCATAAATCATTCCACAGTTGCGAATTCAAAAGCCATGACACGTCAATGACATCACATTGCCAGCATGAGATGAGAAAAGGGTCAACCCCTTTATTAGTACTTTCAATAAAACAATTGATGGGGATTTCATTTCGAAAAGAATACGTTTTTAGATTTAAAAAAATCTATTTTTTTAATTTATTTTTTATAATTAGAGCATGTACGTTGTTGATTATCGTGGTGCAATATTTAGAGCATGTTCAGTGATCTTATTCCATATAGGCTACAACGAGTAATAAAAAAAGTCAAGTATAATTATGCAAAAGTCATGATTATTGCAGGAATCGTTTTACTTAATTTTAATTCTTTCTAAAAGTTATTTCTCTTTTGCCAAGCGAAGGAAGAACTACGCTAGCTATAAAGGCGAAGCATCGATTTGTCCAGATAATTAATAATATGTTGAATCGATGGTGATGGAATTGTCTACATGAAATTCTGCATCTGCTTCATCTGATTGAGCATCCGCAGCATGCCGGAACTATCTATAAACAGAAAAACAAAACAAGCTTAGTTAGGGTTTGTTTAACCGTGAGCGAAAAATCAAAGAAGAAAGATGCGCAGTCAAACACAAAAAATGCGCGCACATACATACACGTGCGCACACACACTTGTGCGCACGCACACGCACGCACACGCACACGCACGCGCACGCACACACACTACTTCACTGCATTACTACGCTTATTCATAAACAGACGAGAGAGAGAGAGAGAGAGAGAAGAGAGAGAGAGAGAGAGAGAGAGAGAGAGAGAGAGAGAGAGAGAGAGAGAGAGAGAGAGAGAGAGAGAGAGAGAGAGAGAGAGAGAGAGAGAGAGAGAGAGAGAGAAAAGAGAAAACTGAAGAACTTTATTACACAAGGATTTCAATTTTAGGCCAGGCCTATTCTTTCAATCATTCCTTGGGACGAAAACTAGACTAATACAAAACAAATGAGAGAGATTTATATATATATGTATTTGTTTATGTGTGTACGAATGTGAAATAAAAGTTCGTGTTGTAATTGTACTTCTTTGCCTGGACTGGTGTGTGTGAGGGGCGAGCTTGTGGATTTAGATGTTCTTCCCTTATAACCTGTCCGCTCTCGGGATGGATCCTCCTGGATTGATTCTGTGATCGTGACAACCACTATAACTGATCACTACATCTGACAACTACAACTGACCACTACAGTTGCCTTCAGCTTTGTGTGCCCCAGAATGGACAGTGGACAGTCGACTGACCACTACAGTGACCTTCAGCTCTGTCCTCTGTCCCAGAATGGAGGGTGGATAATCAGCTGACCACTACAACTGACCACAACTGTGACCTTCATCTCTGTCCTCTGTCCTAGAATGGAGAGTGGACAGTCAACTGACCACTACAACTGACCAATGCTGTGACCTACAGTTCTGTCCTCTGTCCTAGAATGGAGGGTGGATAGTCAACTGACCACTACAATTGACCTCTACAGTGACCTTCAGCTCTGTCCTCTGTCCTAGAATGGAGGGTGGACAGTCAACTGACAACTACAACTGACCAATCTTGTGACCTTCAACTCTGTCCTCTGTCCTAGAATGGAGGATGGACAGTCAACTGACCACTACAGTTATCTTCAACTCTGTCCTCTGTCCAAGAATGGAGGGTGCGCAGTCAACTGACCACTACAACTGACCAATACTCTGACCAGCTCTGTCCACTGTCCTAGAATGGAGGGTGGACAGTCAACTGATCACTACAACTGACCAATACTGTGACCTTCAGCTCTGTCCTCTGTCCTAGAATGGAGGGTGGACAGTCAACTGACCACTACAACTGACCACTACAGCGACCTCCAGCTCTCAAATTCGAACTCAGTAACTCAGACTCAAACACAACTTTATTATCTCTAATAAGATAAATTGCTACAGGCAACGACTGCGATTTTTAAATTAAAACAAACTGTAAGAAAACAAAAACAGACTGCAACGTCACTGGAACATACAACAAACAAACACTGACACGACAAGTGTAAAGTGACGTTATTTTATTCACAAGAGACAAAGCAAAACTACTGGATATTTCGGCGAATGCGCCTTTATCAACACAGACAAACAATTAAACAGCAAACAGCAAATATAGCAAAAGGAGCAAAAAGCAGGCAACAAAAGGAGCAAAAAACACAACAAGATCAAAATAAAAAAACAATACTTCCCTTCTACAGTCCAATAGGTAAGTGATACAACCAAGTTTAAACCAAAGAGCAAGGCATGCATTTGTGAACACAAATCAGGGAGAGAAAAAAAAGCTATGATCACAAGTTGTCCGGCTCAAGACAACTGTAACAAATTGGCTTCACCCAGGGTTACCCTCAGTAGCCCTTTGTTAGGAGAAAGAACACGCCTGTCCTTTCAATTGGCCTTTATATACTGTCTTTTGAGAATGAATCAAAACCTTCTAGACTCTCCAAATAAAATACAAATAATGATCATAAAATCTTTTGTGAATAACCCTCTATGAAATTTGTTTGATAATAAATGAATGGTCAACAACAAAATCTGTTCACTTTCTTTTGAAGCGAAAGTTCACTTTTAAATCTGACAACTTCAAAACAAGCACCACAATCTCATTCTCAAAACACCCTCATTTACAACTTGCTCCCCACACGCACCATTCTTTCTATTTCCAATTTTCACTACTACAATTAAACAGTCTAAAAAAACATTATTCTTTTTTTTCACTTTTATTCAACTTTCTCCTTTTAATCTATTTATAAAAACAACACTATATTACTTAAACCATAAGTCTCTCAGAGTTGCAAGTGTCCAATTTCACTTCTTCAAATCATCATAGTCTATTGTGTTGAAGGGGGAAAAAGTTCACAAAGTGTACTTAACGACGGGTCGTAGAGTTTTCCGCGCCCCTACTCTTGAAGTAGCACTGGACATCCTCCAACATGGCGGCGGTAGCAGCCGACTGTTCAACAACGAGGCGTAGAGCTTCCTGCGCTCCTCCCCGATAAACAGCACTGGACATCCTCCAACATGGCGGCGGTAGCGGCAGACTGTTCAACAACGAGGCGTAGAGCTTCCTGCGCCCCTCCCTGAGAAACAGCAATGGACATCCTCCAACATGGCGGCGGTAGCAGCAGACTGTTCAACAACGAGGCGTAGAGCTGCGCTCCTCCCTGATAAACAGCACTGGACATCCTCCAACATGGCGGCGGTAGCAGCCAACTGTTCAACAACGAGGCGTAGAGCTTCCTGCGCCCCTCCCCGATAAACAGCACTGGACATCCTCCAACATGGCGGCGGTAGCAGCCAACTGTTCAACAACGAGGCGTAGAGCTTCCTGCGCTCCTCCCTGATAAACAGCACTGGACATCCTCCAACATGGCGGCGGTAGCGGCAGACTGTTCAACAACGAGGCGTAGAGCTTCCTGCGCTCCTCCCCGATAAACAGCACTGGACATCCTCCAACATGGCGGCAGCGCACTGTTCAACAGAGGCGTAGAGCTTTCTGCGCTCCTCCCCGAAAACAGCACTGGACATCCTCCAACGCAGCGGCGGTGGCAGACGACATGGTACAGGTCTGGGACAGCCAGAAAAGTCTCATAGACTCCACGCTTACACTTTCTCCACCCTCTCAAACGCAAGCATAGACTCAGAAAAATACACACAATAATATATCTTTCAAAAGCATGCATGAAACAGTAATAAGTCACATCTTTAAAATGCGCAGCAGTTCAATAAGATAATACATGTTACACAATTGTTTTTGCAAATTCAAGTTAGGATGAAATCTAGCTAGGACAACTATAAAACCATATATACACACACGTGCATACCCATACCCGTGTGATTGCACATACCCATACCCCCGTGATTGCCCACACACGTGTGCACACATGCACGCACACGCAATACACGCCAAACACGCGCACACAACCACGCACGCACACGCATCGCACACGCACCCGCACACGCGCACGCACACACACACACATCACAAACAACACCCAGGCATATTCACAGACAATATGCGCGCGAGCACATCAACGCACACACAGACACACAGACACACAGACAACACACACACACACACACACACCACTCTTTTGTTTTGAGCATTGTGATTGATACAGGAATAAAACTATTCTTGTACCTGGCTGTCTTAGATTTCAGAGTTCTGTAGCCCCTGCCAGAAGGCAGGAGCTCATAGAACTTGCTGTGTTCCTGGCTACAGTCACTCGCTATCATTCGACCTTTTCCTCTCACTCGCCACTCATAAAATACTGTCATGCTCTCCTGTCTTGCACTCACAACCTTACCACAAACATTCACTATTGTATTTAGCACATTCTTACTCTTGACACTCAAATTGCTGAACAAACACAATCATGAAAGAAAAGGTTAAAACAGATTCAATGAAACATCTGTAAACTCCTTGCAGCATATTTCCATTGACATCAATGCTTCCGAATTTCTGGAGACAGTAATTTCTGGATTGGCCCTTTTTGTGTGCATCAACATTGGCATTTTTTTTTGAAAAAAAAAACAATTTAATTGATTGCTAGTGACTGTTCGCAAATTACTTGTACACACTCACTCTCTCAACTTTCATCCCGACGAACAAAAGGTCAGGACACGGATGCAGGTTTTCTTCTAAAGAGTATC
>CM065709.1:29576066-29579352 GCA_017654935.2 Phymorhynchus buccinoides | reverse complement strand
CATCAACCTAGATGGAGCAGGGTACTTTAGTCAGCAGGTGATGACTGATGAGCAGTCCTGTCCTGACACTCATTACAGCTGTACCACAGAGTGGCTCTATTGTCTGCCTGTCTACACTCGATGCAACGGGCTCTCTGACTGTGTGTATGGGGAAGATGAACAAGAGTGTGAGGCGGTCCAATGTCCTCATTACTATCAATGTCTAGAGTCTACAGTCTGTGTTCATGTAAACCATCTGTGTGATGGCTTTGGCCAGTGTCCACAGAGGGACGATGAACTGATGTGTGACATGATCTGTCCAGAAGGCTGTCTGTGTCAAGGCCACTCTTTCCAGTGCACCAGTCCTTTTCCAGCCAGTCTCTTTCCTCACCTTCGGTATTTGGATGCAGCTAACTCTGATATGTCACTATCCGATCTTCATACAAACTCGTTCCTTATTTATCTTAGCCTTTTATTTTGTTCTCTGCATAACATTACAGGTTCGAAGCTCAACAATTTACAGTTTGTTTATCTCGACAACAACAACCTGACAACTCTTGATGTGGCTGTATTTCTTCAACTGCCCAATTTGAAAACCCTGTCCGTTACAAAGAACCCTCTTCATCACATCACCAGTAAAACAGTACGAAAGATACACTACTCACTGAGCCACATTCACATGTCAGAAACACACCTTACTCTAATTGACGACTATTTATCCACGTATTTACCTCGTTTAGTATTTATGAATCTTTCTTCATCTCTTATTCAAACTGTTGGAGTTGTAGGCTTTAAAAACATGCCAGAGTTGCAGAAATTAGACATTACAAAGAATTCAATCAACGACTTTCCTTTAGATCTATTGTCAGGACTGTCCCAACTGAAGGGAATCTATTCTTCAGACTACAGATTTTGCTGTGAGAACTTACTTCCCGAACAATTCAAATCAACAAACTGTAGGGCAGATCATGCTGTGCTTCCTTCGTGTAGCTCTCTGTTGCCATCTGAAGTGCACTCCATTTTCTTTTGGTTTGTTACTGTGTCTGCCATTGGTGGGAATTCAGTGTGCCTTATTGCATCGTTGTACTTCAAAGGCATGTTTAGAAGCAATCTCCTGACTTCTTTCCCCCATTTATGTCTTGGGAATTTACTTATGGGAAATCATGTTGCTATGGCTTTGATAATTGATGGTTTCACTTATGGAAACTATCTCTATTTTGAAAACTCATGGACCCAAAGTGTAGCCTGCAAGGCCAGTGGTTTTATCTTCTTGTTGTCCAGAAATCTGTCAGTGTTCATTGTCTTGTTGATCACCTTGGATCATACCATTGTCCTTTACTTTCAAACAAGGTCCTGGATATTCACTAATCTTTCAATAAGAGTAGCTTGTGCAGGAATGTGGTTTACTGGGACAGCATTCGCCACGATACCATTTCTCCCTGGACTGTCACACTGGGGCCTCTCTGAACAGTCTGGTCTGTGTCGTCTGGCTTTATTTCAACGGTACAAGGCCCATAAAAACTTTACGTGGTTTCAAATGATCGCAGCAATCAATATAACTGTATGCTTTATCATTTTGGCCGGACAACTTCTCATCTACAGACGAACACCAAAGACTAGAATCACTCTAGACATTACGAATAAAACTATGTATTCCTCTGTTCTCCTCACAAGAAAAATAGCATTCCCAGAGGTGATATGCTGGTTTTTATTTGGAGTGGTCATGGCGATGGTTGCCGATGGTGTTACTGCAATGGACAAGATCTATCAGACCATGGTTGTGTTTTTGTTGCCACTCAGCTCTGCTCTCCACCCACTGTTGTTTGTGTGGACTTGCTGGACTGAACAAAGAAATAACGACGAGGAAGTAAAACTCCTGAAAGTGCTCAAATCTAGATTGGCTTTGTTGAAAAAATAAATCACTGTTGATATTTGAAAAAGAAGTGGGTCTGGACTTGTATGACACACACACACACGCAGGCCGCACGCACATGCAAACACAGAGCTTACACTTTCAATTTTCAATTTCAATTATAATTCTTTGAACCTTTTTGGGAGCATGAAGGCTTGGTATTGGTATTGGTACTTTATAGGCACAGAGGCGTCTCTGTGAAATCCGGGTTGCTCACACCTGGAGAATGCGTCGCAGCTAGAAGCGCACCAGTCTTTTTTTGCATGCGATTTTTGTGTGACTGATGTGGAAGGAAAGGGGGTTGGGGAAATTTTGACCAAATGACAACCTTTTCGTTGCCACTGGGCTTAACGTGTGCTAAGTGTATGGGCACATGGGACCTCGGTTTATCGTCTCATGCTAAAGACTCCACTGTTCAGACCGTAAGCCTAGTGCAGAGTGAGAGGTAAAATCCCCTGTACCCAGGTTCAAACTCAGGTTTATTGCACACGAAGCGAATGCGTTACCCCTGTGCCACTCTACACCTTGATGAACAGAATGAACAGATCAACAGAATATAAGACGTGTGACCACAAGCAAACCAATACACACACTCATCACACACAAAAATAAGCTGCAGTCTATTGTCAAACAACTTTTCCTGATCTTATAAGTTTTGCTATTTTCAATTGGAATTTTGACTTAAACATGAATTGACAAAAACTGGAAAAAATATTTATTAGTTAAATAATCCATTGGAAAAATACTTCGATGTTCTTCAAAATATGGACATTCAATTACAAAAATAAATTATTGATATTCATCACCAATAACACGCATGTCATATATATCCAAAAACATGACAGACTTGAAAGTTTAGATAAAAAAGTAGGATCATCTTGTTCTTACCATTGCGGCATTGCGTTTTGATAACGCGTTGCTTTAAGAGGGCACCATAGCCAAAATCAGAGGATTACAAGTTGCAGACAAGTGGTTCTGAATATTTTGGGGATAGGGCTATTTAAAAAAATATGTCTGCAAAATTCCCCAGGGGTGGGGAGGGTTTCGTTTTCTGGCTCACGGCCTATACGTACGCACACACGGAAACCTCTTCAAAAGAACACGGGATCCTTGCGCTCCACACACATAAAGATGAAATTGAGCGTGCGACCTTCCACACTCGCACACATGCGCACACGGACACACGCATACACTAAGCAATTACATGTTGACCCAGAAACAAGCTGGTGGTTTCCTAGGTCGTGGCGCTAGGCACGAACAGTGGTAAGCGCCCACTCGTAACATATATGGTGTTTTTCATAATAAAGCATCGATACAAAAAGAGTGTTCGCCTTAAAAACAACAACAATAGAAACTAGTGTACAATCATCTTAAAGATTGACACAATATTTTACC
>CM065709.1:29553566-29571066 GCA_017654935.2 Phymorhynchus buccinoides | reverse complement strand
AGAGAGAGAGAGAGAGAGAGAGAGAGAGAGAGAGAGAGAGAGAGAGAGAGAGAAGAGAAAAACTGAAGAACTTATTACACAAGGATTAAAACTTTAGGCCAGGCCTATTCTTTCAATCATTCCTTGGGACGAAAACTAGACTAATACAAAACAATTGAGAGAGATTTTTATATATATGTATTTGTTTATGTGTGTATGAATGTGAAATAAATGTTTGTGTTGCAATTGTACTTCTTTGCCTGGACTGGTGTGTGCGAGGGGGGCGCTTGTGGATTTAGGTGTTCTTCCCTTAGAACCTGTCCGCTCTCGGGATGGATCCTCCTGGATTGATTCTGTGAGCGTGACAACCACTATAACTGACCACTACATCTGACAACTACAACTGACCACTACAGTTGCCTTCAGCTTTATCTGTCCCAGAATGGACAGTGGACAGTCAATTGACCACTATAACTGACCAATACTGTGACCTTCAGCTCTGTCATTTGTCCAAGAATGGAGGGTGGACAGTCGAGTGACCACTACAACTGACCTCTAAAGTGACCTTCAGCTCTGTCCTCTGTCCCAGAATGGAGGGTGGATAATCAGCTGACCACTACAACTGACCACGACTGTGATCTTCATCTCTGTCCTCTGTCCTAGAATGGAGAGTGGACAGTCAACTGACAACTACAACTGACCAATACTGTGACCTTCAGCTCTGTCCTCTGTCCTAGAATGGAGGGTGGACAGTCAACTGACAACTACAACTGACCAATACTGTGACCTTCAGCTCTGTCCTCTGTCCTAGAATGGAGGGTGGACAGTCAACTGACCACTACAATTGACCTCTACAGTGACCTTCAGCTCTGTCCTCTGTCCAAGAATGGAGGGTGGACAGTCAACTGACAACTACAACTGACCAATACTGTGACCTTCAGCTCTGTCCTCTGTCCTAGAATGGAGGGTGGACAGTCAACTGACCACTACAACTGACCAATACAGTGACCTTCAGCTCTGTCCTCTGTCCAAGAATGGAGGGTGGACAGTCAACTGACAACTACAACTGACCAATCTTGTGACCTTCAGCTCTGTCCTCTGTCCAAGAATGGAGGGTGGGCAGTCAACTGACCACTACAACTGACCAATACTGTGACCTTCAGCTCTGTCCTCTGTCCTAGAATGGAGGGTGGACAGTCAACTGACCACTACAACTGACCAATACTGTGACCTTCAGCTCTGTCCTCTGTCCTAGAATGGAGGGTGGACAGTCAACTGACCACTACAACTGACCACTACAGTGACCTCCAGCTCTCAAATTCGAACTCAGTAACTCAAACACAACTTTATTATCTCTAATAAGATAAATTGCAAGAGGCAACGACTGCGATTTTTAAATTAAAACAAACTGTTAAAAAAAAGAAACAGACTGCAACGTCACTGGAACATACAACAAACAAACAACTACACGACAAGTGTAAAGTGACGTTATTTTATTCACAAGAGACAAAACAAAACTACTGGATATTTCGGCGAATGCGCCTTTATCAACACAGACAAACAATTAAACAGCAAACAGCAAATATAGCAAAAGGAGCAAAAAGCAGGCAACAAAAGGAGCAAAAAAAAAAACAAGATCAAAAGGAAAAACAATACTTCCCTTCTACAGTCCAATAGGTAAGTGATACAACCAAGTTTAAACCAAAGAGCAAGGCATGCATTTGTGAACACAAGTCAGGGAGAAAACAAAGCTATGATCACAAGTTGTCCGGCTCAAGACAACCGTAACAAATTGGCTTTACCCAGGGTTACCCTCAGTAGCCCTTTGTTAGGAGAAAGAACACGTCTGTCCTTTCAATTGGCCTTTATAGACTGTTTTTTGAGAATGAATCAAAACCTTTTAGACTCTCCAAATAAAAGACAAATAATGATCATAAAATCTTTTGTAAATAACCCTCTATGAAATTTGTTTGATAATAAATGAATGGTCAACAACAAAATCTGTTCACTTTCTTTTGAAGCGAAAGTTCACTTTTAAATCTGACAACTTCAAAACAAGCACCACAATCTCATTCTCAAAACATCCTCATTTACAACTTGCTCCCCACACGCACCATTCTTTCTATTTCCAATTTTCACTACTACAATTAAACAGTCTAAAAAAAAACATTTTTTTTTTTTTTCACTTTTATTCAACTTTCTCCTTTTAATCTATTTATAAAAACAACACTATATTACTTAAACCATAAGTCTCTCAGAGTTGCAAGTGTCCAATTTTACTTCTTCAGATCATCATAGTCTATTGTGTTGAAGGGGGAAAAAGTTCACAAAGTGTACTTAACTTAAGTAGCACTGGACATCCTCCAACATGGCGGCGGTAGCAGGGTCGTAGAGTTTACCCCGATAAACAGCACTGGACATCCTCCAACATGGCGCGCCCCTAACAACGAGGCGTAGTTCCTGCGCTCCTCCCCGATAAACAGCACTGGACATCCTCCAACATGGCGGCGGTAGCAGCCAACTGTTCAACAACGAGGCGTAGAGCTTCCTGCGCTCCTCCCCGATAAACAGCACTGGACATCCTCCAACATGGCGGCGGTAGCAGCCGACTGTTCAACAACGAGGCGTAGAGCTTCCTGCGCTCCTCCCCGATAAACAGCACTGGACATCCTCCAACATGGCGGCGGTAGCAGCCGACTGTTCAACAGAGGCGTAGAGCTTCAACAACGAGCTAAACAGCACTGGACATCCTCCAACATGGCGGCGGTAGCGGCCGACTGTTCAACAACGAGGCGTAGAGCTTCCTGCGCTCCTCCCCGATAAACAGCACTGGACATCCTCCAACATGGCGGCGGTAGCTGTTCAACAACGAGGCGTAGAGCTTCCTGCGCTCCTCCCCGATAAACAGCACTGGACATCCTCCAACATGGCGGCGGTAGCAGCCCAACATGGCGGCGGTAGCGGCAGACTGTTCAACAACGACTGTTCAACAACGAGGCGTAGAGCTTCCTGCGCTCCTCCCTGATAAACAGCACTGGACATCCTCCAACGCAGTGGCGGTGGCAGCTGACATCTCTTCCAGGCACCACAGTTAACGTACAGGTCTGGGACAGCCAGAAAAGTCTCATAGACTCCACGCTTACACTTTCTCCACCCTCTCAAACGCAAGCATAGACTCAGAAAAATACAAAACAGGACTCTTGATCAGCTCAGCCTTTGTTCCCCCCTAACACACAGCTGAAACCAATAAATCAATTACAACACTTTTTCAACACAAATTTTAATCTTTCAAAAAGCATCATGTTGATCTTAGGTCAACTACATCACATTCTTTCCAACATCACACACACGTTTACAAATAGAAGTCAGCATAACATTTACAGGACCAAATTAATAACAAAACTGAAAATTAAGGCAACTAGTTTAACTTAAAAATGATAATAACATAACATGGCTGCAACTTACCAGACTCCCCAGTGGATTGAATCTTTGACAGATTCATTGAGTTACGATCAAACTCAGCGTTGAACGATGCCACACCACTGCACAGAGTTTGAACCACCGTTTACACTTTACAGTCCAACGGGTAACACAGGGTAGAGCATCACCTAGATCAAAACTTGATCTACTCCAACAATCAGATCAGAGTCAATGACGCAACACCAACTCCACACACCAAGACACTTAGCGACGAAACTCTCTTAGTTGAACTCTACAGTTCATGAAGTTTCACTCGCTGATTGATGGTAGCACAATTGTCACGGACTAAAATCGACGAACACACACACCTGAGCAACCGGAACAAAGGGTTCTCACAGTTTGTTTACATATCGTTATAGAGAGAGACATCTCCCACAGAATAGTCCCAGTGACAAATTTATCTGACTGAACGGAATAAGGTCTTGCCACAAGACACACTAACAGTCCAGCAACCAGGTGTCAAATACACCATTTAAATGAGCGAAGAGAAAATCAAAATAAAATGTCTGCGTCACACACACAGAACTGTCAAGCATGAGAGCTGGAACGCAACTGCCTAAAAAGAATCACTTTCCGGTGAAAATTACGAAACCATTATTTCCCAGCAGGGGTAGCAGGATACAAACATAGGACAAAAAAACGACTACCAGAACAGCATACTTACTTCCCTTTCACCTATGCAAATCCTTGTCTTGGGTTCGTCCATTCAACATTGTCCCACTCTGGAGAGAAGGCGACAAAGGAAGGAAACAGAACAAAAAACCGTAGCCCAACCTTTGGACTTGACACAAACAAAACACAATAATATTATAAAGCATATACAATGCTATACCGTATATACAAAGATATAGGCATACCCGCCTGCACATAAAAACACCCAATAATATAAAGTCAAAAACCACGCTAACTACAAAATATTGCATAATATAATCGTGTCAACACAAAATCACACACAATAATATAGTTTCAAAAGCATGCATGAAACAGTAATAAGTCACATAATTAAAATGCGCAGCAGTTCAATAAGATAATACATGCTACACAATTGTTTTTACAAATTCAAGTTAGGATGAAATCTAGCTAGGACAACTATGAAACCATATATACACACAAAGACATACCCATAACCCTGTGATTGCACATACCCATACCCCGTGATTGCACACACGTGTGCACACTCGCACACACACATACATGCATACTCACGCACATACGCGCGCACGCACATCCACACACACAGACAGACAGACATACAGACAGACAGACACACACACACACACACAGAGACACACACACACACACACACACACACACACACACACACACACACACACACACACACACACACACACACACACACACACACACACACACACACACACACACACACACACACACACACACACACACACACACACACACACACACACACACACACACACACACACCACTCATTTGTTCAGCATTGTGATTGATACAGGGATAAAACTATTCCTGTACCTGGCTGTCTTAGATTTCAGAGTTCTGTAGCGCCTGCCAGAAGGCAGGAGCTCATAGAACTTGCTGAGTCCGTGGCTACAGTCACTCGCTATCATTCGTCCTTTTTGTCTCACTCGCCGCTCATATAACACTTTCATGCTCTCCTGTCTTGCACTCTCAACCTTACCACAAACATTCACTATTTCTTTTAACACATTCTTACTCTTGACTCTCAAACTGCTGAACCAACACATGAAAGAAAAGGTTAAAACAGATTCAATGAAACATCTGTAAAACCCTTGTAGTATATTTCTATTGACATCAAGGCTTCTGAGTTTCTAGAGACAGTAAATTCTGGATTGGCACTTTTTGTGTATAGCATCAACATTGGCATTGAAATTTAATTTATCGTCAATGACTGTCCCCAAATACTTGTACACACTCACTCGCTCAACTTTCATCCCACAAACAAAAAGGTCAGACACGGATGCAGGGTTTCTTCCAAAAATCAATTACCATCTCTTTCGTTTTTTGTACATTAAGATCCAGGTAATTATCAGCACACCAATTGGCAAAGGCATTCACATGTTAAAAATAAATGTGGTCAGAATTTGATAGATCTTGAAGAGCAGAGTTGTCAGAGTATTTAATAACAGGAGTAGTGTTAGTGCCAGTGCAGTCGTTTGTGCACAGAGCTCTGTCCTCTGTCCTAGAATAGAGGGTGGAGAGTCAACTGACCACTACAACTGACCACTTCAGTGACCTTCAACTCTGTCCTCTGTCCTAGAAATTGAGGGTGGACAGTCAACTTAGCTCCAGTTCAGCTTCATCTGGGTGTGTGGAACATCCCGAATCAATGGTGAGGATTACTAGCTGTACGCCTCAACACTTCAACACTGGCTGCTCCACAACCCATGAAATAGAATGGAGGGAGTCAACTGACCACTACAACCGACCACTACAGTGACCTTCAACTCTGTCCTCTGTCCTAGAATAGAGGGTGGACAGTCAACTGAGCTCCAGTTCAGCTTCATCTCGGTGTGTGGAACATCCCGAATCAGTGGTGAGGATTACTAGCTGTACACTTCAACACTGGATGCTCCACGACCCATGAAATAGGCAAGAGACTATCAAATGTAATTAAGATGTAGACCTCAGAACATATTATACCAGCAATGATGAACAGTTAAATGCTTAAATGAACAGTATGGGTAGGTTCAAACACCCCTTCCCATATTTCGCTGAGGGTGCTTTGAAAACCACCAATGTAAAAGGGGTGTTTGTTTTTAACCTCTCCCTTTTTGCCTTAACGCCGATTCACACTATTCGAACGGGAATGCAGATTTTTAAAAGTTAACTATTCTCTTTGGAAACAATTGATTTGACATCGTCGCTACTGCTGGATATAATTGTGATGTGTTGGTAACAAGGTGCGGTTGGTTTTTATTTTAAGATAAGTTTTGAAGAAAATCTCCCTGGGATTCCATCCACTTAAGAATTTTGGCGTCGTTGGATTTTCTCCACTTTTCTGCCAGAGTGTTGAACGTGTACATGAAGGGGTTGATGGCGGAATTCAACGGTAATACAAATATGGCCAAACCTACGTTGATTTCGCCTGGAATGGGAACACCAGCTAATGCTAACATTCCACACAATCCAATAGGAAACCAACACAGGAAATCAGTCAGTGCAATAGTTATCAAGCGCCGTGCTATGACCATGTCCTGTGACACTTTGGTAGAGTTGGTCTTCAAAGCACTGCTCTGTATTGTCCAGTAGATGAAAGCCTGGCCCACAGAGATAAACACAAACAGAACAAAGTTGAACACAATCATTATGCTGAAGGAATAAGCTTTTCCTTTGAACTCTTTCCTCGTCACAGGCAGCGGAATACAGATCCCTGTCTGGCTGTAGAACTCCCAGTGCGACGTCATGGGAAGTAAGGGAACCAGGGCAAACACACAGCCAGTCAGCCAGATCAACACACAGACCATCGCCGCTGATGTTCTCTCAAACCGGAGTGTGCTGAATGGAAAGCAGAGAACTATGAAACGATCCGCAGTGATCAGACAGATGATGAGGGCTGACACTTCACAGGACAACAGAGACAGAAAACCAGCCACCTTACAGGCCACACTCTGTTTCCAGGTGTTGTCCTGATGGAGGTATCGGCCACGGAAGGAGTCATCAGCGATTCCAATGACAGCCATGTAAACTCCCATCAGAAAGTCGGCCAAGGTTAGGTTGATGACAAACACACTAAACCCAGAGTAAGAGGTCTTGCCTTTGGTAAAGATCCGTGCACAGAAACAGAAGACATTGCCTGACACAGTCAGACAGGTGGTCAGCCTCAGAAATCCACGGTACATCCACGACTGTAACAAATCTTCACACGAGGAAACCTCATCACTGGGGGCATGGCATGATGAAGGATCAAAGTTATCAGGAAGGATTACTTTACAGCATAACTTAAAGTTGTCAGTAGAAATGAAACGGAGATGGGAAAGGCCTTTGAAAATGTCAGGTGAAAATATATTTAAGGGACTTCTATCTAAGTATAATTCATTTAGCTGTGGTATGTGCTGAAACCCGTGTTCACTGATTGTATGAAGCGAGGTAATAAATGTTAAGTTAAGTTTCTGCAGGCTATATAGCCTGAAGAAGGCTGTAGAGTCCAGAATTGTCAGTTCTGTAAGGGACAAATCTATGAAGGTTAGGCTACTTTGCTGAATAACTAAGAAAGGATCAGCAGTAAGTGAAGAGATAGGATTACCAGACAAGACTAAAGACTGCAGGGTTTTCAAACTGATAACAGACGACACGTTAAAATGCTGCAGCTTGTTATCCCTGAGGTCCAGAAGTCGTACATTTGACCACTTCAGTTCAGATAACTTGGTCAGAGAACACCTGGCCAGGACCAGGTGAATCAGGTAGACATTACTGCTGAGATCAGATGTCGTCAACCCCGAACCTGTGCCATCCAAAGATCGAATCTGAGGGAAGAGTACTGCTTGGAAAGGCTGACGACAAAGGAAGCTGTGGCCTTGACAGAGACAGCCTTGAGGACAGGAGGTCATGTCACAGCCTAGTTCATCATCATGCATTGGGCAGTGAGGCCATCCATCACACAGGTTGTCGTTGTGGACACATATCAGTGAAGAACGGCATCGAAATAATCCTGGATATGTCCTGTCTGTACATCCCTGCTCGTCCTCATGCTGTCTGCAGTCATACATTCCGTTACATCGTGTGTACACCGGCAGACAGTCCCTGAATGGTCCAGGACACAGGTAATGACTGTCAGGACAGGATTCATTGGACTTCATCTGGGTTGTGGTGAACTGGGAGATGCCATCAAAGCTGACCAGGAAAGGGGGAGGAAATCTCTTCTTGCAGATTACGATCACTTTGAAGGTGTGGCAATTCGTTTCATCTGATTCGTCCTGACAGTGGGATGTTTGATCACACACTTTGTCATACGCCACACACTGTCCTGATGTACACGTGAACAACGTGTTGTGACAAAGATTGTGTCCACAGAAAGATTCATCATTCACACAGTCAGGTATGAAGTCACATATCAGGGTGTAGGACAGACGGGTAGAACACTCATCACTGCAGCTAAACGTGGGAACTAAAGGCACAGAGGGATGCATGGGTTCAGTCAAATGGATGGACGATGTTTCGTTGGAATACCGACATGGAGGAACCAACTGGGGACCACATAGTTCATGGCGGTGGGAACCACACAACAGAAATGTGTGTGTCACCTGACCGTTGTGGCACACAGTCAATGAGGGTTGATTTGTTAACAGCCAGGGCTGTGTATTAGCAATGCGAAGTCTGTTTGAATGAGAGGAACTGGCGTAAGTTTGGTTTGGTCTTACTACACACATCAACCCGTCACCTAAAATGAGTCTACCTAACACGTCTGAACATGGAGTAAAGAAAATAGCCATGCTTATCAAAGAGATCGAGACACAAGTTTCTTCACCGTAATTATTTATATTAGTTTCTACAGAGTGGTGAAGGACTGTTCTGTCTGCATTGTGCACACTGTGTCTGTACATATTAGGCATAGACTGACTTTTGACATACAGACCAGCCACAAGATCCCCTAGTTTATTCCAGTGTTTGTTGGACACGTTGGCAATCACATTATAAGGATCGTAGACACACACAGGAAATCCTATGGAACCCTTGTACAAACTGCAGTATTCACTGGCTTTGTCGATTCCACCAATCCTGTCACCTTCCAATATCTGACCAATAAAGACAACCCTATAACACCGTCCACACAGGGCCAGCATTCCCTGACACTGGTCACTGCTGTAAGGACAATGCTCTGTTTCATCTCTCCCATCTTCACACTCTGTCATCAGGTTACAGGCCATGTGATGCTGGAAGCTGGCATAGTGACCAACAGAACAGTTCCACAGACCACTGGGCAGCTTCTGGGGTGTTTGTCGCTCAGGGAAGAAAGAGAAAAACAATTGGAAAAAGGTTTCATTAATTGGTTGTAAAAGTGTATGCAATAAGTCAATAGGACCATAAAAACTTCTGATAACGTTAATAGAGAAGTGTTCATCGATGAAGAGATATATATGTGCATATTCATAATTGATGTTAAAATATGTACAGACCTTAGCTTCATTGATGTAATGGTCAGAACAGTTAGATGGAATAGAACAGCGACACAGAACAATGCTGATGGAATCAAATTTTCTGTGAAATCGTGCCAGACTGACCACACTGAACATGACAGCGTGCCGGTGTGGCACACATATCAGTCTGTGCCAAGGTCCAGTGTCATTCTCCTTGATATTTCTGCCAAAGGTCAGAGACCCTGACAGTGGTGATGTCATCAGCACAACAGTATGTTCAGATTCTGATGTAGTAATATTTCAAGAACGGAAAAACAATTCAAGAGAATTATGAGTACAACAATTATCAAGGTCATCGACATGACTAAAAATAGAATTCACGCCAGGGTGATATTGTGTGAAGAAATATGGTGTTTTTCATTAAAATAAAAACACAATAACAACTAGTGTACATTTGTCTAAAAAATTGACACAAAATTTTATGCATTTTTTAAATTACTTTAGTTCATACTTATTAATGCACAAAAACGAGCATTCGCACGCACGCACGCATGCACAGTAACCACACACTTGATTGCGTGAGAATATTTTAAACACACCATCACTTCGTGTGGGTTTAAGTACTTTATAAATCTTCGTGAATGTTTCTCTTATTAACGGATGGAGCCTGATCTATGCATGGAGCATGATGATAATGTGAGTGTCATTGCGATCTTCTAAGCTATTAGATTATCAAGTTCGTGAATAAAATAGTTTAAGCCAACATAAAGCACTTCAGCCATTCATGGTATATAATAGTATGACCAGCCAGCAACAAGAGCAGCAATGATAATATAAATCAAATAGACCAGGCATTGTAACCATTCATTGTATGTAATAGTAACACCAGCCAGCAACAAGAGCAACAATGATACTATTAATCAAATAGACCAGGCATTTTAACCATTCATTGTATGTAATAGTAACACCAGCCAGCAACAAGAGCAACAATGATACTATTAATTAAATAGACCAGGCATTTTCATAACAAACGTTGTTCCAGTATATCGAAATAAAACAAGAACATTGTTTGGCTTCCATTGTTTTCCCCCATGGTTAGAAACAGAAAAGGAAGAAAGTGTTATTCATACTAAAATAGTGTTAGTGCTCAAACTTCACTATCAACATTAGCAGACAACTGTAACCCTGTACTGCACAGTGCCTCGTTTGAACAAAGACGAGCATCTTTGGTCTGAATGGCGGCAGGAGATCTCAATGAAATGAATACTGTGAATAGCAGGCCTGTTCCCTGTCAACACTGTGATTTATCCCATCTCTCTCCCTCCCTCTCTCTCTCTCTCTCCTACACACGCACACGCACACGCACACGCACGCACACGCACACACACACACAAACACACACACACACACACACACACACACACACACACACACACACACACACACACACACACACACACAAAGTACCAAGCATTGCCAAACCTCATTGTCGTAAACCAAGTGAAAATTGCCGTAAATCAAGTGCTGTTTGAAGCATTTCCTTTCATGTTATTTACGACGAGAAAATTGTTTCACTCCTTTGCATTCGAGAGAGCGAATACGAGAGAGAGAGAGAGAGAGAGAGAGAGAGAGAGAGAGAGAGAGAGAGAGAGAGAGAGAGAGAGAGAGAGAGAGAGAGAGAGAGAGAGAGAGAGAGAGAGAGAGAGAGAGAGAGAATGAATGAATGATTGAATGAATGAATGTTTTCTTTATTGAGGATAATAGATTAAGCATCTCTTTTTTTTTGCTAGAGAGAGAGAGAGAGAGAGAGAGAGAGAGAGAGAGAGAGAGAGAGAGAGAGAGAGAGAGAGAGAGAGAGAGAGAGAGAGAGAGAGAGAGAGAGAGAGAGAGAAGGGACATGCATCTTTTTAAATGCTTACCGACATATGTGCCGGTATGTGTTTCTCTGTTTGAAGTATGCATGCACTCACATGATTACACACGAACACAATTTGTTTTTCAGATGTTATAAAGAATGTGCACCTACAAACCACAATAGTACAGGTTGCTATGTAGTAACAATAGAGGTTGGCTCAATATGTTTGCTAAAATTGATTTTTTGGTGTCGTTGCATTGGTTATAGTACCCGTAGCCTAAAAAGCATAGGGTTCAAATTTTCACAGCCCCCTGTCCTCTTTGGAGGAGGGAGGGGGAAGGGATCTGGCCTATGAAAACCTTATACCAGACGGAATCAATTTTATTTTTTCTGTAATCTTGCCTATTTGTTCTGCAACAAATAGGCCAGTTTTAATATTTGTTATGAATCCGAGTATACTATGACATCTACTAATTGTTCCAAAACTTAGTGTTCACGATTTATACTATTTAAAGACCTATTTTCAAATGTGCCAAGAAAATAGCTCTGGTACAACACCATTGCTAAGATAATGTTTGATTGCTTTTGTTTACATTCAATTAAATTAGAGTATATAGCCTAATACCAACATATGAATCTAAATATTGTAATTCTATGATGAGTAGTGGTTGTGGTCGAGGGAAGGGGGGTGTCCTTGTCACGCTGTCACTGCAGAATCGAGAGAATCAACTTGTCCTGCAAGTTGTGTTTTCGCAATGACATCAACCTTTTTAATGGACATTTTTCCATGGTGTAGATTTGGTTGTAAATATTTACAACTGAATTAAAGGACCTTCTGTGAACATTGTCACAAAATGATACAATAGGCTAAAAGCAATTTCTAAGCCTAAAATGCCATATATGATATGATATAATAATAACACATATCTTTTAACTGTACAAAAGGTCAGCCCGATGGGTTCTCAAGGAACAGGCACTGATCAATTTGTGATGATTAACACAACTTATGCATAACATTTACACTTGTTTTCATTCATCAAACAGGTAGAATCAAGTCTTAAACCTAAAGAGCAGTAAGGTACGATTACTTGCCCACACATTAAAGCTGTTTTTTTGTATATTTAACAGCACGTGTGAATGTTTCGTTGTTCATATTTCCAGCCAGAATATTCTTCATGTTCATGATAATGATCTTTCGTGACAAAAGGAAACTTCGGCTACCATTTACAAGAGACCATAAATTCCTGATACTATTTGTTAAACGTTGATTAGTATACCCTGTTAGCGTATTATAAACACTTTAAAGTCCAGTTCGCATGATATTAGGACTTATACCATGACTGCAGTATTTTGCATAGACTCTAATTGCTGATGACATGGCTTCTGTGCATGACGGAAACACAGTCAGTGAGGACAATATCAGCTCAGATATGCACCAGGCATTTAACAAAATGAGTAGACAGTGATGTGATTCTGGTTTGCATTGAAGGTCACGTTATCCTATCTCTGGACGAATCGCTTAAGAATAAAACTCGAGAGAAGCCAGTTACCACACCAACAGTTACATAATCATCCACAGAGGAAGCTTGTTGTGTCTCTAAAGAACTGTGATGTCACCACCCGAGAGTAAAAGGCATCGCTTAGGACATGTAGGACAACATACCTGTCCTATCATACCATACCTGCTTATAAATTACTGAAGCACTTTCATTGTGACCTTAAGACCAAATGGTGCAACTTTGAACGCCCATAACGCGGCTGAAACCTTCATTGCTCATCAGGTCAGGGCTTAAGTGTTAGAAAAAGCTTGGAACATCTGTTTACCTGGGCGCCTGACAAAATGTGTTAGCTTTACTTTTGCATATAATTTCACCCTGTTACCTTGGTACTGAGACATGTCTCAGATCCTAGACTGACAGAAACATAAAGTGGGACATTTTGGTGAATGAACCACATTCAGCTCAAGATAAAGTATTGAAACAAAGATGGTAAGACCCCTTTTGTCATGGATGCTGAATGAATGATTTCTTGCTCTCTTCTCTCCAGTTGTGTTATTGGGTGATTCTCCCAGATGTACATTTATTAAAAGCCAAGCATAATAGACACTAGGCATTTTTTTAATGATAACCTGCTGCAGGTGTGAGATCGATTTTGTTGTGGTTATACTATGAGCCCCTGTGCAACCCGATTTGGGCTTGGTGTCTTCCATAACAATATGAGTACTTTCACAATTTGGAAGAAGGTTTAATGCAACATTTATGAAATTGCTCTTTTGTTTGGAGATTCTCCTTTGTTATTTTTGGTGAATGAACAATAAATGAATATGAGGAAAGTTCTTGCAAGAAACACAAGCTCTGAAATATCCACACGTGTATTTAATCATGAAAATATGAGGTTGTAACATTGAAAAAGATTTAACGCTTTTGTTTTGGATTTTTCTTTTGTTTTAAATGTTTGTTGAATATTTGTGATAGTACAAGTGATGCAGGAGCCGTACTATAACGTCACAACATAATTAATGTCTGTTCCTTATGAATATTTCAAAAGGACACATTGTAAAAAAAAAGCTAACAATGATAACATTGTTCCACTTGACGTTTTCACAGATAGCATGTGAAACTCCTACATATAGGTCAATAAAACAATGTCACCAATGTCATTTAAATCATTGAACAGCAAGAAGTGTCATGACCTGGGCATGGGCAGGCCCCCACAAAGTGTAAGGAGTTCAGGGCATAGTGGATTGACAGTGACATTTTATCTGAAGACATGCTTTTGTCCAGCTCTCCATATATTTTCTCTGTATTATTAACTACTGAACAGTACAAAAACAGCCAGAAATGTCAGCCAGAATCATTCAAAACCTAAATTTGTTCCACCTGTGTCAAACAGTATGTGAAATTACAGAGAAAATAGGACTGAACTCTGGCTGACATTGAGGTTTTATAGGCCAGATTCACCCCACTCCCCCAAAGGTGGTAGAGGGCTGGAAAAATTTGAACCCTATGGTTACCCTAATTAGTACATCAAAACGTAACAAATCAATTTTAGCAAACATATTGAGCCAGATGACATAACATCCCAGACTATGATGATATATTAATAATGGCGTCAGATGAAACAGGGGTAGATTTGGTCCAACATTACTGTGCTCTATATTTTTCATATAGAACTAAACTCCCAAAATGAGTAGGCTTCTACAGTCTACTGCAATAGGAGGACTTTTCAACAGAATTTGATTAGGATTCAAACAAGAGCAGTTCACTAATTCAACAGCACATCGCCTGAGAACAACTACATCCTTTTGCTTAGAAACCACTACACCCTCCCTACACCCCCAAATCGAAACGTTTGTACATAAGTCATTTTACCATTAGGTAAACTTAGCCTATCTTGAAAATGTATTGTTGGGTCCAGTTATAACAGATAATATCTGTTAGCGAATACTTGTATGTGTGAAAGTTCTGGTAAAGAAAACATTCATATGACATGGAGCAGCAGATAAATGTGACAAAACAATTGCTCAGACCAAAACACTAATGAAATATTTCCGCACAGATTTTAGAACGAAAATCGCTATAATCAAACAGAAATCACGGTGGAAAAGAAGCACCTTCTCTTTTCATGTTCCTTGTGTGTGTTGTGTGTGTGTGTGTGTGTGTGTGTGTGTGTGTGTGTGTGTGTGTGTGTGTGTGTGTGTATGTGTGTGTGTGTGTGTGTGTGTGTGTGTGTGTGTGTGTGTGTGGTGTGTGTGTGTGTGTGTGTGTGATGGGACCGTAACAAAATTATCCTATGTTCGAGGACTGAATACAATTGACTTTAGTAGAGCATTCCAAACTGTTATCATTTCCTTTCTATGTGTTAATCCGTCATATCCCATCCTTCATGCTGTTGATATAGCGTTGAGTGATTCTATGCTATTGAAAGAGGGGTCGAGTATTCCATATGTCACAGTTATTCACCAAACGTCGGCCGTTCTTATCAGTCCAAGTTGCAAATAAGCTTGCTATGGGTTTCATTCATTTTCCTGTGCATGCAGTTTTGCAATGTAAAATATTGTCCAGTTGACAACACTTGTATTGCCATTATGTCCTTTAACGTGCGTAAAGTGCGTGAGTTACGAGACCTCGGTCTGTGTCGTCTCATTCGAAAGACTTAGTGTTCAGATCATCATGTCTAATAGAGAGTGGGAAGAAACACTTTGTGTTGTTGCCACGAAATGACCCCATATTGTTTTGCTTAGATCCCTGTGACCACTATACCTTATGTTGCAATTTGATCCCGTACCTATCATCTCTTTGCTGACAGGTCCAAGAATGGTTGACCACCATACCCAATGTTGCAATTTGATCCCGTACCTACCAACTCTTTGCTGACAGGTCCAAGGATGGATGACCAGTCTGCCCTCCTCACCCCCCAGCGTTCTCCCTCACTGAGAACCGTGTGTCCAGGGATAGACTACGTGTGGAGGGACAGCACCATCAACTACACCATCCTTCAGACCAACACTTCACACTGTGACCGCTATCGGTCTCCATCCATGGCACACTCTGGTGTAGTGTTCACTGTTTGTGGATCGTCTTCTTCTGTCTGTGCTCTGCATTTAAAACTAAATAAGCCCTTAAGTGCTCATGTTCAGCGGGTTGCATACTGGTGTGATGCACGAGACTGGAAAACATCCATGTTTGTGATACAGAGATATCAGTTTCCTCTTTCGGAACACTGGTGGTGCGGTTATCACACTCTTCAAGAAATATTCATGCACACGATAAGCAAAGAAAGCATTCTCTTAGAACACAGGAACAACCCTTTGGTTCGAATTGTTTTCAGCCTTATAGATCGCCCACATGTAATTCTGAACTTAGTATGTAACCATTCAGGGTATGTAATAGTACCAGCAAGAAACATGAACCTAATAAGTGATGAATTGACAGTGCCTCCAGCACACATATTCATGATCAGTGTACAACACTCCTTTGAACCAATGTTATGTGAAAGGTCTAAAACATTAAACCTACTGAAGTGCAAGGAAACAAACGCACCCCAGCAAATCCTTGCGAAAGTTTGCCCTGATGGTTCAATGTCGGCTATAGTTGTCATGACACAATGTCTTCAAATTGATGTCGGTTTTTACTATTCAAAGCATACATTCCATATTTCCATGCTCCCTGAACGTGTCCAACCAGTGAAGGTGTCCAAGGGCAGGTACAACTGCTCTGTCAGTCACTACGCTCAATTCCAGGATCACCTGCACTGCAACCTGAGACCAGAGTGTGACAGTGGACAGGATGAAACAGAGCTCTGTCCTTTCAGCAGTCCTCAATGCATGGGGCTGGTGGCTTCACGAAACAAATGTCTGAGGCTGATCTATGCAGAACGATCAACAATACAGGACATGGATCACAAATGCAGGGGAGTTGGTGGGAAACTGACTTCAATGGAAACTAGGAAGGAACAGGAACAGGCTTTGCATATTTTAAAGAACTTTCATTTTTTTAAGATATTCATACACCTGACTTCAGGTTGGGTTGGTGTGCAATATCTTTACGGAAAGTTTTTGAAGTGGTCTGGTGACACGGTGATTTACAACATGAATCATTTCAAAGTTTCTGAGCCTTACATTCCCTCACGAATCGCCCAGAGTATTTATCTACGCAGAATGGAAATACATTATGGTGCAAACACTCAAAAACATGGTGCTTTGTGTGATATCAGATCAGAGCACATTGATAATCATCCTTTGCTTACCGTCGTGCTCAGTATAATCCCATCTAAATCAACCATTGCAAGCAGACATCAGGAATTACATCCTTGCAGAAATCACCATTTGATGCACACGTTTTTGTTTTGTGGTTTGGGCACATATTGTGGAAAACGTAACCACTCTCAGTTTTGCTTGTTCATCAATGTCAGCGACAACCAGACCTCTCCTAGTCCTACAACAGCTGGTGGAAAAACTAAAACAAACTTGTACGCCATGTTTAGATGTGATGACCATTTCACCACAATACATTACACTTTCGTCTGTGATTTTAAACAAGATTGCTCAGATAATGGGGATGAGACATTTTGTGAATGTTCCTCATGTCATGGTTTTCTGTGT
>CM065709.1:29529557-29553066 GCA_017654935.2 Phymorhynchus buccinoides | reverse complement strand
TTTCCATGTTGAACTGTTATATGTCTTTCAGGGATAAAGTGCGATGCGCCCCCATCTCTACATCAGCATGACATTGTCTGTGTGTCCCCGTAATTATGTCCCTATATTATGTCCCCGTCTCCATACACCCATGTCCCTATATGCCACCATCTCTGTGTCCCATCTCTATATGTCACAGTGTCAGTGTGTCCCATCATACGGAACTCCATAGCATCTTCATCATCATCGCTGTCATCCGCCTCATTTCCATCAATCATTAAAAAAAAGAAAAAAAAGTCTCAAATTCTGTGGCCTTGAATGCCCTGCTCTCATGGTGACTCTCAGTTTCGGCTTCCAATCCAGTCTATGCCTTGGTGCGTTCGGGTCAAAGTCATAGGGATCAGTGTGTTCTGGGGAGCGACTGAGAGAATAGTGTCGTCAGTAGGGGAATTAGTAGGTGTGTGTCCCGAACAGGCTCCGCTGAACTCCATCGAGGTGACTCAGCAGCAGTGCAGTGTCTCCTCGGTTGGATGCCTCCTGATGGCCTAATATAGATTCGCTCCCCTTGGACTGCTGGTCTCAGATTCTGCGACCTGAACAAGCCGAGGTGTGGCTGCGAGTTGGGATTCGGAATGAGCGGCGTGGGAGCAACGCCACTGTACGCCCCAGAAGATGGGACAGCAAAACAAAAACGTTTATAGTATAAAAATTATAAAACAAAATTTCGGAGAGAAAAATATATTATAACATCGCATGATATATATTATAAGTTTAATGAAATTTAGATGCAGTTGTCATAAATTACCAATTGAAACAGGACGACGACTTGGACTTGACCTACAGGACCGTTTGTGTGACGTATATAACATGCGTGTTATTGGTGATGAATATCATTAATTTATTTTTGTAATTGAATGTCCATATTTTGAAGAAAATCGAAGTATTTTCCCCATATATTATTTAACTAACAAATATATATATATTTGTTTTTGTCAATTCATGTCTGTCAAAATTCCAATTGAAAATAGCAAACCTTATAATATCAGGAAAAGTTGTTTGACAATAGACTGCAGCTTAGTTGGGTTTTGTTTGATGAATGTGTGTATTGTTTTGCTTGTGGCCACACGTTTTATATTCTGTTCATCTGTTCATTCTGTTCATCAGGGTGTGTAGAGTGGCACAGGGGTAACGCGTTCGCCTCGTATGCAATAAACCTGAGTTCGAACCTGGGTACAAGGGATTTTTCCTCTCACTCTGCACTAGGCCTTATGGCCTGAACAGTTGGAGTCTTTAAGATGAGACAATACACCGAGGTCCCATGTGCCCATGCACTTAGCACACGCTAAGCCCAGTGGCAACGAAAAAAGTTGTCATTTGGTCAAAATTTACCCCCAACCCCCTTTCCTTCCTCATCAGTCACACAAAAATCGCATGCAAAAAAAGACTGATGCGCTTCTAGCTGCGACGCATTTCCCAGGTGTGAGCAACCCGGATTTCACAGAGACACCTCTGTGACTATAACGTACCAATACCAATGCCAAGCCTTCATGCTCCCAAGAAGGTTCGAAGAATTATAATTGAAATTGAAAATTGAAAGTATAAAACTGTGTGTGTGTGTGCGTGTGCGTGCACGCCTGCGTGTGTGTGTGTGTCATAAAAGTCAAGACCCACTTCTTTTTCAAATATCAACTGTCATTTATTTTTTTCAACAAAACCAATCTAGATTTGAACATTTTCAGGAGTTTGACTTCCTCGTCGTTATTTCTTTGTTCAGTCCAGCAAGTCCACACAAACAACAGTGGGTGCAGAGCAGAGCTGAGTGGCAACAAAAACACAACCATGGTCTGATAGATCTTGTCCATTGCAGTAACACCATTGGCAACCATCGCCATGACCACTCCAAATAAAAACCAGCACATCACCTCTGGTAATGCTATATTCCTTGTGAGGAGAACAGAGGAATACAGAGTTTTATTCTTAATGTCTAGAGTGATTCTGTTCTTTGGTGTTCGTCTGTAGATGAGAAGTTGTCCGGCCAAAATGATAAAGCATACAGTTATATTGATTGCTGCGATCATTTGAAACCACGTATAGTTTTTATGGGTCTTGTACCGTTGAAATAAAGCCAGACGACACAGACCAGACTGTTCAGAGAGGCCCCAGTGTGACAGTCCAGGGAGAAATGGTATCATGGCGAATGCTATCCCAGTAAACCACATTCCTGCACAAGCTACTCTTATTGAAAGCTTAGTGAATATCCAGGACCCTGTTTGAAAGTAAAGGACAATGGTATGATCCAAGGTGATCAACAAGACAATGAACACTGACAGATTTCTGGACAACAAGAAGATAAAACCACTGGCCTTGCAGGCTACACTTTGGGTCCATTTGTTTTCAAAATGGAGATAGTTTCCGTAAGTTAAACGATCAATTGTCAAATTCATAGCAACATGATTTCCCATAAGTAAATTCCCAAGACATAAATGGGGGAAAGAAGTCAGGAGAGTGCTTCTAAACATGCCTTTGAAGTACAATGATGCAATAAGGCACACTGAATTCCCACCAATGGCAGACACGGCAACAAACCAAAAGAAAATGGAGTGCACTTCAGATGGTAACAGAGAGCTACACGAAGGAAGCACAGCATGATCTGCCCTACAGTTTGTTGATTTGAATTGTTTGGGAAGTAAGTTCTCACAGCAAACTCTGTACTCTGAAGAATAGATTATCTTCAGTCGGGACAGTCCTGACAATAGATCCAAAGGAAAGACGTTGATTGAATTCTTTGTAATGTCTAATTCCTGCAACTCTGGCATGTTTTTAAAGCCTACAACTCCAACAGTTTGAATAAGAGATGAAGAAAGATTCATAAATACTAAACGAGGTAAATACGTGGATAAATAGTCGTCAATTAGAGTAAGGTGTGTTTCCGTCATGTGAATGTGGCTCAGTGAGTAGTGAATATTTCGTGCTGTTTTACTGGTGATGTGATGAAGAGGGTTCTTTGTAACGGACAGGGTTTTCAAATTGGGCATTTGAAGAAATACAGCCACATCAAGAGTTGTCAGGTTGTTGTTGTCGAGATAAACAAACCGTAAATTGTTGAGCTTCGAACCTGTAATGTTATGCAGAGAACAAAACAAAAGGCTAAGATAAATAAGGGACGAGTTTGTATGAAGATCGGATAGTGACATAGCAGAGTTAGCTGCATCCAAATACCGAAGGTAAGGAAAGAGACTGGCTGGAAAAGGACTGGTGCACTGGAAAGAGTGGCCTTGACACAGACAACCTTCAGGACAGATCATGTCACACATCAGTTCATCATCCCTCTGAGGGCACTGACCAAAGCCATCACACAGATGGTTTACATGAAGACAGACTGTAGACTCTAGACATTGATAGTAATGAGGGCATTGGACCGCCTCACACTCTTGTTCATCTTCCCCATACACACAGTCAGAGAGCCCATTGCATCGAGTGTAGACAGGCAGACAGTAGAGCCACTCTGTGGTACAGCTGTAATGAGTGTCAGGACAGGACTGCTCATCAGTCATCACCTGCTGACTAAAGTACCCTGCTCCGTCTAGGTTGATGTAACATCGTTGTTGTTTGATTCTATTGTCCATTGAGTGCTGAAATGTCTCTTTTTCTGGACATTCCACTTCATCAGAATCATCTGTGCAATCTGAATATTCATTACATCGTTGACTGTGCAAGACGCACTGATCATTTGAACACAGAAAACCATGACATGAGGAACATTCACAAAATGTCTCATCCCCATTATCTGAGCAATCTTGTTTAAAATCACAGACGAAAGTGTAATGTATTGTGGTGAAATGGTCATCACATCTAAACATGGCGTACAAGTTTGTTTTAGTTTTTCCACCAGCTGTTGTAGGACTAGGAGAGGTCTGGTTGTCGCTGACATTGATGAACAAGCAAAACTGAGAGTGGTTACGTTTTCCACAATATGTGCCCAAACCACAAAACAAAAACGTGTGCATCAAATGGTGATTTCTGCAAGGATGTAATTCCTGATGTCTGCTTGCAATGGTTGATTTAGATGGGATTATACTGAGCACGACGGTAAGCAAAGGATGATTATCAATGTGCTCTGATCTGATATCACACAAAGCACCATGTTTTTGAGTGTTTGCACCATAATGTATTTCCATTCTGCGTAGATAAATACTCTGGGCGATTCGTGAGGGAATGTAAGGCTCAGAAACTTTGAAATGATTCATGTTGTAAATCACCGTGTCACCAGACCACTTCAAAAACTTTCCGTAAAGATATTGCACACCAACCCAACCTGAAGTCAGGTGTATGAATATCTTAAAAAAATGAAAGTTCTTTAAAATATGCAAAGCCTGTTCCTGTTCCTTCCTAGTTTCCATTGAAGCCAGTTTCCCACCAACTCCCCTGCATTTGTGATCCATGTCCTGTATTGTTGATCGTTCTGCATAGATCAGCCTCAGACATTTGTTTCGTGAAGCCACCAGCCCCATGCATTGAGGACTGCTGAAAGGACAGAGCTCTGTTTCATCCTGTCCACTGTCACACTCTGGTCTCAGGTTGCAGTGCAGATGATCCTGGAATTGAGCGTAGTGACTGACAGAGCAGTTGTACCTGCCCTTGGACACCTTCACTGGTTGGACACTTTCAGGGAGCATGGAAATATGGAATGTATGCTTTGAATAGTAAAAACCGACATCAATTTGAAGACATTGTGTCATGACAACTATAGCCGACATTGAACCATCAGGGCAAACTTTCGCAAGGATTTGCTGGGGTGCGTTTGTTTCCTTGCACTTCAGTAGGTTTAATGTTTTAGACCTTTCACATAACATTGGTTCAAAGGAGTGTTGTACACTGATCATGAATATGTGTGCTGGAGGCACTGTCAATTCATCACTTATTAGGTTCATGTTTCTTGCTGGTACTATTACATACCCTGAATGGTTACATACTAAGTTCAGAATTACATGTGGGCGATCTATAAGGCTGAAAACAATTCGAACCAAAGGGTTGTTCCTGTGTTCTAAGAGAATGCTTTCTTTGCTTATCGTGTGCATGAATATTTCTTGAAGAGTGTGATAACCGCACCACCAGTGTTCCGAAAGAGGAAACTGATATCTCTGTATCACAAACATGGATGTTTTCCAGTCTCGTGCATCACACCAGTATGCAAACCCGCTGAACATGAGCACTTAAAGGCTTATTTAGTTTTAAATGCAGAGCACAGACAGAAGAAGACGATCCACAAACAGTGAACACTACACCAGAGTGTGCCATGGATGGAGACCGATAGCGGTCACAGTGTGAAGTGTTGGTCTGAAGGATGGTGTAGTTGATGGTGCTGTCCCTCCACACGTAGTCTATCCCTGGACACACGGTTCTCAGTGAGGGAGAACGCTGGGGGGTGAGGAGGGCAGACTGGTCATCCATCCTTGGACCTGTCAGCAAAGAGTTGGTAGGTACGGGATCAAATTGCAACATTGGGTATGGTGGTCAACCATTCTTGGACCTGTCAGCAAAGAGATGATAGGTACGGGATCAAATTGCAACATAAGGTATAGTGGTCACAGGGATCTAAGCAAAACAATATGGGGTCATTTCGTGGCAACAACACAAAGTGTTTCTTCCCACTCTCTATTAGACATGATGATCTGAACACTAAGTCTTTCGAATGAGACGACACAGACCGAGGTCTCGTAACTCACGCACTTTACGCACGTTAAAGGACATAATGGCAATACAAGTGTTGTCAACTGGACAATATTTTACATTGCAAAACTGCATGCACAGGAAAATGAATGAAACCCATAGCAAGCTTATTTGCAACTTGGACTGATAAGAACGGCCGACGTTTGGTGAATAACTGTGACATATGGAATACTCGACCCCTCTTTCAATAGCATAGAATCACTCAACGCTATATCAACAGCATGAAGGATGGGATATGACGGATTAACACATAGAAAGGAAATGATAACAGTTTGGAATGCTCTACTAAAGTCAATTGTATTCAGTCCTCGAACATAGGATAATTTTGTTACGGTCCCATCACACACACACACACACACACACACACACACACACACACACACACACACACACACACACACACACACACACACACACACACACACACACACACACACACACACACACACACACACACCACACACACACACACACACACACACACAAGGAACATGAAAAGAGAAGGTGCTTCTTTTCCACCGTGATTTCTGTTTGATTATAGCGATTTTCGTTCTAAAATCTGTGCGGAAATATTTCATTAGTGTTTTGGTCTGAGCAATTGTTTTGTCACATTTATCTGCTGCTCCATGTCATATGAATGTTTTCTTTACCAGAACTTTCACACATACAAGTATTCGCTAACAGATATTATCTGTTATAACTGGACCCAACAATACATTTTCAAGATAGGCTAAGTTTACCTAATGGTAAAATGACTTATGTACAAACGTTTCGATTTGGGGGTGTAGGGAGGGTGTAGTGGTTTCTAAGCAAAAGGATGTAGTTGTTCTCAGGCGATGTGCTGTTGAATTAGTGAACTGCTCTTGTTTGAATCCTAATCAAATTCTGTTGAAAAGTCCTCCTATTGCAGTAGACTGTAGAAGCCTACTCATTTTGGGAGTTTAGTTCTATATGAAAAATATAGAGCACAGTAATGTTGGACCAAATCTACCCCTGTTTCATCTGACGCCATTATTAATATATCATCATAGTCTGGGATGTTATGTCATCTGGCTCAATATGTTTGCTAAAATTGATTTGTTACGTTTTGATGTACTAATTAGGGTAACCATAGGGTTCAAATTTTTCCAGCCCTCTACCACCTTTGGGGGAGTGGGGTGAATCTGGCCTATAAAACCTCAATGTCAGCCAGAGTTCAGTCCTATTTTCTCTGTAATTTCACATACTGTTTGACACAGGTGGAACAAATTTAGGTTTTGAATGATTCTGGCTGACATTTCTGGCTGTTTTTGTACTGTTCAGTAGTTAATAATACAGAGAAACTATATGGAGAGCTGGACAAAAGCATGTCTTCAGATAAAATGTCACTGTCAATCCACTATGCCCTGAACTCCTTACACTTTGTGGGGGCCTGCCCATGCCCAGGTCATGACACTTCTTGCTGTTCAATGATTTAAATGACATTGGTGACATTGTTTTATTGACCTATATGTAGGAGTTTCACATGCTATCTGTGAAAACGTCAAGTGGAACAATGTTATCATTGTTAGCTTTTTTTTTACAATGTGTCCTTTTGAAATATTCATAAGGAACAGACATTAATTATGTTGTGACGTTATATACGGCTCCTGCATCACTTGTACTATCACAAATATTCAACAAACATTTAAAACAAAAGAAAAATCCAAAACAAAAGCGTTAAATCTTTTTCAATGTTACAACCTCATATTTTCATGATTAAATACACGTGTGGATATTTCAGAGCTTGTGTTTCTTGCAAGAACTTTCCTCATATTCATTTATTGTTCATTCACCAAAAATAACAAAGGAGAATCTTCAAACAAAAGAGCAATTTCATAAATGTTGCATTAAACCTTCTTCCAAATTGTGAAAGTACTCATATTGTTATGGAAGACACCAAGCCCAAATCGGGTTGCACAGGGGCTCATAGTATAACCACAACAAAATCGATCTCACACCTGCAGCAGGTTATCATTAAAAAATGCCTAGTGTCTATTATGCTTGGCTTTTAATAAATGTACATCTGGGAGAATCACCCAATAACACAACTGGAGAGAAGAGAGCAAGAAATCATTCATTCAGCATCCATGACAAAAGGGGTCTTACCATCTTTGTTTCAATACTTTATCTTGAGCTGAATGTGGTTCATTCACCAAAATGTCCCACTTTATGTTTCTGTCAGTCTAGGATCTGAGACATGCCTCAGTATCAAGGTAACAAAGTGAAATTATATGCAAAAGTAGAGCTAACACACTTTGTCAGGCGCCCAGGTAAACAGATGTTCCAAGCTTTTTCTAACACTTAAACCCTGACCTGATGAGCAATGAAGGTTTCAGCCGCGTTATGGGCGTTCAAAGTTGCACCATTTGGTCTTAAGGTCACAATGAAAGTGCTTCAGTAATTTATAAGCAGGTATGGTATGATAGGACAGGTATGTTGTCCTACATGTCCTAAGCGATGCCTTTTACTCTCGGGTGGTGACATCACAGTTCTTTAGAGACACAACAAGCTTCCTCTGTGGATGATTATGTAACTGTTGGTGTGGTAACTGGCTTCTCTCGAGTTTTATTCTTAAGCGATTCGTCCAGAGATAGGATAACGTGACCTTCAATGCAAACCAGAATCACATCACTGTCTACTCATTTTGTTAAATGCCTGGTGCATATCTGAGCTGATATTGTCCTCACTGACTGTGTTTCCGTCATGCACAGAAGCCATGTCATCAGCAATTAGAGTCTATGCAAAATACTGCAGTCATGGTATAAGTCCTAATATCATGCGAACTGGACTTTAAAGTGTTTATAATACGCTAACAGGGTATACTAATCAACGTTTAACAAATAGTATCAGGAATTTATGGTCTCTTGTAAATGGTAGCCGAAGTTTCCTTTTGTCACGAAAGATCATTATCATGAACATGAAGAATATTCTGGCTGGAAATATGAACAACGAAACATTCACGCGTGCTGTTAAATATACAAAAAAACAGCTTTAATGTGTGGGCAAGTAATCGTACCTTACTGCTCTTTAGGTTTAAGACTTGATTCTACCTGTTTGATGAATGAAAACAAGTGTATATGTTATGCATAAGTTGTGTTAATCATCACAAATTGATCAGTGCCTGTTCCTTGAGAACCCATCGGGCTGACCTTTTGTACAGTTAAAAGATATGTGTTATTATTATATCATATCATATATGGCATTTTAGGCTTAGAAATTGCTTTTAGCCTATTGTATCATTTTGTGACAATGTTCACAGAAGGTCCTTTAATTCAGTTGTAAATATTTACAACCAAATCTACACCATGGAAAAATGTCCATTAAAAAGGTTGATGTCATTGCGAAAACACAACTTGCAGGACAAGTTGATTCTCTCGATTCTGCAGTGACAGCGTGACAAGGACACCCCCCTTCCCTCGACCACAACCACTACTCATCATAGAATTACAATATTTAGATTCATATGTTGGTATTAGGCTATATACTCTAATTTAATTGAATGTAAACAAAAGCAATCAAACATTATCTTAGCAATGGTGTTGTACCAGAGCTATTTTCTTGGCACATTTGAAAATAGGTCTTTAAATAGTATAAATCGTGAACACTAAGTTTTGGAACAATTAGTAGATGTCATAGTATACTCGGATTCATAACAAATATTAAAACTGGCCTATTTGTTGCAGAACAAATAGGCAAGATTACAGAAAAAATAAAATTGATTCCGTCTGGTATAAGGTTTTCATAGGCCAGATCCCTTCCCCCTCCCTCCTCCAAAGAGGACAGGGGGCTGTGAAAATTTGAACCCTATGCTTTTTAGGCTACGGGTACTATAACCAATGCAACGACACCAAAAAATCAATTTTAGCAAACATATTGAGCCAACCTCTATTGTTACTACATAGCAACCTGTACTATTGTGGTTTGTAGGTGCACATTCTTTATAACATCTGAAAAACAAATTGTGTTCGTGTGTAATCATGTGAGTGCATGCATACTTCAAACAGAGAAACACATACCGGCACATATGTCGGTAAGCATTTAAAAAGATGCATGTCCCTTCTCTCTCTCTCTCTCTCTCTCTCTCTCTCTCTCTCTCTCTCTCTCTCTCTCTCTCTCTCTCTCTCTCTCTCTCTCTCTCTCTCTCTCTCTCTCTCTCTCTCTCTAGCAAAAAAAAAAGAGATGCTTAATCTATTATCCTCAATAAAGAAAACATTCATTCATTCAATCATTCATTCATTTCTCTCTCTCTCTCTCTCTCTCTCTCTCTCTCGTCTCTCTCTCTCTCTCTCTCTCTCTCTCTCTCTCTCTCTCTCTCTCTCTCTCTCTCTCTCTCTCTCTCTCTCTCTCTCTCTCTCTCTCGTATTCGCTCTCTCGAATGCAAAGGAGTGAAACAATTTTCTCGTCGTAAATAACATGAAAGGAAATGCTTCAAACAGCACTTGATTTACGGCAATTTTCACTTGGTTTACGACAATGAGGTTTGGCAATGCTTGGTACTTTGTGTGTGTGTGTGTGTGTGTGTGTGTGTGTGTGTGTGTGTGTGTGTGTGTGTGTGTGTGTGTTTTGTGTGTGTGTGTGCGTGTGCGTGCGTGTGCGTGTGCGTGTGCGTGTGTAGGAGAGAGAGAGAGAGAGGGAGGGAGAGAGATGGGATAAATCACAGTGTTGACAGGGAACAGGCCTGCTATTCACAGTATTCATTTCATTGAGATCTCCTGCCGCCATTCAGACCAAAGATGCTCGTCTTTGTTCAAACGAGGCACTGTGCAGTACAGGGTTACAGTTGTCTGCTAATGTTGATAGTGAAGTTTGAGCACTAACACTATTTTAGTATGAATAACACTTTCTTCCTTTTCTGTTTCTAACCATGGGGGAAAACAATGGAAGCCAAACAATGTTCTTGTTTTATTTCGATATACTGGAACAACGTTTGTTATGAAAATGCCTGGTCTATTTAATTAATAGTATCATTGTTGCTCTTGTTGCTGGCTGGTGTTACTATTACATACAATGAATGGTTAAAATGCCTGGTCTATTTGATTAATAGTATCATTGTTGCTCTTGTTGCTGGCTGGTGTTACTATTACATACAATGAATGGTTACAATGCCTGGTCTATTTGATTTATATTATCATTGCTGCTCTTGTTGCTGGCTGGTCATACTATTATATACCATGAATGGCTGAAGTGCTTTATGTTGGCTTAAACTATTTTATTCACGAACTTGATAATCTAATAGCTTAGAAGATCGCAATGACACTCACATTATCATCATGCTCCATGCATAGATCAGGCTCCATCCGTTAATAAGAGAAACATTCACGAAGATTTATAAAGTACTTAAACCCACACGAAGTGATGGTGTGTTTAAAATATTCTCACGCAATCAAGTGTGTGGTTACTGTGCATGCGTGCGTGCGTGCGAATGCTCGTTTTTGTGCATTAATAAGTATGAACTAAAGTAATTTAAAAAATGCATAAAATTTTGTGTCAATTTTTTAGACAAATGTACACTAGTTGTTATTGTGTTTTTATTTTAATGAAAAACACCATATTTCTTCACACAATATCACCCTGGCGTGAATTCTATTTTTAGTCATGTCGATGACCTTGATAATTGTTGTACTCATAATTCTCTTGAATTGTTTTTCCGTTCTTGAAATATTACTACATCAGAATCTGAACATACTGTTGTGCTGATGACATCACCACTGTCAGGGTCTCTGACCTTTGGCAGAAATATCAAGGAGAATGACACTGGACCTTGGCACAGACTGATATGTGTGCCACACCGGCACGCTGTCATGTTCAGTGTGGTCAGTCTGGCACGATTTCACAGAAAATTTGATTCCATCAGCATTGTTCTGTGTCGCTGTTCTATTCCATCTAACTGTTCTGACCATTACATCAATGAAGCTAAGGTCTGTACATATTTTAACATCAATTATGAATATGCACATATATATCTCTTCATCGATGAACACTTCTCTATTAACGTTATCAGAAGTTTTTATGGTCCTATTGACTTATTGCATACACTTTTACAACCAATTAATGAAACCTTTTTCCAATTGTTTTTCTCTTTCTTCCCTGAGCGACAAACACCCCAGAAGCTGCCCAGTGGTCTGTGGAACTGTTCTGTTGGTCACTATGCCAGCTTCCAGCATCACATGGCCTGTAACCTGATGACAGAGTGTGAAGATGGGAGAGATGAAACAGAGCATTGTCCTTACAGCAGTGACCAGTGTCAGGGAATGCTGGCCCTGTGTGGACGGTGTTATAGGGTTGTCTTTATTGGTCAGATATTGGAAGGTGACAGGATTGGTGGAATCGACAAAGCCAGTGAATACTGCAGTTTGTACAAGGGTTCCATAGGATTTCCTGTGTGTGTCTACGATCCTTATAATGTGATTGCCAACGTGTCCAACAAACACTGGAATAAACTAGGGGATCTTGTGGCTGGTCTGTATGTCAAAAGTCAGTCTATGCCTAATATGTACAGACACAGTGTGCACAATGCAGACAGAACAGTCCTTCACCACTCTGTAGAAACTAATATAAATAATTACGGTGAAGAAACTTGTGTCTCGATCTCTTTGATAAGCATGGCTATTTTCTTTACTCCATGTTCAGACGTGTTAGGTAGACTCATTTTAGGTGACGGGTTGATGTGTGAAGTAAGACCAAACCAAACTTACGCCAGTTCCTCTCATTCAAACAGACTTCGCATTGCTAATACACAGCCCTGGCTGTTAACAAATCAACCCTCATTGACTGTGTGCCACAACGGTCAGGTGACACACACATTTCTGTTGTGTGGTTCCCACCGCCATGAACTATGTGGTCCCCAGTTGGTTCCTCCATGTCGGTATTCCAACGAAACATCGTCCATCCATTTGACTGAACCCATGCATCCCTCTGTGCCTTTAGTTCCCACGTTTAGCTGCAGTGATGAGTGTTCTACCCGTCTGTCCTACACCCTGATATGTGACTTCATACCTGACTGTGTGAATGATGAATCTTTCTGTGGACACAATCTTTGTCACAACACGTTGTTCACGTGTACATCAGGACAGTGTGTGGCGTATGACAAAGTGTGTGATCAAACATCCCACTGTCAGGACGAATCAGATGAAACGAATTGCCACACCTTCAAAGTGATCGTAATCTGCAAGAAGAGATTTCCTCCCCCTTTCCTGGTCAGCTTTGATGGCATCTCCCAGTTCACCACAACCCAGATGAAGTCCAATGAATCCTGTCCTGACAGTCATTATCTGTGTCCTGGACCATTCAGGGACTGTCTGCCGGTGTACACACGATGTAACGGAATGTATGACTGCAGACAGCATGAGGACGAGCAGGGATGTACAGACAGGACATATCCAGGATTATTTCGATGCCGTTCTTCACTGATATGTGTCCACAATAACAACCTTTGTGATGGATGGCCTCACTGCCCAATGCATGATGATGAACTAGGCTGTGACATGACCTCCTGTCCTCAAGGCTGTCTCTGTCAAGGTCACAGCTTCCTTTGTCCTCAGCCTTTCCAAGCAGTACTCTTCCCTCAGATTCGATCTTTGGATGGTACAGGTTCGGGGTTGACGCCATCCGATCTCAGCAGTAATGTCTACCTGATTCACCTGGTCCTGGCCAGGTGTTCTCTGACCAAGTTATCTGAACTGAAGTGGTCAAATGTACGACTTCTGGACCTCAGGGATAACAAGCTGCAGCATTTTAACGTGTCGTCTGTTATCAGTTTGAAAACCCTGCAGTCTTTAGTCTTGTCTGGTAATCCTATCTCTTCACTTACTGCTGATCCTTTCTTAGTTATTCAGCAAAGTAGCCTAACCTTCATAGATTTGTCCCTTACAGAACTGACAATTCTGGACTCTACAGCCTTCTTCAGGCTATATAGCCTGCAGAAACTTAACTTAACATTTATTACCTCGCTTCATACAATCAGTGAACACGGGTTTCAGCACATACCACAGCTAAATGAATTATACTTAGATAGAAGTCCCTTAAATATATTTTCACCTGACATTTTCAAAGGCCTTTCCCATCTCCGTTTCATTTCTACTGACAACTTTAAGTTATGCTGTAAAGTAATCCTTCCTGATAACTTTGATCCTTCATCATGCCATGCCCCCAGTGATGAGGTTTCCTCGTGTGAAGATTTGTTACAGTCGTGGATGTACCGTGGATTTCTGAGGCTGACCACCTGTCTGACTGTGTCAGGCAATGTCTTCTGTTTCTGTGCACGAATCTTTGCCAAAGGCAAGACCTCTTACTCTGGGTTTAGTGTGTTTGTCACCAACCTGACCTTGGCCGACTTTCTGATGGGGGTTTACATGGCTGTCATTGGAATCGCTGATGACTCCTTCCGTGGCCGATACCTCCATCAGGACAACACCTGGAAACAGAGTGTGGCCTGTAAGGTGGCTGGTTTTCTGTCTCTGTTGTCCTGTGAAGTGTCAGCCCTCATCATCTGTCTGATCACTGCGGATCGTTTCATAGTTCTCTGCTTTCCATTCAGCACACTCCGGTTTGAGAGAACATCAGCGGCGATGGTCTGTGTGTTGATCTGGCTGACTGGCTGTGTGTTTGCCCTGGTTCCCTTACTTCCCATGACGTCGCACTGGGAGTTCTACAGCCAGACAGGGATCTGTATTCCGCTGCCTGTGACGAGGAAAGAGTTCAAAGGAAAAGCTTATTCCTTCAGCATAATGATTGTGTTCAACTTTGTTCTGTTTGTGTTTATCTCTGTGGGCCAGGCTTTCATCTACTGGACAATACAGAGCAGTGCTTTGAAGACCAGCTCTACCAAAGTGTCACAGGACATGGTCATAGCTCGGCGGCTGATAACTATTGCACTGACGGATTTCCTGTGCTGGTTTCCTATTGGATTGTGTGGAATGTTAGCATTAGCTGGTGTTCCCATTCCAGGCGAAATCAACGTAGGTTTGGCCATATTTGTATTACCGTTGAATTCCGCCATCAACCCCTTCATGTACACGTTCAACACTCTGGCAGAAAAGTGGAGAAAATCCAAAGACGCCAAAATGCTTAAGTGGATGGAATCCCAGGGTGATTTTCTTCAAAACTTATCTTTAAATAAAAATCAACCGCACCTTGTTACCAACACATCACAATTATATCCAGCAGTAGCGACGATGTCAAATCAATTGTTTCCAAAGAGAATAGTTAACTTTTAAAAATCTGCATTCCCGTTCGAATAGTGTGAATCGGCGTTAAGGCAAAAAGGGAGAGGTTAAAAACAAACACCCCTTTTACATTGGTGGTTTTCAAAGCACCCTCAGCGAAATATGGGAAGGGGTGTTTGAACCTACCCATACTGTTCATTTAAGCATTTAACTGTTTATCCTTGCTGGTATAATATTTTCTGAGGTCTACATCTTACATTTGATAGTCTCTTGCCTATTTCATGGGTCGTGGAGCATCCAGTGTTGAAGTGTACAGCTAGTAATCCTCACCACTGATTCGGGATGTTCCACACACCGAGATGAAGCTGAACTGGAGCTCAGTTGACTGTCCACCCTCTATTCTAGGACAGAGGACAGAGTTGAAGGTCACTGTAGTGGTCGGTTGTAGTGGTCAGTTGACTCCCTCCATTCTATTTCATGGGTTGTGGAGCAGCCAGTGTTGAAGTGTTGAGGCGTACAGCTAGTAATCCTCACCATTGATTCGGGATGTTCCACACACCCAGATGAAGCTGAACTGGAGCTAAGTTGACTGTCCACCCTCAATTTCTAGGACAGAGGACAGAGTTGAAGGTCACTGAAGTGGTCAGTTGTAGTGGTCAGTTGACTCTCCACCCTCTATTCTAGGACAGAGGACAGAGCTCTGTGCACAAACGACTGCACTGGCACTAACACTACTCCTGTTATTAAATACTCTGACAACTCTGCTCTTCAAGATCTATCAAATTCTGACCACATTTATTTTTAACATGTGAATGCCTTTGCCAATTGGTGTGCTGATAATTACCTGGATCTTAATGTACAAAAAACGAAAGAGATGGTAATTGATTTTTGGAAGAAACCCTGCATCCGTGTCTGACCTTTTTGTTTGTGGGATGAAAGTTGAGCGAGTGAGTGTGTACAAGTATTTGGGGACAGTCATTGACGATAAATTAAATTTCAATGCCAATGTTGATGCTATACACAAAAAGTGCCAATCCAGAATTTACTGTCTCTAGAAACTCAGAAGCCTTGATGTCAATAGAAATATACTACAAGGGTTTTACAGATGTTTCATTGAATCTGTTTTAACCTTTTCTTTCATGTGTTGGTTCAGCAGTTTGAGAGTCAAGAGTAAGAATGTGTTAAAAGAAATAGTGAATGTTTGTGGTAAGGTTGAGAGTGCAAGACAGGAGAGCATGAAAGTGTTATATGAGCGGCGAGTGAGACAAAAAGGACGAATGATAGCGAGTGACTGTAGCCACGGACTCAGCAAGTTCTATGAGCTCCTGCCTTCTGGCAGGCGCTACAGAACTCTGAAATCTAAGACAGCCAGGTACAGGAATAGTTTTATCCCTGTATCAATCACAATGCTGAACAAATGAGTGGTGTGTGTGTGTGTGTGTGTGTGTGTGTGTGTGTGTGTGTGTGTGTGTGTGTGTGTGTGTGTGTGTGTGTGTGTGTGTGTGTGTGTGTGTGTGTGTGTGTGTGTGTGTGTGTGTGTGTGTGTGTGTGTGTGTGTGTGTGTGTGTGTGTGTGTGTGTGTGTGTGTCTCTCTGTGTGTGTGTGTGTGTCTGTCTGTCTGTCTGTCTGTCTGTCTGTCTGTGTGTGTGGATGTGCGTGCGCGCGTATGTGCGTGAGTATGCATGTATGTGTGTGTGCGAGTGTGCACACGTGTGTGCAATCACGGGGTATGGGTATGTGCAATCACAGGGTTATGGGTATGTCTTTGTGTGTATATATGGTTTCATAGTTGTCCTAGCTAGATTTCATCCTAACTTGAATTTGTAAAAACAATTGTGTAGCATGTATTATCTTATTGAACTGCTGCGCATTTTAATTATGTGACTTATTACTGTTTCATGCATGCTTTTGAAACTATATTATTGTGTGTGATTTTGTGTTGACACGATTATATTATGCAATATTTTGTAGTTAGCGTGGTTTTTGACTTTATATTATTGGGTGTTTTTATGTGCAGGCGGGTATGCCTATATCTTTGTATATACGGTATAGCATTGTATATGCTTTATAATATTATTGTGTTTTGTTTGTGTCAAGTCCAAAGGTTGGGCTACGGTTTTTTGTTCTGTTTCCTTCCTTTGTCGCCTTCTCTCCAGAGTGGGACAATGTTGAATGGACGAACCCAAGACAAGGATTTGCATAGGTGAAAGGGAAGTAAGTATGCTGTTCTGGTAGTCGTTTTTTTGTCCTATGTTTGTATCCTGCTACCCCTGCTGGGAAATAATGGTTTCGTAATTTTCACCGGAAAGTGATTCTTTTTAGGCAGTTGCGTTCCAGCTCTCATGCTTGACAGTTCTGTGTGTGTGACGCAGACATTTTATTTTGATTTTCTCTTCGCTCATTTAAATGGTGTATTTGACACCTGGTTGCTGGACTGTTAGTGTGTCTTGTGGCAAGACCTTATTCCGTTCAGTCAGATAAATTTGTCACTGGGACTATTCTGTGGGAGATGTCTCTCTCTATAACGATATGTAAACAAACTGTGAGAACCCTTTGTTCCGGTTGCTCAGGTGTGTGTGTTCGTCGATTTTAGTCCGTGACAATTGTGCTACCATCAATCAGCGAGTGAAACTTCATGAACTGTAGAGTTCAACTAAGAGAGTTTCGTCGCTAAGTGTCTTGGTGTGTGGAGTTGGTGTTGCGTCATTGACTCTGATCTGATTGTTGGAGTAGATCAAGTTTTGATCTAGGTGATGCTCTACCCTGTGTTACCCGTTGGACTGTAAAGTGTAAACGGTGGTTCAAACTCTGTGCAGTGGTGTGGCATCGTTCAACGCTGAGTTTGATCGTAACTCAATGAATCTGTCAAAGATTCAATCCACTGGGGAGTCTGGTAAGTTGCAGCCATGTTATGTTATTATCATTTTTAAGTTAAACTAGTTGCCTTAATTTTCAGTTTTGTTATTAATTTGGTCCTGTAAATGTTATGCTGACTTCTATTTGTAAACGTGTGTGTGATGTTGGAAAGAATGTGATGTAGTTGACCTAAGATCAACATGATGCTTTTTGAAAGATTAAAATTTGTGTTGAAAAAGTGTTGTAATTGATTTATTGGTTTCAGCTGTGTGTTAGGGGGGAACAAAGGCTGAGCTGATCAAGAGTTCTGTTTTGTATTTTTCTGAGTCTATGCTTGCGTTTGAGAGGGTGGAGAAAGTGTAAGCGTGGAGTCTATGAGACTTTTCTGGCTGTCCCAGACCAGACCTGGAAGAGATGTGTACGTTAACTGTGGTGCCTGGAAGAGATGTCAGCTGCCACCGCCACTGCCATGTTGGAGGATGTCCAGTGCTGTTTATCAGGGAGGGGCGCAGGAAGCTCTACGCCTCGTTGTTGAACAGTTGGCTGCTACTGCCGCCTACCGCCGCTGTTGGAGGATGTCCAGTGCTGTTTATCAGGGAGGGGCGCAGGAAGCTCTACGCCTCGTTGTTGAACAGTTGGCTGCTACCGCCGCCATGTTGGAGGATGTCCAGTGCTGTTTATCGGGGAGGAGCGCAGGAAGCTCTACGCCTCGTTGTTGAACAGTCGGCTGCTACCGCCGCCATGTTGGAGGATGTCCAGTGCTGTTTATCGGGGAGGAGCGCAGGAAGCTCTACGCCTCGTTGTTGAACAGTCTGCTGCTACCGCCGCCATGTTGGAGGATGTCCAGTGCTGTTTATCGGGGAGGAGCGCAGGAAGCTCTACGCCTCGTTGTTGAACAGTCTGCCTGCTACCGCCGCCATGTTGGAGGATGTCCAGTGCTGTTTATCGGGGAGGAGCGCAGGAAGCTACCGCCGCCCTACGCCTCGTTGTTGAACAGTCGGCTGCTACCGCCGCCATGTTGGAGGATGTCCAGTGCTGTTTATCAGGGAGGAGCGCAGGAAGCTCTACGCCTCGTTGTTGAACAGTTGGCTGCTACCGCCGCCATGTTGGAGGATGTCCAGTGCTACTTCAAGAGTAGGGGCGCGGAAAACTCTACGACCCGTCGTTAAGTACACTTTGTGAACTTTTTCCCCCTTCAACTCAATAGACTATGATGATCTGAAGAAGTAAAATTGGACACTTGCAACTCTGAGAGACTTATGGTTTAAGTAATATAGTGTTGTTTTTATAAATAGATTAACAGGAGAAAGTTGAATAAAAGTGAAAAAAAAAAAAAATGTTTTTTTTTAGACTGTTTAATTGTAGTAGTGAAAATTGGAAATAGAAAGAATGGTGCGTGTGGGGAGCAAGTTGTAAATGAGGGTGTTTTGAGAATGAGATTGTGGTGCTTGTTTTGAAGTTGTCAGATTTAAAAGTGAACTTTCGCTTCAAAAGAAAGTGAACAGATTTTGTTGTTGACCATTCATTTATTATCAAACAAATTTCATAGAGGGTTATTCACAAAAGATTTTATGATCATTATTTGTCTTTTATTTGGAGAGTCTAAAAGGTTTTGATTCATTCTCAAAAAACAGTCTATAAAGGCCAATTGAAAGGACAGACGTGTTCTTTCTCCTAACAAAGGGCTACTGAGGGTAACCCTGGGTGAAGCCAATTTGTTACGGTTGTCTTGAGCCGGACAACTTGTGATCATAGCTTTGTTTTCTCCCTGACTTGTGTTCACAAATGCATGCCTTGCTCTTTGGTTTAAACTTGGTTGTATCACTTACCTATTGGACTGTAGAAGGGAAGTATTGTTTTTCCTTTTGATCTTGTTTTTTTTTGCTCCTTTTGTTGCCTGCTTTTTGCTCCTTTTGCTATATTTACTGTTTGCTGTTTAATTGTTTGTCTGTGTTGATAAAGGCGCATTCGCCGAAATATCCAGTAGTTTTGTTTTGTCTCTTGTGAATAAAATAACGTCACTTTACACTTGTCGTGTAGTTGTTTGTTGTATGTTCCAGTGACGTTGCAGTCTGTTTCTTTTTTTTAACAGTTTGTTTTAATTTAAAAATCGCAGTCGTTGCCTCTTGCAATTTATCTTATTAGAGATAATAAAGTTGTGTTTGAGTTTGAGTTACTGAGTTCGAATTTGAGAGCTGGAGGTCACTGTAGTGGTCAGTTGTAGTGGTCAGTTGACTGTCCACCCTCCATTCTAGGACAGAGGACAGAGCTGAAGGTCACAGTATTGGTCAGTTGTAGTGGTCAGTTGACTGTCCATCCCCCATTCTAGGACAGAGGACAGAGCTGAAGGTCACAGTATTGGTCAGTTGTAGTGGTCAGGTGACTGCCCACCCTTCATTATTGGACAGAGGACAGAGCTGAAGGTCACAGTATTGGTCAGTTGTAGTGGTCAGTTGACTGTCCACCCTCCATTCTTGGACAGAGGACAGAGAGTTGAAGATCATTGTAGTGGTCAGTTGACTGTCCACCCTCCATTCTAGGACAGAGGACAGAGCTGAAGGTCACAGTATTGGTCAGTTGTAGTTGTCAGTTGACTGTCCACCCTCCATTCTTGGACAGAGGACAGAGCTGAAGGTCACTGTAGAGATCAATTGTAGTGGTCAGTTGACTGTCCACCCTCCAGTCTAGGACAGAGGACAGAGCTGAAGGTCACAGTATTGGTCAGTTGTAGTTGTCAGTTGACTGTCCACCCTCCATTCTAGGACAGAGGACAGAGCTGAAGGTCACAGTATTGGTCAGTTGTAGTTGTCAGTTGACTGTCCACTCTCCATTCTAGGACAGAGGACAGAGATGAAGATCACAGTCGTGGTCAGTTGTAGTGGTCAGCTGATTATCCACCCTCCATTCTGGGACAGAGGACAGAGCTGAAGGTCACTTTAGAGGTCAGTTGTAGTGGTCACTCGACTGTCCACCCTCCATTCTTGGACAAATGACAGAGCTGAAGGTCACAGTATTGGTCAGTTATAGTGGTCAATTGACTGTCCACTGTCCATTCTGGGACAGATAAAGCTGAAGGCAACTGTAGTGGTCTGTTGTAGTGGTCAGTTGTAGTGGTCAGTTATAGTGGTTGTCACGCTCACAGAATCAATCCAGGAGGATCCATCCAGAGAGCGGACAGGTTCTAAGGGAAGAACACCTAAATCCACAAGCGCGCCCCTCGCACACACCAGTCCAGGCAAAGAAGTACAATTACAACACAAACATTTATTTCACATTCATACACACATAAACAAATACATATATATACAAATCTCTCTCAATTGTTTTGTATTAGTCTAGTTTTCGTCTCAAGGAATGATTGAAAGAATAGGCCTGGCCTGAAATTTTAATCCTTGTGTAATAAAGTTCTTCAGTTTTCACTCTCTCTCTCTCTCTCTCTCGTCTGTTTATGAATAAGCGTAGTAATGCAGTGAAGTAGTGTGTGTGTGTGCGTGTGTGCGTGTGCGTGTGTGTGTGTGTGTGTGTGCGTGCGTGCGCGCAAGTGTGTGTGCGCACGTGTATGTATGTGCGCGCGCATTTTTTGTGTTTGACTGCGCATCTTTCTTCTTTGATTTTTCGCTCACGGTTAAACAAACCTTAACTAAGCTTGTTTTGTTTTCTGTTGATGGATAGTTCCGGCACACTGCGGATGCTCAATCGGATGAAGCAGATGCAGAATTTCATGTAGACAATTCCATCACCATCGATTCAACATATTATTCATTCTCTCGACAAATCGATGCTTCGCCTTTATAGCTAGCGTAGTTCTTCCTTCGCTTGGCAAAAGAGAAATAACTTTTAGAAAGAATTAAAATTAAGTAAAACGATTCCTGCAATAATCATGACTTTTACATAATTATACTTGAATTTGTTATTACTCGTTGTAGCCTGTATGGAATAAGTTCACTGAACATGCTCTAAATATTGCACCACGATAATCAACAACGTACATGCTCTAATTATAAAAAATAAATTAAAAAAATAGATTTTTTTTAATCTAAAAACGTATTCTTTTCGAAATGAAATCCCCATCAATTGTTTTATTGAAAGTACTAATAAAGGGGTTGACCCTTTTCTCATCTCATGCTGGCAATGTGATGTTCATTGACGTGTCATGGCTTTTGAATTCGCAACTGTGGAATGATTTATGCTAGTTTTTGCTTTACAACATTAAAGACAGATATCTTCTAGACCGTTTTCATCAGATTGGAAAAAAAATTAAACAAAAAGTAACTTTATGATTTATAATAGATAATGAAGTATCTCACTCTTTCTTCGGCAGTGAAGATGTTACAGATCATACCCTGACACGGCACAAAATATCATACTCTTTTGTTGTTGTGTCAGTGTGTGGTGTGTGTGTGTGCGTGTGCGTGCGCACGCGCTTTCTGTGTGTGTGTGTGTGTGTGAGAGAGAGAGAAAGATGTGTGTGTGTGTGTATTGTGTGTGTGCCTCTGTGTGTGTGTGTGTGTGCGTGTGGCTCTCTGTGTGTGTGTGTGTGTGTGTGTGTGTGTGTGTGTGTGTGTTTGTTGTGTGTGTGTGTGTGTGTGTGTGTATATATATATGTGTGTGTATATATAATGTGTGTGTTTGTGTGTGTGTGTGTGTTGGTGTGTGTGTCAGTGTGTGTGCGTGTGTGTGTGTTAAGAAACAGACAAAAACTATTGAGAAAAGAGAGTACACAGATCTTTGCATCAATCTTTGTATCCCACACTTTTAGTAAAAGCTTCACACACACACACGCGCGCGCACACACATGCACGCACGCACACACATGCACGCACGCACACACAACGCGACACACCCATACACATACACACCACGCGCGAGCGCCGCGCGCGCAGCGCCTTACGCACTCGCACGCACACGCACACGCGCACGCACACACACACACACACACACACACGGCGCACGGTTATATCAAATACAAGTGATTGTCAACACTGTGTGAGAGAGTGTGGTGTGAGAGAGAGAGAGAGAGAAGAGAGGAGGAGAGAGTAGAGAGAGAGAGAGAGAGAGAGAGAAAGAGAGAGAGAGAGAGAGAGAGAATTGGATTTATTGACAATATTTATGCAACCCTTACGCCAATACGTCACATTCAGTTATATAGAAGTTATATAGATAAACTAAAACACACTCGACCATGAAGGTAATAATAATAATATGAACAATACATTGGGCACAAGGCATCACAAACGAAGCATATCTAGACAACGTCCTGCAAACGGGAATATTCATCAAGTAGATGATCATTTTTGTTGTAGGGAAACTAATTACAGTTTAAATAATTTAATCCATGGTTCCAAAATAATATTCAATCTACAATCAAAAGCATCCACCTCATAAAAGCCCGTTCAGACTAATTAGTAAAGAAAAGAAAGGTAACCCCCTCTGTAATTAACTCCCTTCACCAAAGTTTTTTTCGGCACCAAGTCGCCTAGCAAAGTGTAAGCAACAGCCCCATTGAGACAGACCCAGGTTCATTCCAAAAAAAAAAGGATGACAAGGTTCATCCTCAAAAAAGGATGACCAAGGACTGCCTATAATATGACCATCACTTAAACAGTACACAACAACAGAATAGTTATCTTCTCTCTCACACACAACAAAATGGCAGTAGTAGGATTATGCGGGGTTTGACCAAAACTGAGTACGGAAAACCCCATCAATCCTTTCTAAATCCAAAACATAAACGTTCATCTTCCAAGTTTCTTTGAAAC
>CM065709.1:29475132-29529057 GCA_017654935.2 Phymorhynchus buccinoides | reverse complement strand
AATGTTGTAAAGCAAAAACTGCATAAATCATTCCACAGTTGCGAATTCAAAACCATGAACGTCAATGACATCACATTTCCAGCATGAGATGAGAAAAGGGTCAACCCCTTTATAGTACTTTCAATAAAACAATTATGGGGATTTCATTTCGAAAAGAATACGTTCTTTAGATTTAAAAAAATCTATTTTTTTATTTATTTTTATATTAGAGCATGTACGGTTGTTGATTATCGTGGTGCAATATTTCGAGCATGTTCAGTGATCTTATTCATATAGGGCTAAACGAGTAATAAAAAAAGTCAAGTATAATTATGCAAAAAGTCATGATTATTGCAGGAATCGTTTCTAATTTTAATTCTTTCTAAAAGTTATTTTTTCTTTTGCCAAGCGAAGGAAGAACTACGCTAGCCTATAAAGGCGAAGCATCGATTTGGCAGATAATAATAATATTGTGATTCGATGGTGATGGAATTGTTACATGAAATTCTGAATCTGCTTCATCTGATTGAGCATCCGCAGCATGCGGACCTCATCTATAAACAGAAAACCAAAACAAGCTTAGTTAAGGTTTGTTTAACCGTGAGCGAAAAATCAAAGAAGAAAGATGCGCAGTCAAACACAAAAAATGCGCGCGCACATACATACACGTGCGCACACACACTTGCGCGCACGCACGCACACACACACGCACACCACACACACGCACACACTGCACACCGCACACACAAGACACACTTACGTCACTGCATTACTACTCTTATTCATAAACAGACGTGAGAGAGAGAGAGAGACTTGACACTTTAAAACTTTATTACGCAAGGTTTGAGATTTTAGGCCAGGCCTATTCTTCCAATCTGTCCTTGGGATGAAAACTAGACTAATACAAAACAATTGAGAGAGATTTTTATATATATGTATTTGTTTATGTGTGTATGAATGTGAAATAAATGTTTGTGTTGTAATTGTACTTCTTTGCCTGGACTGGTGTGTGTGAGGGGCGAGCTTGTGGATTTAGGTCATTCCTTCCCTTAGAACCTAGTCCGCTACAAAACAAATGAGATGGATTCCTATATATATGGATTTGTTTATGTCTGTATGAGCGTGACATAAATGTTTGTGTTATAACTGTACTTCTTTGCCTGGACTGGTGTGTGCGAGGGGCGCGCTTGTGGATTTAGGTGTTCTTCACTTAGAACCAGACCACTACTCTGGATTGATCCTCCTGGATTGATTCTGTTAGCGTGACAACCACTATAACTGAGAACTACAACTGACCAGTACAACAGGACAGTACAGTTGCCTTCAGCTTTATCTGTCCCAGAATGGACAGTGGACAGTCAATTGACCACTATAACTGACCAATACTGTGACCTTCAGCTCTGTCATTTGTCCAAGAATGGAGGGTGGACAGTCGAGTGACCACTACAAAACTGACCTCTAAAGTGACCTTCAGCTTCTGTCCTCTGTCCTCAGAATGGAGGGTGGATAATTAGCTGACCACTACAACTGACCACGACTGTGATCTTCATCTCTGTCCTCTGTCCTAGAATGGAGAGTGGACAGTCAACTGACAACTACAACTGACCAATACTGTGACCTTCAGCTCTGTCCTCTGTCCAAGAATGGAGGGTGGACAGTCAACTGACAACTACAACTGACCAATACTGTGACCTTCAGCTCTGTCATTCTGTCCAAGACTGGAGGGTGGACAGTCAACTGACAACTACAACTGACCAATACTGTGACCTTCAGCTCTGTCCTCTGTCCAAGAATGGAGGGTGGACAGTCAACTGACAACTACAACTGACCAATCTTGTGACCTTCAACTCTGTTCTCTGTCCTAGAATGGAAAGCGGACAGTTAACTGACCACTACAGTGACCTTCAGCTCTGTCCTCTGTCATATAGTGAAGGGTGGACAGTCACCTGACAACTACAACTGACCAATCTTGTGACCTTCAGCTCTGTCCTTTGTCCAAGAATGGAGGGATGGACAGTCAACTGACAACTACAACTGACCAATACTGTGACCTTCAGCTCTGTCCTCTGTCCTAGAATGGAGGGTGGACAGTCAACTGACCACTACAACTGACCAATACTGTGACCTTCAGCTCTCCAAATTCGAACTCAGTAACTCAAACACAACTTTATTATCTCTAATAAGTTAAATTGCAAGAGGCAACGACTGTGATTTTTAAATTAAAACAAACTGTTAAAAAAGAAGAGACTGACTGGAAACGTCACTGGAACTTACAACAAACAAACAACTACACGACAGTTGTAAAGTGATGTTATTTTATTCACAAGAGACAAAACAAAAACTACTGGAAAATTTCGGCGCATGCGCCTTTATCAACACAGACAAACAATTAAACCGCAAACAGTCAAACATAGCAAAAGGAGCAAAAAAGCAGGCAACAAAAGAAGCAAAAAAAAAACAAGATCAAAATAAAAAATAATACTTCCCCTCTACAGTACAATGCGTAAATGATACAACCAAGTTTTGAAACCAAAGAGCAAGGGCATGCATTTGTGAACACAAGTCAGGGAGAAAACAAAGCTATGATCACAAGTTGTCCGGCTCAAGACAACCGTAACAAATTGGCTTCACCCAGGGTTACCCTCAGTAGCCCTTTGTTAGGAGAAAGAACACGTCTGTCCTTTCAATTGGCTTTTGTAGACTGTCTTTTGAGAATAAATCAATAAACTTTTAGACTCTCCAAAGAAAAAAACTAATAATTATCATAAAATCTTTTGTGAATAACCCTCTATGACATTTGTTTTATGATAATTGAATGGACAACGACAAAATCTGTTCACTTTCTTTTGAAGCGAAAGTTCACTTTTAAATCTGACAACTTCAAAACAAGCACCACAATCTCATTCTCAAAACATCCTCATTTACAACTTGCTCCCCACACGCACCATTCTTTCTATTTCCAATTTTCACTACTACAATTAAACAGTCTAAAAAAAAACATTTTTTTTTTTTTTCACTTTTATTCAACTTTCTCCTGAAGGGGGAAAAAGTTAATCTATTTAGTTTTCCGCGCCCCTACTGTATTAAGTAAACTATACATCCTCTCAGCATTAGCAGCCGACTAGTTCAACAACGAGACGTAGAGGTTCCTGCGCCCCTCCCTGAGAAACAGCAATGGACATCCTCCTTCAGCCTACTCTTCAACAATCATCATAGTCCTAAACAGCACTGGTTGACATGGGGGAAAAAGTTCAACGAAAGTGTACCGATAAACAACGACGGGTCGTAGAGCTTTCCGCGCCCCTCCTCTTGAAAACAGCACTGGACATCCTCCAACATGGTGGCGGTAGCAGCCGACTGTTCAACAACGAGGCGTAGAGCTTCCTGCGCTCCTCCCCGATAAACAGCACTGGACATCCTCCAACATGGCGGCGGTAGCGGCCGACTGTTCAACAACGAGGCGTAGAGCTTCCTGCTCCTCCCCGATAAACAGCACTGGACATCCTCCAACATGGCGGCGGTAGCAGCCGACTGTTCAACAACGGGCGTAGGGCTTCCTGCGCCCCTCCCGTAGAGGTTCCTGCGCCCCTCCCTGAGAAACAGCAATGGACATCCTCCAACATGGCGGCGGTAGCAGCCTACTGTTCAACAACGAGGCGTAGAGCTTCCTGCGCTCCTCCCCGATAAACAGCACTGGACATCCTCCAACGCAGCGGCGGTGGCAGACGACATCTCTTCCAGGCACCACAGTTAACGTACAGGTCTGGGACAGCCAGAAAAGTCTCATAGACTCCACGCTTACACTTTCTCCACCCTCTCAAACGCAAGCATAGACTCAGAAAAATACAAAACAGAACTCTTGATCAGCTCAGCCTTTGTTCCCCCCTAACACACAGCTGAAACCAATAAATCAATTACAACACTTTTTCAACACAAATTTTAATCTTTCAAAAAGCATCATGTTGATCTTAGGTCAACTACATCACATTCTTTCCAACATCACACACACGTTTACAAATAGAAGTCAGCATAACATTTACAGGACCAAATTAATAACAAAACTGAAAATTAAGGCAACTAGTTTAACTTAAAAATGATAATAACATAACATGGCTGCAACTTACCAGACTCCCCAGTGAATTGAATCTTTGACAGATTCATTGAGTTACGATCAAACTCAGCGTTGAACGATGCCACACCACTGCACAGAGTTTGAACCACCGTTTACACTTTACAGTCCAACGGGTAACACAGGGTAGAGCATCACCTAGATCAAAACTTGATCTACTCCAACAATCAGATCAGAGTCAATGACGCAACACCAACTCCACACACCAAGACACTTAGCGACGAAACTCTCTTAGTTGAACTCTACAGTTCATGAAGTTTCACTCGCTGATTGATGGTAGCACAATTGTCACGGACTAAAATCGACGAACACACACACCTGAGCAACCGGAACAAAGGGTTCTCACAGTTTGTTTACATATCGTTATAGAGAGAGACATCTCCCACAGAATAGTCCCAGTGACAAATTTATCTGACTGAACGGAATAAGGTCTTGCCACAAGACACACTAACAGTCCAGCAACCAGGTGTCAAATACACCATTTAAATGAGCGAAGAGAAAATCAAAATAAAATGTCTGCGTCACACACACAGAACTGTCAAGCATGAGAGCTGGAACGCAACTGCCTAAAAAGAATCACTTTCCGGTGAAAATTACGAAACCATTATTTCCCAGCAGGGGTAGCAGGATACAAACATAGGACAAAAAAACGACTACCAGAACAGCATACTTACTTCCCTTTCACCTATGCAAATCCTTGTCTTGGGTTCGTCCATTCAACATTGTCCCACTCTGGAGAGAAGGCGACAAAGGAAGGAAACAGAACAAAAAACCGTAGCCCAACCTTTGGACTTGACACAAACAAAACACAATAATATTATAAAGCATATACAATGCTATACCGTATATACAAAGATATAGGCATACCCGCCTGCACATAAAAACACCCAATAATATAAAGTCAAAAACCACGCTAAATACAAAACATTGCATAATATAATCACGTCAACACAAAATCACACACAATAATATAGTTTCAAAAGCATGCATGAAACAGTAATAAGTCACATAATTAAAATGCGCAGCAGTTCAATAAGATAATACATGCTACACAATTGTTTTTACAAATTCAAGTTAGGATGAAATCTAGCTAGGACAACTATGAAACCATATATACACACAAAGACATACCCATAACCCTGTGATTGCACATACCCATACCCCGTGATTGCACACACGTGTGCACACTCGCACACACACATACATGCATACTCACGCACATACGCGCGCACGCACATCCACACACACAGACAGACAGACAGACAGACAGACAGACACACACACACACACACAGAGAGACACACACACACACACACACACACACACACACACACACCACACACACAGCACACACACACACACACACACACACACACACACACACACACACACACACACACACACACACACACACACACACACACACACACACACACACACACACACACACACACACCACTCATTTGTTCAGCATTGTGATTGATACAGGGATAAAACTATTCCTGTACCTGGCTGTCTTAGATTTCAGAGTTCTGTAGCGCCTGCCAGAAGGCAGGAGCTCATAGAACTTGCTGAGTCCGTGGCTACAGTCACTCGCTATCATTCGTCCTTTTTGTCTCACTCGCCGCTCATATAACACTTTCATGCTCTCCTGTCTTGCACTCTCAACCTTACCACAAACATTCACTATTTCTTTTAACACATTCTTACTCTTGACTCTCAAACTGCTGAACCAACACATGAAAGAAAAGGTTAAAACAGATTCAATGAAACATCTGTAAAACCCTTGTAGTATATTTCTATTGACATCAAGGCTTCTGAGTTTCTAGAGACAGTAAATTCTGGATTGGCACTTTTTGTGTATAGCATCAACATTGGCATTGAAATTTAATTTATCGTCAATGACTGTTCCCAAATACTTGTACACACTCACTCGCTCAACTTTCATCCCACAAACAAAAAAGGTCAGGCACGGATGCAGGTTTTCTTCTAAAATCAATCACCATTTCTTTCGTTTTTTGTACATTAAGATCCAGGTAATTATCAGCACACCAATTGGCAAAGGCATTCACATGTTAAAAATAAATGTGGTCAGAATTTGATAGATCTTGAAGAGCAGAGTTGTCAGAGTATTTAATAACAGGAGTAGTGTTAGTGCCAGTGCAGTCGTTTGTGCACAGAGCTCTGTCCTCTGTCCTAGAATAGAGGGTGGAGAGTCAACTGACCACTACAACTGACCACTTCAGTGACCTTCAACTCTGTCCTCTGTCCTAGAAATTGAGGGTGGACAGTCAACTTAGCTCCAGTTCAGCTTCATCTGGGTGTGTGGAACATCCCGAATCAGTGGTGAGGATTACTAGCTGTACACCTCAACACTTCAACTCTGGCTGCTCCACAACCCATGAAATAGAATGGAGGGAGTCAACTGACCACTACAACTGACCACTACAGTGACCTTCAACTCTGTCCTCTGTCCTAGAATAGAGGGTGGACAGTCAACTGAGCTCCAGTTCAGCTTCATCTGGGTGTGTGGAACATCCCGAATCAGTGGTGAGGATTACTAGCTGTACACTTCAACACTGGATGCTCCACGACCCATGAAATAAGCAAGAAACATTCAAATGGAAGCAAGACCTCAGAACATATTAAACCAGCAAGGATAAATAGTTAAATGCTTAAATGAACAGTATGGGTAGGTTCAAACACCCCTTCCCATATTTCGCTGAGGGTGCTTTGAAAACCACCAATGTAAAAGGGGTGTTTGTTTTTAACCTCTCCCTTTTTGCCTTAACGCCGATTCACACTATTCGAACGGGAATGCAGATTTTTAAAAGTTAACTATTCTCTTTGGAAACAATTGATTTGACATCGTCGCTACTGCTGGATATAATTGTGATGTGTTGGTAACAAGGTGCGGTTGGTTTTTATTTTAAGATAAGTTTTGAAGAAAATCTCCCTGGGATTCCATCCACTTAAGAATTTTGGCGTCTTTGGATTTTCTCCACTTTTCTGCCAGAGTGTTGAACGTGTACATGAAGGGGTTGATGGCGGAATTCAACGGTAATACAAATATGGCCAAACCTACGTTGATTTCTCCTGGGATGGGAACACCAGCTAATGCTAACATTCCACACAATCCAATAGGAAACCAACACAGGAAATCAGTCAGTGCAATAGTTATCAAGCGCCGTGCTATGACCATGTCCTGTGACACTTTGGTAGAGTTGGTCTTCAAAGCACTGCTCTGTATTGTCCAGTAGATGAAAGCCTGGCCCACAGAGATAAACACAAACAGAACAAAGTTGAACACAATCATTATGCTGAAGGAATAAGCTTTTCCTTTGAACTCTTTCCTCGTCACAGGCAGCGGAATACAGATCCCTGTCTGGCTGTAGAACTCCCAGTGTGACGTCATGGGAAGTAAGGGAACCAGGGCAAACACACAGCCAGTCAGCCAGATCAACACACAGACCATCGCCGCTGATGTTCTCTCAAACCGGAGTGTGCTGAATGGAAAGCAGAGAACTATGAAACGATCCGCAGTGATCAGACAGATGATGAGGGCTGACACTTCACAGGACAACAGAGACAGAAAACCAGCCACCTTACAGGCCACACTCTGTTTCCAGGTGTTGTCCTGATGGAGGTATCGGCCACGGAAGGAGTCATCAGCGATTCCAATGACAGCCATGTAAACTCCCATCAGAAAGTCGGCCAAGGTCAGGTTGGTGACAAACACACTAAAACCAGAGTAAGAGGTCTTGCCTTTGGCAAAGATTCGTGCACAGAAACAGAAGACATTGCCTGACACAGTCAGACAGGTGGTCAGCCACAGAAATCCACGGTACATCCACGACTGTAACAAATCTTCACACGAGGAAACCTCATCACTGGGGGCATGGCATGATGAAGGATCAAAGTTATCAGGAAGGATTTCTTTACAGCATAACTTAAAGTTGTCAGTAGAAATGAAACGAAGATGGAAAAGGCCTTTGAAAATGTCAGGTGAAAATATATTTAAGGGACTTCTATCTAAGTATAATTCATTTAGCTGTGGTATGTGCTGAAACCCGTGTTCACTGATTGTATGAAGCGAGGTAATAAATGTTAAGTTAAGTTTCTGCAGGCTATATAGCCTGAAGAAGGCTGTAGAGTCCAGGATTGTCAGTTCTGTACGGGACAAATCTATGATGGTTAGGCTACTCTGCTGAATAACTAAGAAAGGATCAGCAGTGAGTGATGAGATAGGATTACCAGACAAGGTTAAAGACTGCAGGGTTTTCAAACTGATAACAGACGACACGTTAAAATGCTGCAGCTTGTTATCCCTGAGGTCCAGAAGCCGTACATTTGACCACTTCAGTTCAGATAACTTGGTCAGAGAACACCTGGCCAGGACCAGGTGAATCAGGTAGACATTACTGCTGAGATCAGATGTCGTCAACCCCGAACCTGTGCCATCCAAAGATCGAATCTGAGGGAAGAGTACTGCTTGGAAAGGCTGAGGACAAAGGAAGCTGTGACCCTGACAGAGACAGCCTTGAGGACAGGAGGTCATGTCACAGCCTAGTTCATCGTCATGCATTGGGCAGTGAGGCCATCCATCACACAGGTTGTCGTTGTGGACACATATCAGTGAAGAACGGCATCGAAATAATCCTGGATATGTCCTGTCTGTACATCCCTGCTCGTCCTCATGCTGTCTGCAGTCATACATTCCGTTACATCGTGTGTACACCGGCAGACAGTCCCTGAATGGTCCAGGACACAGATAATGACTGTCAGGACAGGATTCATTGGACTTCATCTGGATTGTGGTGAACTGGGAGATGCCATCAAAGCTGACCAGGAAAGGGGGAGGAAATCTCTTCTTGCAGATTACGATCACTTTGAAGGTGTGGCAATTCGTTTCATCTGATTCGTCCTGACAGTGGGATGTTTGATCACACACTTTGTCATACGCCACACACTGTCCTGATGTACACGTGAACAACGTGTTGTGACAAAGATTGTGTTCACAGAAAGATTCATCATTCACACAGTCAGGTATGAAGTCACATATCAGGGTGTAGGACAGACGGGTAGAACACTCATCACTGCAGCTAAACGTGGGAACTAAAGGCACAGAGGGATGCATGGGTTCAGTCAAATGGATGGACGATGTTTCGTTGGAATACCGACATGGAGGAACCAACTGGGGACCACATAGTTCATGGCGGTGGGAACCACACAACAGAAATGTGTGTGTCACCTGACCGTTGTGGCACACAGTCAATGAGGGTTGATTTGTTAACAGCCAGGGCTGCTGTGTTAGCAATGGGAAGTCTGTTTGAATGAGAGGAACTGGCGTAAGTTTGGTTTGGTCTTACTTCACACATCAACCCGTCACCTAAAATGAGTCTACCTAACACGTCTGAACATGGAGTAAAGAAAATAGCCATGCTTATCAAAGAGATCGAGACACAAGTTTCTTCACCGTAATTATTTATATTAGTTTCTACAGAGTGGTGAAGGACTGTTCTGTCTGCACTGTGCACACTGTGTCTGTACATATTAGGCATAGACTGACTTTTGACATACAGACCAGCCACAAGATCCCCTAGTTTATTCCAGTGTTTGTTGGACACGTTGGCAATCACATTATAAGGATCGTAGACACACACAGGAAATCCTAAGGAACCCCTGTACAAACTGCAGTATTCACTGGCTTTGTCGATTCCACCAATCCTGTCACCTTCCAATATCTGACCAATAAAGACAACCCTATAACACCGTCCACACAGGGCCAGCATTCCCTGACACTGGTCACTGCTGTAAGGACAATGCTCTGTTTCATCTCTCCCATCTTCACACTCTGTCATCAGGTTACAGGCCATGTGATGCTGGAAGCTGGCATAGTGACCAACAGAACAGTTCCACAGACCACCGGGCAGCTTCTGGGGTGTTTGTCGCTCAGGGAAGAAAGAGAAAAACAATTGGAAAAAGGTTTCATTAATTGGTTGTAAAAGTGTATGCAATAAGTCAATAGGACCATAAAAACTTCTGATAACGTTAATAGAGAAGTGTTCATCGATGAAGAGATATATATGTGCATATTCATAATTGATGTTAAAATATGTACAGACCTTAGCTTCATTGATGTAATGGTCAGAACAGTTAGATGGAATAGAACAGCGACACAGAACAATGCTGATGGAATCAAATTTTCTGTGAAATCGTGCCAGACTGACCACACTGAACATGACAGCATGCCGGTGTGGCACACATATCAGTCTGTGCCAAGGTCCAGTGTCATTCTCCTTGATATTTCTGCCAAAGGTCAGAGACCCTGACAGTGGTGATGTCATCAGCACAACAGTATGTTCAGATTCTGATGTAGTAATATTTCAAGAACGGAAAAACAATTCAAGAGAATTATGAGTACAACAATTATCAAGGTCATCGACATGACTAAAAATAGAATTCACGCCAGGGTGATATTGTGTGAAGAAATATGGTGTTTTTCATTAAAATAAAAACACAATAACAACTAGTGTACATTTGTCTAAAAAATTGACACAAAATTTTATGCATTTTTTAAATTACTTTAGTTCATACTTACTAATGCACAAAAACGAGCATTCGCACGCACGCACGCATGCACAGTAACCACACACCTGATTGCGTGAGAATATTTTAAACACACCATCACTTCGTGTGGGTTTAAGTACTTTATAAATCTTCGTGAATGTTTCTCTTATTAACGGATGGAGCATGATCTATGGATGGAGCATGATGATAATGTGAGTGTCATTGCGATCTTCTAAGCTATTAGATTATCAAGTTCGTGAATAAAATAGTTTAAGCCAACATAAAGCACTTCAGCCATTCATGGTATATAATAGTATGACCAGCCAGCAACAAGAGCAGCAATGATAATATAAATCAAATAGACCAGGCATTGTAACCATTCATTGTATGTAATAGTAACACCAGCCAGCAACAAGAGCAACAATGATACTATTAATCAAATAGACCAGGCATTTTAACCATTCATTGTATGTAATAGTAACACCAGCCAGCAACAAGAGCAACAATGATACTATTAATTAAATAGACCAGGCATTTTCATAACAAACGTTGTTCCAGTATATCGAAATAAAACAAGAACATTGTTTGGCTTCCATTGTTTTTCCCCATGGTTAGAAACAGAAAAGGAAGAAAGTGTTATTCATACTAAAATAGTGTTAGTGCTCAAACTTCACTATCAACATTAGCAGACAACTGTAACCCTGTACTGCACAGTGCCTCGTTTGAACAAAGACGAGCATCTTTGGTCTGAATGGCGGCAGGAGATCTCAATGAAATGAATACTGTGAATAGCAGGCCTGTTCCCTGTCAACACTGTGATTTATCCCATCTCTCTCCCTCCCTCTCTCTCTCTCTCCACACACATACACACACACGCACACACACGCACAGACGACACGCACACGCACACACACCACACAAGAACACACCACACACACAACAACAACACACACCACACACACACACACACACACACACACACACACAAAGTACCAAGCATTGCCAAACCTCATTGTCGTAAACCAAGTGAAAATTGCCGTAAATCAAGTGCTGTTTGAAGCATTTCCTTTCATGTTATTTACGACGAGAAAATTGTTTCACTCCTTTGCATTCGAGAGAGCGAATACGAGAGAGAGAGAGAGAGAGAGAGAGAGAGAGAGAGAGAGAGAGAGAGAGAGAGAGAGAGAGAGAGAGAGAGAGAGAGAGAGAGAGAGAGAGGAGAGAGAGAGAGAGAGAGAGAGAGAATGGAATGAATGATTGAATGAATGAATGTTTTCTTTATTGAGGATAATAGATTAAGCATCTCATTTTTTTTTTGAAAAAGAAGATAAATGCAGAGAGAGAGAGAGAGAGATTCGAGAGGAGAAGAGAGGAGAGAGAGAAGAGAGATGAGAGAGAGAGAGAGAGAGAGAGAGAGACGAGAGAGAGAGAGAGAGAGAGAGAGAGAGAAGGGACATGCATCTTTTTTAAATGCTTACCGACATATGTGCCGGTATGTGTTTCTCTGTTTGAAGTATGCATGCACTCACATGATTACACACGAACACAATTTGTTTTTCAGATGTTATAAAGAATGTGCACCTACAAACCACAATAGTACAGGTTGCTATGTAGTAACAATAGAGGTTGGCTCAATATGTTTGCTAAAATTGATTTTTTTGGTGTCGTTGCATTGGTTATAGTACCCGTAGCCTAAAAAGCATAGGGTTCAAATTTTCACAGCCCCCTGTCCTCTTTGGAGGAGGGAGGGGGAAGGGATCTGGCCTATGAAAACCTTATACCAGACGGAATCAATTTTATTTTTTCTGTAATCTTGCCTATTTGTTCTGCAACAAATAGGCCAGTTTTAATATTTGTTATGAATCCGAGTATACTATGACATCTACTAATTGTTCCAAAACTTAGTGTTCACGATTTATACTATTTAAGGACCTATTTTCAAATGTGCCAAGAAAATAGCTCTGGTACAACACCATTGCTAAGATAATGTTTGATTGCTTTTGTTTACATTCAATTAAATTAGAGTATATAGCCTAATACCAACATATGAATCTAAATATTGTAATTCTATGATGAGTAGTGGTTGTGGTCGAGGGAAGGGGGTGTCCTTGTCACGCTGTCACTGCAGAATCGAGAGAATCAACTTGTCCTGCAAGTTGTGTTTTCGCAATGACATCAACCTTTTTAATGGACATTTTTCCATGGTGTAGATTTGGTTGTAAATATTTACAACTGAATTAAAGGACCTTCTGTGAACAAATGTCACAAAATGTTACAATAGGCTAAAGGCTATTTCTAAGCCTAAAATGCCATATATGATATGATATGATAATAACACACATCTTTTAACTGTACAAAAGGTCAGCCCGAAGGGTTCTCAAGGAACAGGCACTGATCAATTTGTGATGATTAACACAACTTATGCATAACATTTACACTTGTTTTCATTCATCAAACAGGTAGAATCAAGTCTTAAACCTAAAGAGCAGTAAGGTACGATTACTTGCCCACACATTAAAGCTGTTTTTTTGTATATTTAACAGCACGCGTGAATGTTTCGTTGTTCATATTTCCAGCCAGAATATTCTTCATGTTCATGATAATGATCTTTCGTGACAAAAAGAAACCTTCGGCTACCATTTACAAGAGACCATAAATTCCTGATACTATTTGTTAAAAACGTTGATTAGTATACCCTGTTTGCGTATTATAAACACTTTAAAGTCCAGTTCGCATGATATTAGGTCTTATACCATGACTGCAGTATTTTGCATAGACTCTAATTGCTGATGACATGGCTTCTGTGCATGACGGAAACACAGTCAGTGAGGACAATATCAGCTCAGATATGCACCAGGCATTTAACAAAATGAGTAGACAGTGATGTGATTCTGGTTTGCATTGAAGGTCACGTTATCCTATCTCTGGACGAATTGCTTAAGAATAAAACTCGAGAGAAGCCAGTTACCACACCAACAGTTACATAATCATCCACAGAGGAAGCTTGTTGTGTCTCTAAAGAACTGTGATGTCACCACCCGAGAGTAAAAGGCATCGCTTAGGACATGTAGGACAACATACCTGTCCTATCATACCATACCTGCTTATAAATTACTGAAGCACTTTCATTGTGACCTTAAGACCAAATGGTGCAACTTTGAACGCCCATAACGCGGCTGAAACATTCATTGCTCATCAGGTCAGGGTTTAAGTGTTAGAAAAAGCTTGGAACATCTGTTTACCTGGGCGCCTGACAAAATGTGTTAGCTTTACTTTTGCATATCATTTCACCCTGTTACCTTGGTACTGAGACATGTCTCAGGTCCTAGACTGACAGAAACATAAAGTGGGACATTTTGGTGAAGGAACCACATTCAGCTCAAGATAAATTATTGAAACAAAGATGGTAAGACCCCTTTTGTCATGGATGCTGAATGAATGAGTTCTTGCTCTCTTCTCTCCAGTTGTGTTATTGGGTGATTCTCCCAGATGTACATTTATTAAAAGCCAAGCATAATAGACACTAGGCCTATTTTTTTAATGATAACCTGCTGCAGGTGTGAGATTGATTTTGTTGTGGTTATGCTATGAGCCCCTGTGCAACCCGATTTGGGCTTGGTGTCTTCCATAACAATATGAGTACTTTCACAATTTGTGAGAAGTTTTAATGCAACATTTATGAAATTGCTCTTTTGTTTGGAGATTCTCCTTTGTTATTTTTGGTGAATGAACAATAAATGAATATGAGGAAAGTTCTTGCAAGAAACACAAGCTCTGAAATATCCACACGTGTATTTAATCATGAAAATATGAGGTTGTAACATTGAAAAAGATTTAGCGCTTTTGTTTTGGATTTTTCTTTTGTTTTAAATGTTTGTTGAATATTTGTGATAGTACAAGTGATGCAGGAGCCGTATATAACGTCACAACATAATTAATGTCTGTTCCTTATGAATATTTCAAAAGGACACATTGTAAAAAAAAAGCTAACAATGATAACATTGTTCCACTTGACGTTTTCACAGATAGCATGTGAAACTCCTACATATAGGTCAATAAAACAATGTCACCAATGTCATTTAAATCATTGAACAGCAAGAAGTGTCATGACCTGGGCATGGGCAGGCCCCCACAAAGTGTAAGGAGTTCAGGGCATAGTGGATTGACAGTGACATTTTATCTGAAGACATGCTTTTGTCCAGCTCTCCACATAGTTTCTTTGTATTATTAACTACTGAACAGTACGAAAACAGCCAGAAATGTCACCCAGAATCATTCAAAACCTAAATTTGTTCCACCTGTGTCAATCAGTATGTGAAATTACAGAGAAAATAGGACTGAACTCTGGCTGACATTGAGGTTTTATAGGCCAGATTCACCCCACTCCCCCAAAGGTGGTAGAGGGCTGGAAAAATTTGAACCCTATGGTTACCCTAATTAGTACATCAAAACGTAACAAATCAATTTTAGCAAACATATTGAGCCAGATGACATAACATCCCAGACTATGATGATATATTAATAATGGCGTCAGATGAAACAGGGGTAGATTTGGTCCAACATTACTGTGCTCTATATTTTTCATATAGAACTGAACTCCCAAAATGAGTAGGCTTCTACAGTCTACTGCAATAGGAGGACTTTTCAACAGAATTTGATTAGGATTCAAACAAGAGCAGTTCACCAATTCAACAGCACATCGCCTGAAAACAACTACATCCTTTTGCTTAGAAACCACTACACCCTCCCTACACCCCCAAATCGAAACGTTTGTACATAAGTCATTTTACCATTAGGTAAACTTAGCCTATCTTGAAAATGTATTGTTGGGTCCAGTTATAACAGATAATATCTGTTAGCGAATACTTGTATGTGTGAAAGTTCTGGTAAAGAAAACATTCATATGACATGGAGCAGCAGATAAATGTGACAAAACAATTGCTCAGACCAAAACACTAATGAAATATTTCCGCACAGATTTTAGAACGAAAATCGCTATAATCAAACAGAAATCACGGTGGAAAAGAAGCACCTTCTCTTTTCATGTTCCTGTGTGTGTGTGTGTGTGTGTGTGTGTGTGTGTGTGTGTGTGTGTGTGTGTGTGTGTGTGTGTGTGTGTGTGTATGTGTGTGTGTGTGTGTGTGTGTGTTGTGTGTGTGTGTGTGTGTGTGTGTGTGTGTGTGTGTGTGTGTGTGATGGGACCGTAACAAAATTATCCTATGTTCGAGGACTGAATAAAATTGACTTGAGTAGAGCATTCCAAACTGTTATCATTTCCTTTCTATGTGTTAATCCGTCATATCCCATCCTTCATGCTGTTGATATAGCGTTGAGTGATTCTATGCTATTGAAAGAGGGGTCGAGTATTCCATATGTCACAGTTATTCACCAAACGTCGGCCGTTCTTATCAGTCCAAGTTGCAAATAAGCTTGCTATGGGTTTCATTCATTTTCCTGTGCATGCAGTTTTGCAATGTAAAATATTGTCCAGTTGACAACACTTGTATTGCCATTATGTCCTTTAACGTGCGTAAAGTGCGTGAGTTACGAGACCTCGGTCTGTGTCGTCTCATTCGAAAGACTTAGTGTTCAGATCATCATGTCTAATAGAGAGTGGGAAGAAACACTTTGTGTTGTTGCCACGAAATGACCCCATATTGTTTTGCTGAGAGCCCTCTGACCACTATACCTTATGTTGCAATTTGATCCCGTACCTATCATCTCTTTGCTGACAGGTCCAAGAATGGTTGACCACCATACCCAATGTTGCAATTTGATCCCGTACCTACCAACTCTTTGCTGACAGGTCCAAGGATGGATGACCAGTCTGCCCTCCTCACCCCCCAGCGTTCTCCCTCACTGAGAACCGTGTGTCCAGGGATAGACTACGTGTGGAGGGACAGCACCATCAACTACACCATCCTTCAGACCAACACTTCACACTGTGACCGCTATCGGTCTCCATCCATGGCACACTCTGGTGTAGTGTTCACTGTTTGTGGATCGTCTTCTTCTGTCTGTGCTCTGCATTTAAAACTAAATAAGCCCTTAAGTGCTCATGTTCAGCGGGTTGCATACTGGTGTGATGCACGAGACTGGAAAACATCCATGTTTGTGATACAGAGATATCAGTTTCCTCTTTCGGAACACTGGTGGTGCGGTTATCACACTCTTCAAGAAATATTCATGCACACGATAAGCAAAGAAAGCATTCTCTTAGAACACAGGAACAACCCTTTGGTTCGAATTGTTTTCAGCCTTATAGATCGCCCACATGTAATTCTGAACTTAGTATGTAACCATTCAGGGTATGTAATAGTACCAGCAAGAAACATGAACCTAATAAGTGATGAATTGACAGTGCCTCCAGCACACATATTCATGATCAGTGTACAACACTCCTTTGAACCAATGTTATGTGAAAGGTCTAAAACATTAAACCTACTGAAGTGCAAGGAAACAAACGCACCCCAGCAAATCCTTGCGAAAGTTTGCCCTGATGGTTCAATGTCGGCTATAGTTGTCATGACACAATGTCTTCAAATTGATGTCGGTTTTTACTATTCAAAGCATACATTCCATATTTCCATGCTCCCTGAACGTGTCCAACCAGTGAAGGTGTCCAAGGGCAGGTACAACTGCTCTGTCAGTCACTACGCTCAATTCCAGGATCATCTGCACTGCAACCTGAGACCAGAGTGTGACAGTGGACAGGATGAAACAGAGCTCTGTCCTTTCAGCAGTCCTCAATGCATGGGGCTGGTGGCTTCACGAAACAAATGTCTGAGGCTGATCTATGCAGAACGATCAACAATACAGGACATGGATCACAAATGCAGGGGAGTTGGTGGGAAACTGACTTCAATGGAAACTAGGAAGGAACAGGAACAGGCTTTGCATATTTTAAAGAACTTTCATTTTTTTAAGATATTCATACACCTGACTTCAGGTTGGGTTGGTGTGCAATATCTTTACGGAAAGTTTTTGAAGTGGTCTGGTGACACGGTGATTTACAACATGAATCATTTCAAAGTTTCTGAGCCTTACATTCCCTCACGAATCGCCCAGAGTATTTATCTACGCAGAATGGAAATACATTATGGTGCAAACACTCAAAAACATGGTGCTTTGTGTGATATCAGATCAGAGCACATTGATAATCATCCTTTGCTTACCGTCGTGCTCAGTATAATCCCATCTAAATCAACCATTGCAAGCAGACATCAGGAATTACATCCTTGCAGAAATCACCATTTGATGCACACGTTTTTGTTTTGTGGTTTGGGCACATATTGTGGAAAACGTAACCACTCTCAGTTTTGCTTGTTCATCAATGTCAGCGACAACCAGACCTCTCCTAGTCCTACAACAGCTGGTGGAAAAACTAAAACAAACTTGTACGCCATGTTTAGATGTGATGACCATTTCACCACAATACATTACACTTTCGTCTGTGATTTTAAACAAGATTGCTCAGATAATGGGGATGAGACATTTTGTGAATGTTCCTCATGTCATGGTTTTCTGTGTTCAAATGATCAGTGCGTCTTGCACAGTCAACGATGTAATGAATATTCAGATTGCACAGATGATTCTGATGAAGTGGAATGTCCAGAAAAAGAGACATTTCAGCACTCAATGGACAATAGAATCAAACAACAACGATGTTACATCAACCTAGACGGAGCAGGGTACTTTAGTCAGCAGGTGATGACTGATGAGCAGTCCTGTCCTGACACTCATTACAGCTGTACCACAGAGTGGCTCTACTGTCTGCCTGTCTACACTCGATGCAATGGGCTCTCTGACTGTGTGTATGGGGAAGATGAACAAGAGTGTGAGGCGGTCCAATGCCCTCATTACTATCAATGTCTAGAGTCTACAGTCTGTCTTCATGTAAACCATCTGTGTGATGGCTTTGGTCAGTGCCCTCAGAGGGATGATGAACTGATGTGTGACATGATCTGTCCTGAAGGTTGTCTGTGTCAAGGCCACTCTTTCCAGTGCACCAGTCCTTTTCCAGCCAGTCTCTTTCCTTACCTTCGGTATTTGGATGCAGCTAACTCTGCTATGTCACTATCCGATCTTCATACAAACTCGTCCCTTATTTATCTTAGCCTTTTGTTTTGTTCTCTGCATAACATTACAGGTTCGAAGCTCAACAATTTACGGTTTGTTTATCTCGACAACAACAACCTGACAACTCTTGATGTGGCTGTATTTCTTCAAATGCCCAATTTGAAAACCCTGTCCGTTACAAAGAACCCTCTTCATCACATCACCAGTAAAACAGCACGAAATATTCACTACTCACTGAGCCACATTCACATGACGGAAACACACCTTACTCTAATTGACGACTATTTATCCACGTATTTACCTCGTTTAGTATTTATGAATCTTTCTTCCTCTCTTATTCAAACTGTTGGAGTTGTAGGCTTTAAAAACATGCCAGAGTTGCAGGAATTAGACATTACAAAGAATTCAATCAACGTCTTTCCTTTGGATCTATTGTCAGGACTGTCCCGACTGAAGATAATCTATTCTTCAGAGTACAGAGTTTGCTGTGAGAACTTACTTCCCAAACAATTCAAATCAACAAACTGTAGGGCAGATCATGCTGTGCTTCCTTCGTGTAGCTCTCTGTTACCATCTGAAGTGCACTCCATTTTCTTTTGGTTTGTTGCCGTGTCTGCCATTGGTGGGAATTCAGTGTGCCTTATTGCATCATTGTACTTCAAAGGCATGTTTAGAAGCACTCTCCTGACTTCTTTCCCCCATTTATGTCTTGGGAATTTACTCATGGGAAATCATGTTGCTATGAATTTGACAATTGATCGTTTAACTTACGGAAACTATCTCCATTTTGAAAACAAATGGACCCAAAGTGTAGCCTGCAAGGCCAGTGGTTTTATCTTCTTGTTGTCCAGAAATCTGTCAGTGTTCATTGTCTTGTTGATCACCTTGGATCATACCATTGTCCTTTACTTTCAAACAGGGTCCTGGATATTCACTAAGCTTTCAATAAGAGTAGCTTGTGCAGGAATGTGGTTTACTGGGATAGCATTCGCCATGATACCATTTCTCCCTGGACTGTCACACTGGGGCCTCTCTGAACAGTCTGGTCTGTGTCGTCTGGCTTTATTTCAACGGTACAAGACCCATAAAAACTATACGTGGTTTCAAATGATCGCAGCAATCAATATAACTGTATGCTTTATCATTTTGGCCGGACAACTTCTCATCTACAGACGAACACCAAAGAACAGAATCACTCTAGACATTAAGAATAAAACTCTGTATTCCTCTGTTCTCCTCACAAGAAATATAGCATTCCCAGAGGTGATGTGCTGGGTTTTATTTGGAGTGGTCATGGCGATGGTTGCCAATGGTGTTACTGCAATGGACAAGATCTATCAGACCATGGTTGTGTTTTTGTTGCCACTCAGCTCTGCTCTGCACCCACTGTTGTTTGTGTGGACTTGCTGGACTGAACAAAGAAATAATGACGAGGAAGTCAAACTCCTGAAAATGTTCAAATCTAGATTGGTTTTGTTGAAAAAAATAAATGACAGTTGATATTTGAAAAAGAAGTGGGTCTTGACTTTTATGACACACACACACACGCAGGCGTGCACGCACACGCACACACACACACAGTTTATACTTTCAATTTTCAATTTCAATTATAATTCTTCGAACCTTCTTGGGAGCATGAAGGCTTGGCATTGGTATTGGTACGTTATAGTCACAGAGGTGTCTCTGTGAAATCCGGGTTGCTCACACCTGGGAAATGCGTCGCAGCTAGAAGCGCATCAGTCTTTTTTTGCATGCGATTTTTGTGTGACTGATGTGGAAGGAAAGGGGGTGGGGGAAATTTTGACCAAATGACAACTTTTTCGTTGCCACTGGGTTTAACGTGTGCTAAGTGCATGGGCACATGGGACCTCGGTTTATCGTCTCATCCGAAAGACTCCACTGTTCAGGCCATAAGGCCTAGTGCAGAGTGAGAGGAAAAATCCCTTGTACCCAGGTTCAAACTCAGGTTTATTGCATACGAAGCGAATACATTACCCCTGTGCCACTCTACACCCTGATGAACAGAATGAACAGATGAACAGAATATAAAACGTGTGGCCACAAGCAAAACAATACACACATTCATAAACAAAACCAAACTAAGCTGCAGTCTATTGTCAAACAACTTTTCCTGATCTTATAAGGTTTGCTATTTTCAATTGGAATTTTGACAGACATGAATTGACAAAAACAAATATATATATATTTGTTAGTTAAATAATATATGGGGAAAATACTTCGATTTTCTTCAAAATATGGACATTCAATTACAAAAATAAATTAATGATATTCATCACCAATAACACGCATGTTATATACGTCACACAAACGGTCCTGTAGGTCAAGTCCAAGTCATCGTCCTGTTTTGATTGGTAATTTATGACACCTGCATCTAAATTTCATTAAACTTGTCATATATATCATGCGATGTTATAATATATTTTTCTCTCCGAAATTTTGTTTTATAATTTTTATACTATAAACGTTTTTGTTTTGCTGTCCCATCTTCTGGGTCGTACAGTGGCGTTGCTCCCACGCCGCTCATTCCGAATCCCAATTCGCAGCTACACCCCTGGCTTGTTCAGGTCGCAGAATCCGAGACCAGCAGTCCAAGGGGAGCGAATCTATATGTTAGGCCATCAGGAGGCATCCAACCGAGGAGACACTGCACTGCTGCTGAGTCACCTCGGTGGAGTTCAGCGGAGCCTGTTCAGGACACCACCTACTAATTCCCCTACTGACGACACTATTCTCTCAGTCGCTCCCCAGAACACACTGATCCCCATGACTTTGACCCGAACGCACCAAGGCATAGACTGGATTGGAAACCGAAACTGAGGTCACCATGAGAGCAGGGCATGCAGAGCCACATAATTTGAGACATTTTTCTTCTTCTTTTTTTAATGATTGATGGAAATGAGGCGGATGACAGCGATGATGATGATGATGATGCTATGGAGTTCCGTATGATGGGACACACTGACACTGTGACATATAGAGATGGGACACAGAGATGGTGGCATATAGGGACATGGGTGTATGGAGACGGGGACATAATATAGGGACATAATTACGGGGACACACAGACAATGTCATGCTGATGTAGAGATGGGGGCGCATCGCACTTATCCCTAAAGACATATCACAGTTCAACATGGAAACGTCTCTCTCTCTCTCTCTCTCTCTCTCTCTCTCTCTCTCTCTCTCTCTCTCTCTCTCTCTCTCTCTCTCTCTCTCTCTCTCTCTCTCTCTCTCTCTCTCTCTCTCTCTCTCATCTCTCTCTCTCTCTCTCTCTCTCTCTCTCTCTCGGAGAGACTCAGAGAGAGTTATGTCCATACAGCAAAGGAGGCTGTTCTGATTGGTGGAACTGGAATCGATTTTGTGGAGATTTCTTGCCCAAATGGTTGGCTCTGCCTCCAATTTTCTAGCCAAGAGACCTTGTCATGTGTTAATATTGATAATAATATCCAAAAGCCAACAACTATCCAAAGCTGCATCACCAAAAGCAATTGTAAAATCCCTCTCTGTGTAATTACTCAGACTGGCTTTTAGCATGATTTTCATAATTCTTGAAAACCAATCGCAAGAATACGTTTATTATGATATGTTGTATAACCTGTAGTAGAAATTAAGGCCAATCTAACCAACTAACTGCACGATTCAATCTATAAGTTTTGTGTGTGTCGTGTCAAGCATTCTGAGCTGAGTAGAGGCAATGTTACTAAGTAGACTAGTAGATCTAGAAGCGAAACGAAAACGAAAAATGGCTTATCTCTCCGGCATCTCCGTCAAGGAGGAATCGCCGTTTTGACGGTTTGATTTCTAGGAAACCAGAGCAAAGTGAGTGTTCCGATCCTTGAAAAGGCTGTCTTTCTGGTGATCTCGACGTGTTCCTTGCAAAAACTCATCCGTCAGGGTCCACCTTTAAAGATTGTTTTTCCAAGCTGAACACTATCTTTAATTTTAAAAAAAGAGGCAGGCACACTGCGTACGATACAATCCGATTGTGACGATGTCTGTGAGCCATGATTCACGTGAAATACTTCCGTCTGAAAATCATTCTAACTGCTTTCGTTCACAAACAAACTTTATGTAGACCTCCAATACACGAATGACACTAAAATGTCTGATACCAAAAAATACAGATATTTCATCAGATTCGTGTACGGAGGACTACTTACAACTAATTGTGGAACAAAGCTAGAGTAGGACCTCATCAGATTCATGTAGACAACATAATTTCACGAGAATCATGCCTCACAAATGTCACAACCGGATCGCATCGTATGCAGTGTGTGTGTCTGCCCCTTAAAGACCCACCAGATCACGACGTGTCAAAATCACGGGTTTCACGTGTTTTCCCTCTTATAGCTGGTAAGAAATCTTGTTTTGACCAGGTTTGACTCCCATACAAATGCCCCCAAATTCGAAACGAAACATCATTTTAAAGAGCAGCCTCAATTTGAAGTTGGGGACATTTGTATGTGGGTCACAGCTACCCAGAAAAAAAACCAAGGGACTTAATCCTGGTGGGTCAGTGGGTCTTTAAAAGACAATGCTCGGTTGCGAACAACTATAAAAGTATGGGGACTGAAAGCCAATTAAAAGATGGTTTGTAAACTCTGACTCCCCGTGGGGATACCGGGGGTCTTTCGCCCAAAAAATAGTTTCCCCCACCTTCTGGAAGTTCTGTGCTTGTAACTTCCCCTAATCTGCAAACTGAAAACCGGACACATGCGTACCTTATCCATTGGATATATGGCCTGGGAAGAAGAAGAAGAAGAAGAGAAGGAAGAAGAAGAAGAAGAAGAAGAAGAAGAAGAAGAAGAAGAAGAAGAAGAAGAAGAAGAAGAGAAGAAGAAGAAGAAGAAGAAGAAGAAGAAGAAGAAGAAGGAGAAAAGAAGAAGAAGAAGAAGAAGAAGAAGAAGAGAAGAAAAAGAGGTAGTAAACTCTGAAGTTGACTTGCTTTGTCGGATTTGTTTCAAAGAAACTTGAAGATGAACGTTTATGTTTTTGGATTTAGAAAGGATTGTGGGTGTTTTCCGTACTCATGTTTTGGTCAAACCCCGCATAATCCTACTACTGCCATTTTGTTGTGTGTGAGAGAGAAGATAACTATTCTGTTGTTGTGTACTGTTTAAGTGATGGTCATATTATAGGCAGTCCTTGGTTATCCTTTTGTGAGGATGAACCTTGATCTGTCTCAATGTGGCTGTTGCTTACACTTTGCTAGGCGACTTGGTGCCGAAAATAACTGGTGAAGGGAGTTAATTACAGAGGGGGTTACCTTTCTTTTCTTTACTAATTATTCTGAACGGGCTTTTATGAGGTGGATGCTTTTGATTGTAGATTGAATTTTTTTTTTGAACCATGGATTAAATTATTTAAACTGTAATTAGTTTCGCTACAACAAAAATGATCATCTACTTGATGAATATTCCCGTTTGCAGGACGTTGTCTAGATATGCCTCGTTTGTGATGCCTTGTGCCCAATGTATTGTTCATATTATTATTATTACCTTCATGGTCGAGTGTGTTTTAGTTTATCTATATAACTTCTATATAACTGAATGTGACGTATTGGCGTAAGGGTTGCATAAATATTGTCAATAAATCCATTCTCTCTCTCTCTCTCTCTCTCTCTCTCTCTCTCTCTCTCTCTCTCTCTCTCTCTCTCTCTCTCTCTCTCTCTCTCTCTCTCTCTCTCTCTCTCTCCTCTCTCTCTCTCTTCTCTCTCTCTCACACAGTGTTGACATCACTTGTATTTGATATAACCGTGCGCGTGTGTGTGTGTGTGTGTGTGTGTGTGTGTGTGTGCATGCGCGTGCGTGTGTGCGCGCGCGCGCGCGCGCGCGCGTGTGTGTATGTGTATGTGCGTGTGTGCGTGCGTGCGTGCGTGCGTGCGTGCGTGCATGTGTGTGCGTGCGTGCATGTGTGTGTGCGCGCGCGTGTGTGTGTGAAGCTTTTACTAAAAGTGTGGGATACAAAGATTGATGCAAAGATCTGTGTACTCTCTTTTCTCAATAGTTTTTGTCTGTTTCTTAACACACACACACGCACACACACACCCACACACACACACACACACACACACACACACACATATATATATATACACACACACACATATATATATACACACACACACACACACACACAACACACACACACACACACACACACACACACACACACACACACACACACACACACACACACACACACACACAGAGGCACACACGCACACACACACACACACACAGAGGCACACACACACATACACACACACACACTCTTTCTCTCTCTCTCTCACTCGCACACACACACAAGCGCGCGTGCGCACGCACACGCGCACGCACGCACACACACACTGACACAACAACAAACGAGTATGATATTTTGTACCGTGTCAGGGTATGATCTGTAACATCTTCACTGCCGAAGAAAGAGTGAGATACTTCATTATCTATTATAAATCATAAAGTTACTTTTTGTTTAATTTTTTTTCAATCTGATGAAAACGGTCTAGAAGATATCTGTCTTTAATGTTGTAAAGCAAAAACTAGCATAAATCATTCCACAGTTGCGAATTCAAAAGCCATGACACGTCAATGACATCACATTGCCAGCATGAGATGAGAAAAGGGTCAACCCCTTTATTAGTACTTTCAATAAAACAATTGATGGGGATTTCATTTCGAAAAGAATACGTTTTTAGATTAAAAAAAATCTATTTTTTTAATTTATTTTTTATAATTAGAGCATGTACGTTGTTGATTATCGTGGTGCAATATTTAGAGCATGTTCAGTGATCTTATTCCATATAGGCTACAACGAGTAATAAAAAAAGTCAAGTATAATTATGCAAAAGTCATGATTATTGCAGGAATCGTTTTACTTAATTTTAATTCTTTCTAAAAGTTATTTCTCTTTTGCCAAGCGAAGGAAGAACTACGCTAGCTATAAAGGCGAAGCATCGATTTGTCCAGATAATTAATAATATGTTGAATCGATGGTGATGGAATTGTCTACATGAAATTCTGCATCTGCTTCATCTGATTGAGCATCCGCAGCATGCCGGAACTATCTATAAACAGAAAAACAAAACAAGCTTAGTTAGGGTTTGTTTAACCGTGAGCGAAAAATCAAAGAAGAAAGATGCGCAGTCAAACACAAAAAATGCGCGCACATACATACACGTGTGCACACACACTTGCGCGCACGCAACGCACGCACGCACGCACACGCACGCACACGCACACACACTACTTCACTGCATTACTACGCTTATTCATAAACAGACGAGAGAGAGAGAGAGAGAGAGAGAGAGAGAGAGAGAGAGAGAGAGAGAGAGAGAGAGAGAGAGAGAGAGAGAGAGAGAGAGAGAGAGAGAGAGAGAGAGAGATGAGAGAGAAGAGAGAGAGAGAGAGAGAGAGAGAGAGAGAAAAGAGAAAACTGAAGAACTTTATTACACAAGGATTTCAATTTTAGGCCAGGCCTATTCTTTCAATCATTCCTTGGGACGAAAACTAGACTAATACAAAACAAATGAGAGAGATTTATATATATATGTATTTGTTTATGTGTGTACGAATGTGAAATAAAAGTTCGTGTTGTAATTGTACTTCTTTGCCTGGACTGGTGTGTGTGAGGGGCGAGCTTGTGGATTTAGATGTTCTTCCCTTATAACCTGTCCGCTCTCGGGATGGATCCTCCTGGATTGATTCTGTGATCGTGACAACCACTATAACTGATCACTACATCTGACAACTACAACTGACCACTACAGTTGCCTTCAGCTTTGTGTGCCCCAGAATGGACAGTGGACAGTCGACTGACCACTACAGTGACCTTCAGCTCTGTCCTCTGTCCCAGAATGGAGGGTGGATAATCAGCTGACCACTACAACTGACCACAACTGTGACCTTCATCTCTGTCCTCTGTCCTAGAATGGAGAGTGGACAGTCAACTGACCACTACAACTGACCAATGCTGTGACCTACAGTTCTGTCCTCTGTCCTAGAATGGAGGGTGGATAGTCAACTGACCACTACAATTGACCTCTACAGTGACCTTCAGCTCTGTCCTCTGTCCTAGAATGGAGGGTGGACAGTCAACTGACAACTACAACTGACCAATACTGTGACCTTCAACTCTGTCCTCTGTCCTAGAATGGAGGGTGGACAGTCAACTACAACCACTACAGTGATCTTCAACTCTGTCCTCTGTCCAAGAATGGAGGGTGCGCAGTCAACTGACCACTACAACTGACCAATACTCTGACCAGCTCTGTCCACTGTCCTAGAATGGAGGGTGGACAGTCAACTGATCACTACAACTGACCAATACTGTGACCTTCAGCTCTGTCCTCTGTCCTAGAATGGAGGGTGGACAGTCAACTGACCACTACAACTGACCACTACAGCGACCTCCAGCTCTCAAATTCGAACTCAGTAACTCAGACTCAAACACAACTTTATTATCTCTAATAAGATAAATTGCTACAGGCAACGACTGCGATTTTTAAATTAAAACAAACTGTAAGAAAACAAAAACAGACTGCAACGTCACTGGAACATACAACAAACAACTACACGACAAGTGTAAAGTGACGTTATTTTATTCACAAGAGACAAAGCAAAACTACTGGATATTTCGGCGAATGCGCCTTTATCAACACAGACAAACAATTAAACAGCAAACAGCAAAATATAGCAAAAGGAGCAAAAAGCAGGCAACAAAAGGAGCAAAAACACAACAAGATCAAAATAAAAAAACAATACTTCCCTTCTACAGTCCAATAGGTAAGTGATACAACCAAGTTGAAACCAAAGAGCAAGGCATGCATTTGTGAACACAAATCAGGGAGAGAAAAAAAAGCTATGATCACAAGTTGTCCGGCTCAAGACAACTGTAACAAATTGGCTTCACCCAGGGTTACCCTCAGTAGCCCTTTGTTAGGAGAAAGAACACGCCTGTCCTTTCAATTGGCCTTTATATACTGTCTTTTGAGAATGAATCAAAACCTTCTAGACTTTCCAAATAAAATACAAATAATGATCATAAAATCTTTTGTGAATAACCCTCTATGAAATTTGTTTGATAATAAATGAATGGTCAACAACAAAATCTGTTCACTTTCTTTTGAAGCGAAAGTTCACTTTTAAATCTGACAACTTCAAAACAAGCACCACAATCTCATTCTCAAAACACCCTCATTTACAACTTGCTCCCCACACGCACCATTCTTTCTATTTCCAATTTTCACTACTACAATTAAACAGTCTAAAAAAACATTATTCTTTTTTTTCACTTTTATTCAACTTTCTCCTGTTAATCTATTTATAAAAACAACACTATATTACTTAAACCATAAGTCTCTCAGAGTTGCAAGTGTCCAATTTCACTTCTTCAAATCATCATAGTCTATTGTGTTGAAGGGGGAAAAAGTTCAAAAAGTGTACTTAACGACGGGTCGTAGAGTTTTCCGCGCCCCTACTCTTGAAGTAGCACTGGACATCCTCCAACATGGCGGCGGTAGCAGCAGACTGTTCAACAACGAGGCGTAGAGCTTCCTGCGCCCCTCCCCGATAAACAGCACTGGACATCCTCCAACATGGCGGCGGTAGCAGCAGACTGTTCAACAACGAGGCGTAGAGCTTCCTGCGCTCCTCCCCTGGATAAACAGCACTGGACATCCTCCAACATGGCGGCGGTAGCAGCCGACTGTTCAACAACGAGGCGTAGAGCTTCCTGCGCTCCTCCCCGATAAACAGCACTGGACATCCTCCAACATGGCGGCGGTAGCAGCCAACTGTTCAACAACGAGGCGTAGAGCTTCCTGCGCTCCTCCCCGATAAACAGCACTGGACATCCTCCAACATGGCGGCGGTAGCAGCCGACTGTTCAACAACGAGGCGTAGAGCTTCCTGCGCTCCTCCCCGATAAACAGCACTGGACATCCTCCAACATGGCGGCGGTCCAACTGTTCAACAACAGCAACTGGTGATAAACAGCACTGGACATCCTCCAACGACATATCTTCCAGGCACCACAGTTAACGTACAGGCCTGGGACAGCCAGAAAGGTCTCATAGACTCCACGCTCACAATTTCGCCACCCTCTCAAACGCAAACATACACTCGGACAAATACAAAACAGGACTCTTGATCAGCTCATACCCGCCTGCACATAAAAACATCCAATAATAAAAAGTCAAAAACCACGCTAACTACAAAATATTGCATAATATAATCGCGTCAACACAAAATCACACACAATAATATATCTTCAAAAGCATGCATGAAACAGTAATAAGTCACATCTTTAAAATGCGCAGCAGTTCAATAAGATAATACATGTTACACAATTGTTTTTGCAAATTCAAGTTAGGATGAAATCTAGCTAGGACAACTATAAAGCCATATATACACACACGTACATACCCATACCCGTGTGATTGCACATACCCATACCCCCGTGATTGCACACACGTGTGCACACTCGCACGCACACGCATACACGCACACACGCGCACACGCACGCACGCACGCACGCACGCACACGCACACGCACACGCACACCACACACACACACACACACACACACACACACACATGCATATTCACAGACATATGCGCGCGCGCACATCCACACACACAGACACACAGACACACACAGACACACACACACACACACACACCACTCCTTTGTTTAGCATTGTGATTGATACAGGAATAAAACTATTCTTGTACCTGGCTGTCTTAGATTTCAGAGTTCTGTAGCCCCTGCCAGAAGGCAGGAGCTCATAGAACTTGCTGTGTTCCTGGCTACAGTCACTCGCTATCATTCGACCTTTTCCTCTCACTCGCCACTCATAAAATACTGTCATGCTCTCCTGTCTTGCACTCACAACCTTACCACAAACATTCACTATTGTATTTAGCACATTCTTACTCTTGACACTCAAATTGCTGAACAAACACAATCATGAAAGAAAAGGTTAAAACAGATTCAATGAAACATCTGTAAACTCCTTGCAGCATATTTCCATTGACATCAATGCTTCCGAATTTCTGGAGACAGTAATTTCTGGATTGGCCCTTTTTGTGTGCATCAACATTGGCATTGAAATTTAATTGATTGCTAGTGACTGTTCGCAAATACTTGTACACACTCACTCTCTCAACTTTCATCCCACAAACAAAAAGGTCAGGCACGGATGCAGGGTTTCTTCTAAAGTCAATCACCATCTCTTTCGTTTTTTGTACATTAAGATCCAGGTAATTATCAGCACACCAAGTGGCAAAGGCATTCACATGTTGAAAATAAATTTGGTTAGAATTTGAGACATCTTGAAGAGCAGAGTCGTCAGAGTATTTACCCTTTCACCGCCAAAGTCGCATTTTAGCACCACAGTGATTTAACACCTATGTTACTAAAAGGCATCAAATCGGGGTCTATTATCCAAAGACCATATTGTCTCAGTTTTGGGAAGTAAGGATAGACCTTATTTTATATGTCACATACGAATCCCCACTACTGCAGACAAATTTTGCGCTCGACTCAGGTACATTGGCTGTCGGTGAAAGGGTTAATAAGAGGAGTAGTGTTAGTGCCAGCATAATCAACTTGACATCAGAGCACCGCGGGCCAGCTGAGAGAGAGAGAGAGAGAGAGAGAGAGAGAGAGAGAGAGAGAGAGAGAGAGAGAGAGAGAGAGAGAGAGAGAGAGAGAGAGAGAGAGAGAGAGAGAGAGAGAGAGAGAGAGAGAGAGAGAGAGGCCAGCTGCAGCTACTTCGACTTTTTTCTTCTGCGCTGCCTGCAGCCTGCTGCCCAGCTACAGCTGACTTTTCACAGTACGGCGATCCACTGACAGAAGAACGGTCACATTCAACTGTTGAGCTGCCTTCTGCCAGCACCGCCGCACGTCCGCCACTGTATCTACCATACTCTGGCTTCGGCCTCCTCCAGCCACGCTCCGGTTCGCCCTTTGAGCAGGAGAGCCACCATCCATCATGGACCAGAACGACCTGCCTTCTTGAAGCTTCAGGAGTATTTCTTCACATGACAGCTTTTGGATACTCTAGGTCGTATCTCGGTCTCCTAGATCTTTTTTAGGTGGGGCTTCCATGTGTTATTGGGGCCCCAGGACAGTGTAGGAAGCTGTGCAAAAGCACAAGCCGCGGGGGCAATTTGGCAGTGAGGCCTTGCACTAACAGCCCACATTGCACGTCATTGCACTCCCGTGGTCGCTTCGGCGACGCTAAACCCAGCTTGGTCTTTTCCTCCTTCAGGACCTGGTCGGTCCTTAAACGTTGTTTTTTTGTGTGCATAGGTCTGACCATTCGAGAAACAGTTTACGTGTCGGTGGGCAGGCCGCTAATTAGGTCCAAAGCAGTCTGCCAAAATAGTTGTAGGCGTAGTCTGAGCTAAAAAAAAAGTAAACAGTAAAAATAAAAGTTCAAATTTGAGTTCAGGCATTTTTGTAGAAACCATGTGAAATTTGGATTCTAGTTTTCGGGACCAACTAGTGTGGCGCAGCTTCCAGAGTAGTTAGTTATATCTCAAAGTTATAAGACTAAAATTAGGAAGGCCTGTCTTCTTTAAACTACCTGTTTTCTTATTGTATCACGGACATTTCCCGGACATTTCATTGGTCGATAGAATAATCGCAAAATAACGCCTCTGCTTTTCTAAAAACTTTATTCTGTTACTGCACTGCGGGAATTTTCCGGCCTCCTTATTGATCGATAAACTATTCACGGAGTGTCTATCAGATTTCAGTCATGTAATTTAACTTTCATACCCAGCTTCTTCATCACTACTAAAAATCATAAACACTAGCCTAATTTATTAAGTCTTTCACAGAAATAAACTACACATATTGTTTATTTGAACAACTGGAAGGCCTTTGGCCATGAGCATGATAGGGTCAACAGGTGGAAGGTGTCACAAACATCCTGGGGTATTACCCCAGAGGGCCCAAAATCTAGATAAATCGAAACTGTCTCCAAAACCGATGAGTTCGGAACAAAATTCAAAATTTTCAAGTATTCCAAGTAACTCGGATCATTCCGGGTTTGAGTCCGTCCATTCGGACGACTCGCCCATTGCGATTGATGAACCAAAGACATCGTCTTCTCCACTCAGGTGGGAAGATACCATTCTGAAAATCCTTTTGAGCCCGTTCAAAATCGTAAACGAACAAGAATACAAAGGGGGACGGATGACCCCCTTGACCCCAACACTCTCTCCCCAAATGAGAAAAAGATCAGGGAGGAACTGAAAGACATGGAGGACAGCCTCCCTCCCCCTCTGCCTAAGAAGCCTGATGCTCAAACCAGAGGGAGAACACAAAGCATGGGAGCACTTCCACTCGCTAATCTAGCAGGTACTTCCAAAACACCAGAGTCAGAGGATAGAGAAGGCCATCAGCATCCCACAGAATCTATCTGGGGCAAGGTCCCTGAACCTACCCATCAACCACAGAAGATTAAACAAAATGAAAAACCCACCAACTAGCTTTAAGCCAGTCAACAAAGAAAACCAGCCTCCACCAACATTCTTAAAACATCCGGTTGTCCTGGAGAACCTGGGCACAGGCCCTGCCACGCTCAGGTCCCTAGGGCCTACCACAAGTTACACCATGTTGTGGCAGACCATAGGGCCCATCCTTAGCCAAAGACCACTATCTAACAACAGATTTCTCATAGGTTGTCGGTCTGTTAAACAACAGGATACCCTCGTCAACATGAAAAAGATAGCGCAAATTCACATAAAATGTTTCATTCTATCAGCAACAACAGAGGGAGTCATAAAGGGCATTCCCCACGAGGAGGATATAGAAGACATAAAAATATCTATCACAGAGGCCAAACATGCTATGCGACTAAAGAACAAAGATGGTGGTGAGTCTAGGGCAGTTAAGATCACCTTTAACAAGCCATTTGTTTACCCTCCTTCATCACAATCAACGCTGAAGAATTCAAAATACACCCCTTTGTCACTCCCGTAAGAAAATATAGAAAGTGTGCCAGGCTGGGACACAGTCAAGACCAATGTAGAGCGAAAAAGGAAGTATGTGTAAGATGTGTCCAGTCTGGTCGCAACGTGAAAGAATGTAAAGCTCAAACCTTGAAATGTGTCAATTGTAGAGGGAGCCACTCAGCTGCTTACCAGGGTTGCCCCCAATACCAGTTGAGGCTTAGGGCCAATAGAATCCGAGCAGAAACCTTCCTCCCATATTCAGAGGCCATCAAAAGAGCTAAACTAGCCATAGCCAATGACAATAAACAAAAACAAGCAAGTAAGCCTCCCCTCTCCCCACCACCACAGGTAGCTCCTTCCTGGAGATTAGAGGAGAGAGTCTCTCACAAACCATCACCGCCCGACAGTTACGCACGGAGAGTGAAAAGTACTGCCAAGCAGGCAAACAGGGAAATCATTAACCCCCCAAGGCTCTCAGAGCACAACTGTCAATGAAATTCCTCAGAGAAATACAGCACCGACGAAAGAACAACGTAAGCGACTCACCACCAGCAGAGCACGAGCTCTGAAAATAAAAAAAACTGAAACAGAATGCAGCGTCATTGGAAAATACAACAAACAAACAACCACACGACAAGTGCAAAGTGACGTTATTTTATTCACAAGAGACAAAACAAAACTACTGGATATTTCGGCGAATGCGCCTTTATTAACACAGACAAACAATTAAACAGCAAACAGCAAATAGAGCAAAAGGAGAAAAAAGCAGGCAACAAAAGGAGCAAAAAAACAACAAGATAAAAAAAAACCCACCAATACTTCCCCTCTACAGTCCAATGCGTAAATGATACAACAAAGTTGAAACCAAAGAGCAAGGCTGTGAACACAAATCAGGGGGGAAAAACAAAGAGAAGAAAGAAAGAAAGAAAAAAGTAAAAGAAAATGTTTTGAGGTGAGAGAGGTTGGGGATTGCCCCACATGGCCGAAAGGCCAAAGAGGGCGTAAAACATTATTTTCGAGAGGTTGAGGACAGTGATTACGCAATCATAGATGGCAGAAGTTGGAAACAAGGGTCAGTTGTGTGTTGAGTAAGGGGTGGGGAGGGGGAGGTTGGGTGAAGAGAACAAATCTCGTGCTAAAGTGAACACATGTAGCAGAAGCTGGGGGGAGAGGGGGGGGGGGGGGGAGTGGTGGGTTCACCGCCTAGCACATCAAACCCTGGTCTTACCCCAAAATGGGTTGCCCCAACCTGGCACAGAGGGGTGAGGGGGGAAAACGGAAGTTATCCTATAAAAAAAACCCACCCTAATCAGACACACTTGTCTATGACATAAGAAAGAAAAACAAATTTAAAGGAATAAAGGATTAAGGGGAAAAAACTCTCTTGGAGAAAAAACAAACCTGCGCATGTGGTCAAAGACAAGTGCAACAAACCCCTCTCACACACACACACACACACACACACACACACACACACACACACACACACACACACTCTCTCTCCCTCTCTCACACACAACCACACACTGGGACTAGAGGGATGCAAAATAAGCAATGGCATACTATGGAAGCAAATAATACAAAATATATAACAAGGGGGGAGGGGTGGGGTGGGAGGAGGTTTTGAAAGGAAGGGGTGGGGGGGGTGGGGAGGAGGTTATGGGAAGGAGGGGGTGGGTGGGTATTGGGCGGTAGCGAAGGATAGGAATCAAATTGATCATGATTGGCTCTTGCAGCTAGTTGGGCTTAATCTTTGTGAAGAACAAACTCCCAAATAGAGGCTCAGGGTGGCTAATTCGGCTTTGTCTTTTGATAATGATTCACTCAATACAATGGATAGTGAAGGATAGGCTTGCATTGTGGGCTCTTGCAGCTAGTTCGGTTTGGTCTTATGTGAGAGATTGACCCAAACAAAGTTGATAATGAAAACTAGACATTCCATTTGAAACAAGTTTGTAAAGTAATTTGGAATGCAGAGGTCTACGCCGGGGGAGGGGACTTCGGGCAGTGGGGGGAACCTTCTTCGCTTAGCTGTGGCTATTGAACCCTACCACACTGCCCAGTATACAGGGGTCACTCCTTCGCTTAGCTGTGGCTATTGGACCCCTATCCCCCCAACCCAGACGGGACACACAGGGAAGTGTGTGTGTGTGTGTGTGTGTGTGTGTGGGGGGGGGGGGGGGGGGGGTAGTAGGTAGGGGAAAAAAAGGAGGGTGTGTGGGGTGTGGAGGGGGGGGAGGAGTTTTGGGACGGGGTGAAGGAGGGGGGTAGATGGGTTCAAGAACATGTTACGGCAAAATGAAAAATGACACAGGATAATATAATGAGGCTTAAGGTTTGTCATTCAGTCCATGAGGCTTTCTGGTACCCAGTTTGTTGATGATGTGTGGTTCCATGTCCTTTCAGTTTTTTGTGTTTTTTGTGAACATGAACCACATCCCTTTGACGCATATGTCTGATGTGGAGTGGTCAGGCTGGTTGCAGTGGTGGGCTATGAATTTGTCTCTGTGGTGCACAATGTCAGCTAAATGTTATTTGAAGCGGGTGGCAAGGGTTCGGCCAGTTTCACCAATGTACAGTTGTTTGCATTTGAGGAAATGAATGACGTACACAATGTTCTCAGTCTGATAGGTGAAGTGTTTGGTGATGTTGAACTTCGAAAGATGTCCATCGACCTGTGTTGAAGTACAGATGAATGGGCACACTTTGCATTTGGGGTTTTGGCATGGAGAGGTTCCTGAAGCATGTTGGCTTGTCGGTTTCAATTTAGACCGAACCAGTAGGTCACGTAGATTTGTGTCACGTTTGTAGGTCACGAGGGGCGGTTGGTCAAAAATGTCTGCTACCTGTTCACGGGATTGTAGAAGTGACCAGTTGGAGATGAGGATGTTGCGCACACGATGAATGGATGGGTGGAACAGTATTCTGACGATGGGTCTGTCATCTGTTTCTGGTCTCTGCTTTGTTTGGAGGGCTTCAGAGTGAGAAATTCTGTTCACACGGGTGAGGGCAGACTCGATTGCTGTGAGAGGGTAATTCCGGAAGAAATCGACCATTTCCTGTGCTTTGATTTCAAAGTCATGGTCATCTAAGCAAAGGCGGCGGAGGCCGAGGAGGAGGAGTTGAGAATATGGAATGCTGTTCTTTGTGGCTGGGGTGTGGGACGAACGGTAGTCCAGGTAAGAATGTGAGTCTGTAGGTTTGTAGTGGATGGATGGATGGAGCTGTCCTTGTTGTAGCGAGATTTGCATGTCCAGAAATGTGACTGATTCGCTGGAGATCGTGCATGTGAAGCGAATTGCTGGGTGGAAGCTCTGTTTAAAGTGGATGAAGTCCAAGAGTTCTTTGTAGGATCCAGAAGTGAAGCCAAGGCCATCATCGATTAAACGTTTGTAGACCTCAGGGACAGTTGTTTGTAGTTTTTGAGGATCTGTTCTTTCAGGTAACCCATAAAGAGGCACGCATAGCTGGGACCCATTTTAGTTCCCATGGCAACTCCGCTCATCTGGGCAAAGACCTCCTCACCAAAGGAGAAGGTGTTCAATGTCAGCACGAGTTCAGCTAATCGGACAATGAGTCAGGGCTGAAAGTCCATCTGCATGTGGTATGCTGGTGTAAAGGGAAACCACATCAAGTGTGAACAGATATTTGGGGTGGAATTGAAGCTTGTTGTTCAGGTCCTGGGTGATATTGAGGGCATGTGAGGAGTATTTCACATACGGTCTGAAAATAAAAGCTATGGCCCTCAAAACTTCAATAACTAAAACCGCCACAGAAAAAATAATTGACTCCTTCGTTACAGAGCAGATCCAGAAACAGACACTGACTATGATGACACACATGACAGAACACATGGACAACCTCATGACAGCCTACCAAGACAAACTGACCAACAGACAGAATCTGGATCTGTCTCAAACCGTCACTAAACTAACTGCTCACATAAACATGAAACTACATACACTTGAACAATAGTCTACCAACAAACCTCCTGGAGAGGTGTTCATAACTCAAGTCTTAATTTCCCTTGCGAAAGCTAAAGCAACAAATAAACCAGTTCTGCTCCTAGAAGGACTGGCCTCCCTCCTTCCATCTCCAAGTAGCTCAGCTTCTATCCCCATGCCACAGGGTAGTAACCTATACTGCCTGGCCCAACTGATCTGTGAACCAGTAGAAGGACTGGCCTCGATCCTTCCATCTCCAAGTAGCTCAACTTCTATCCCCATGCCACAGGGTAGTAACCTATACTGCCTGGCCCAACTGATCTGTGAACCAGTAGAAGGACTGGCCTCGATCCTTCCATCTCCAAGTAACTCAACTTCTATCCCCATGCCACAGGGTAGTAACCTATACTGCCTGGCCCAACTGATCTGTGAACCAGTAGAAGCTCCAAGACGGTATCAGGTCACTCACCCCCCCCCCCCCCCCCCCCGGCCATTGCCCCCGGACACTTCCCCCCCTGCCATTTACCCCCGGACCATTTGCCCCCCGTACATTTGCCCCCGACCATTTTGCCCCCCTATCCATTTGCCCCCCGGCCACTTGCCCCCCTGGTACTTATGCCCCCTGGACACTTGCCCCCTGGTACTTATGCCCCCCGGCCACTTGCCCCCTGGTACTTATGCCCCCTGGACACTTGCCCCCCCCCCCCCCCCCCATTCACAGCCGACATTTCCCCCCAGGTCTCCCCCATCCTGTGTGTGTGTGTGTGTGTGTGTGTGTGTGTGTGTGGCCTATCATATATGTCTATGCATCTTTCTACCTGTCCGTCTGTCTGTCTATCTGTCTGTCTGTCTGTCTGTATGTCTCTCTCTGTCTGTTTTTCCTCACTCTCTCTTACTTACCCCCGAGTATGTGTATGTGTGTGTTTGTGTGTGTGTGCGTGTACGTGTGCGTGTGCGTGTGCGTGTGCGTGTGCGTGTGCGTGTTTGTGTGTGTGTGTGTGTGTGTGTGCGTGCGCGCGCGCGCGCGCGCGCGTGTGTGTGTGTGTGTCCTATCTTGTATGTCTGTCTCTTTCTACATGTCTGTCTGTCCACCTGTCTCTCTCTCTCTCTCTCTTCCCCCCCCCCCCCCTCACTCTCTCTTACTTGCCCCGAAGTATGTGTGTGTGCGTGTGCGTGCGTGTGCGTGTGCGTGTGTGTGTATGTGTGTGTGTGTTTGTGTTTAGTTTGTACACTCATGCGCTTTGTTCGAGATACAATGAACTTTAAGCTCTAATAACAACAAACAGCAAGACGTTCCCTTGTGTCTTTGTCCGTATGCCTAACAAACGGCAAGCAACGTATGCGGCAGTTTTCGCCGAACTGAAAAATTTGAACGATAATTTGAATCCCCAGAACATCACGACAGACTTTGAACAAGGGGCCATTAGATCATTTGAAGAAAAATGTCCTGGTATTCAAGTCAATTGATGTTTTTGTCCACTACGCACAGATCATCTTTCGCAAAATACAACAACGTGGTCTGAAGGCACAGTACACCACGGATCCAGAATTTGTTGCTTCAGCCAGAATGCTTGCGGCGTTAGCCTTCCTTCCACCGGGTGAAGTTGCTGATGCCTTTGAGCTTCTGGAACCGATCCTACCTGAAGATCTTCGACCAGTGTCCGACCACCTTGAGGACACATTTATTGGTCGTCCCCAACGCCGCGGAAGATGGACACCCCGATTTATCATCCAAATGTGGAACGTATACGACAGAGTGTTGAACAGGATACCAAGAACGAACAACGCACTTGAAGGGTACCATCGCCATCTGCAATCCAGCATACAAGCCAGTCACCCTAACATCTGGACATTTCTGCAAGATCTGCGACGAGAGCAGGCGCTGAACCAGATCACTCAGATGTTGGCTGGGCAAGCCCCTGCTCCTAGAAGGACGACGTACAGAGACTGTGATGCCAGGGACTGTGATGCCAGGGACTGTGATGCCAGGGACTGTGATGCCAGGGACTGTGATGCCAGGGACTGTCATGCCAGGGACTGTCATGCCAGGGACTGTCATGCCAGGGACTGTCATGCCAGGATTGAAAACATTGTGCGAAGTTATGACGCTCGCCACACTCTGGACTATTTGCGCACAGTGTGACATTCTGAAGTTGGACGGAAACGATGTGTTTTATGTATTTTTGCGCTGCAGATTCGCCAGTTGTGAGTGATGTCAGGATTTAAATATTTTCTACTCATCATAGCGGTGATGTATGACCACGTCTTGGTTAGTTTTATGCTTCTCTTTTATATTTTATGTGATTAATTTCATTAGACAGTAAAAAAAAGTTTGATCATGTCTTAAACCATGTTCTCAGTGTTTGCCTTGATGTCAGTCTACTTGATTATTGTGTTTTGTTTGTCAGTCTGTCATCTGTCATGTCTTTTACTTGACCATATGCTAGAGAGCGACACTTTACTGCTTTTCTTCTTCTGTTCGTCTTTTTGCACATTTTGTTTGTATTTCCGTCATCTGTCTGTTTTCTATTTTCAAATAGACCACAAATACACGCATGCACGCAAGCACGCACGCACGCACGCACGTGCACGCGATGGAGAATTTGAATGGACTGGTATTGAGAAGATGCCAGTCTATTTCCTTGTCGAAAAGTTGTCATTTGGGTCAAAATGTACCCCCCCCCCCCCCCCCTTTTCTTCCTCATCAGTCACACAAATGTTGCATGCCCCCCCCCCCCCAAAAGAAAAAAGAAAAAAAGAAAATGATGCGCACACACACACGCGCACGCACGCACGCACACGCACACGCACGCACACACACACACACACGCACACGCACACGCACACGCACACGCACACGCACACACACACACACACACACACACAATCTCAACCCCACCATCAAGAAATACATGAGAGACCCTGTCCACCCTTCGGTCAGGGGAACGAGCATACTGGGGGGCAATCTTGGACGTCACCTGGAGTTCCTTCTATAGCAAAAGCAACCACGAAGAGGTCCACGCAGAAGAACAAACCAGCCAGCCGGTCGTCAGGGTCCTTCAGCATCAGCAGATGAGGGCAACATGGTCTTCAACAACTAGGACAGACATCCCCGTCCTTCTCAGCGTGGCTACTCCCGTCCATGGCATCGACGATACCCGCAGGGCCGTGCCTTCCTCCCACCACCTCCATGGCACCTAGGCTACGACAGACAGGAGAGTTCCTGACGCTTTAACCAGAGACCTTATTTAAGATGGTGACCTTTCTCCTTTATTTGCAGCAGTCATCATATAGGCTGTCAAATTACCTAGTGATAAGTAAACACTTGTCAAGAAGGTTCTCGCTAAAAAAATAAGTAGTCAAATTCTTGGAATAGTTTGTTATAATTTTTATTTCTTATTTGTTGTGTTACATAATTTTAGTGATTTATGCTATAACTTTCATTTTTGTTTGCTATTGTTTTAAGTACACGATAAAACGTTTGAATTCAAACGTACTACAATGGAATTGCAGGTTAATATTAACAAATATTCATGGACTAATTCAACATATCGCAAATCATAGTTATCAAGTGATAGTCTTACAGTCTTTAAATGTAAATGAACAAAAACTCCCCAAAATTCAGAATGTTTATTACCCTCCCATATTCCAGAATAACAATGAGACGGAAGGGTTAGCACTGCTTTATATATCCAAGAAATAGTAGATTACCTTGAAATAGGAACACCTTGTTCAAAAAATGTCAAAAACATTAATGCATGTGCAGCCAAAGTAAAATCCCATGAATCGTTAACATTAAATGTAGTTTCAGTTTATTTGCCAAACGGCCATGACAATGAAAATACAGAATGGTTACGCACTATACAGGAAACACATGAAAAATAGTTAATAGCAGGGGACATTAACTTACACGCTACTTTTTGGGATAACGAGTGTGAAGTAATCACACACAACCGCTTTGTTAAAAATATAGTAGACTCGTCATTATTTTCTACTAAACGATGGCAGTGTTACTAGAATTCCTGACGTTTTACACCATCGATTAACAGCAATTGACTTAACACTAATGTCCCCTACCATTGCTCCAAGTTGTGAATGGTCTACTTTTAAAGATCCACTTGGTAGTGATCATTTGCCCATAGTTATCACAATCAAAGGTAAACAATCTTTTCAAGACTGTAGTAAAGATAAGAGCCCAAAATATAATTATAATAAAGCTGACTGGGATACATTCTTGTGAAGAAGCAAGAGAACAACACATGCAGGCCTATATCAAATAAATATGCCGGTAATGTATGGTGGGATGCTTCTTGTGAAGAAGCAAGAGAACAACACATGCAGGCCTATATCAAATAAATATGCAGGTAATGTATGGTGGGATGCTTCTTGTGAAGAAGCAAGAGAACAACACATGCAGACCTATATCAAATAAATATGCAGGTAATGTATGGTGGGATGCTTCTTGTGAAGAAGCAAGAGAACAACACATGCAGGCCTATATCAAATAAATATGCCGGTAATGTATGGTGGGATGCTTCTTGTGAAGAAGCAAGAGAACAACACATGCAGGCCTATATCAAATAAATATGCCGGTAATGTATGGTGGGATGCTTCTTGTGAAGAAGCAAGAGAACAACACATGCAGGCCTATATCAAATAAATATGCAGGTAATGTATGGTGGGATGCTTCTTGTGAAGAAGCAAGAGAACAACACATGCAGACCTATATCAAATAAATATGCAGGTAATGTATGGTGGGATGCTTCTTGTGAAGAAGCAAGAGAACAACACATGCAGGCCTATATCAAATAAATATGCAGGTAATGTATGGTGGGATGCTTCTTGTGAAGAAGCAAGAGAACAAACATGCAGGCGTATATCAAATAAATATGCTGGTAATGTATGGTGGGGTGCTTCTTGTGAAGAAGCAAGAGAACAACACATGCAGGCCTATATCAAATAAATATGCCAGTAATGTATGGTGGGGTGCTTCTTGTGAAGAAGCAAGAGAACAACACATGCAGGCGTATAAAATACATTTAAAAGATAAAAAGGACCCAGACAAAATAGCAGAAAAGAATAGAGCAAAAAAACCACAGTAATAGGGTAAATGAAAAAGCTAAGGAAGAATATTGGTCATGTTTCTGTGAAAACGAAGTAAATAGCAGGAAAGAACAGAGCAAAACACCACAGTAATAGGGTAAATGAACAAGCTAAGGAAGAATATTGGTCATGTTTCTGTGAAAACGAAGTTCATGATCATAAAGACCTCCAGAAAACATGGAAAAAAATAAAAGAAATGAAAAATGGAATCAGTCTTCCTGAATACCCCATAACATTGGAAAACAATGAGTTTTCCTCAAATTTTGAAAAGGCAGAAGCATTTGCAGGTATTTTCAAAAACAAATAGCAGCATAATATCAGAAAAACAGAATATGTATAGAGAACAAATGGCTGACAATGAAGTCCAGGAAAAAAGTCATAATAACGATCACTACACAAATGCTCCAATAACTGTTCAAGAAATAAAAGATGCAATTTCCTCCCTTGGTTCAAAAAGAAAATCAGTAGCACCAGATGCGATTTCGAATGAAATGATAAAACATTTACCAATTAATTTTGTAATTTTTTAAAACACCTTTTTTCAAAAAATGTTGGTCTGAAGGGGTTCAACCATCCTTGTGGAAACAATCAATTGTAACCCCTATTCCTAAAGAGGGTAAGTCAAAATCAGATAAAAAATAATTACAGGCCAATCGCTCTTACTTCACATGTTGGAAAACTTATGGAAAAAATAATTCTAAAAAGACTGGAACACTATTGTGACAAAAATGGCGTAATACCAATACAACAGGCTGGTTTCAGAAAAGGTAGATAAACAGTCGACCATCTAGTAACAAGCGCGAAATCGCAATAGTTTGTGGCACGCGGTCTATTTTTACCACTCCAATCATGAGTTACCTCCCCTGGCTTTTCAATAATTTTAATCTGTAAACCAGAATGTTATCTCTGCACCATTTCGTAACTTTTTATATCTTTTGGAAAACATTTAAAACTATGTATCCTACTTATACTCATCAAAAGAAGCACCGCATACTCGTCGTGTCTGTTGTAGTGTCTGTATTACATATGTTTATTATTTTGTACGCTTTTAAAATACATCATTTTAAAGAGCGGCCAGAAGTGTAGCCTCGATTTGAAGTGCGACAATTTTGTCAAAATGTGCGACAATTTTGGACCGACAGACCGACCGACCGACAAAGTGAGTTATAGGTTTGTGGCTTTGCCACAAACAAAAACTACAACACAGATTAAACATCAGTTTTCACGGAGAAAAAATATACTTGCCACTTTCTTTGACTCACATTAGGAAGGCATACGATCAAGTTTGGCATTCAAAACTTTTAAAGAAATTGAAGTCAATAGGTCTTTCAGAATGTATACACAATTGCTTAAAAAACCCTTTTTAAGTGATAGAACAATACAGACTAAGGTTGGCAATGTGTATTCTGATCAAAGACATCTCCAAATGGGAATCCCACAAGGAGCCGTGATAGCTCCAATCCTCTTTAATATCTTGATTCATGATCTTCGAAAATCATTATAAAAAACCCGTTGAAATTGTACAATATGCGGATGACATCTGCATATGGATGAAAGTTATTCTACAAAGGCACATTTCAGTCATATGAATCAACTATATTAAAAAGATATATCAAAATAAACTAGATAAAATCAGTAAGTATATGACTGAAAATGGATTAGCCTTTTCACCTGAAAAATCGCACATAGTTCTCTTTAATACTGGTTATGATCCTAACCCTCTGCCTTCATTTCAAATAGATGGATTGACTCTTGTATATAAAAAGGTTGTAACATTATTAGGAGTAAATTTAACTTCTAAGCTGAGCTGGAACTTCCATATACAAAGTATCCTGACAAAAGCCAAGAAAAGTTTAAATGTCCTTAAAATGGTGAGTGAACAGCCATGGGGTAAAGACAGTAACATATTAACACACTTAGCTACGGCACGTGTGAGATCAAAATTATCTTACGCTCAGGAGATTTTTTTTCAGCCCCCAAATATTTAATAAAAAAGTTGTAGAGCATTGACAGTAAAGCTTACAAGATAGCTGTTGGTGTCCCTGTTCATACATCCACATTAGGAACTTACACATAAATTGGAATACTGCCTTTTGAAGAAAATGTGAAACTTACGTCTGCAAAAGAAGTCATACAACACCAAATTCAAGTATCAAGGAAACTGAATTAAAATCAGAAATACACTTTCCTAAGCGGGCACATAAAATAGATTCTTTGAAAATAATAGCCTCATATACGTCTGATTTATTTACAAAATCGGGTGTTGAGTAGCAAAACATTGCCCCTCAGGTGTGTTGTAGCGCTTTACCATTCCTGCACTCAAAATTGCAAACTCTTTCCAACTGAATGAATATTTATCCATTTTTAGCACAGAACCATGGGCACTACTAGACGTATGTGCGTTCCTAAATAATGTAACTAACCCTCCACTAAACGTTGTCATTTTTACAGACTCCCTATCCTCTATTCAGGCCCTTCAGGGAGAAACTAAGAACAGGCTGGAAATTATCAATGAAATTAGAATACTATTACATCAAACATCAATAAAAGGCACAGCCCTACAGTTAACTTGGATACCATCCCATAGCGGCATAATAGGCAATGATCAGTCCAACAGAGCAGCTAAAAGTGCAGCTATGGGAAAATCCGGTACCCAAACAAATATTAAACAATCAATTAAAGAAGCAAAGAGAAAATTAAAAACAGCAGCGTTCCAACAGTGGACTAGAGAATTGGAAACATATGCCAAGGCCCACTCTTGGGACCATAAAATAGTAAAGGATGGTCTCTTTCTAAAAATACAGCCTTCACTACAATCGTTAATGCTTAGACTTAGAACACAATCATATCCTTGTACATTTGTAGAAACCACATGCAAGTGTGGGGAAATCCTCAATATGGATTACCTATTCGACTCCTGTACGAATATCACTTTGGAATGTGAACCAATAATATGCAAATTAAAAACTATAAATATTACTTTTACAAAGTCAATCATGCTTCCAAATAGTACCGGCCCCTATCGTCTGGCTGGTGGAATCTCTCAACCAGTCATCATTCGGCCGACATTTTTAAAGCCATTTGAACATTACAAAAACAAATGAAGATTTAAATGTAAGTCTTAAACTATCTTTATTATATCATACATAACCTAGATGCAATATCAAAGAGATGGGTCCCCCTAAATAGGACAATGGAACAGAGGAGGGAGAGCCTCTGTCTCTCTCTATTCCCCCCTGGTACAGTAGGTTTACCCTTGTAAATACAAAGCTCTAGTTTTAACAATATATTACCCAGACTCGGCCAACATATGTTTGAATGCCTCTGGAGTCGGGGGGTTTATAGATTTTAATAAAAGTTAGGGACCCTCACTCTTTCATAACTCACATGTCAAACTCCAAGATATAAAACGCCTCAAAAGCACATTTCATATCATATATTTCTTAGACTTGTAAAGTCAAAATTCACTTTCCTATATTTGATTGTTTTTAAAATGTGGTCGAAAATAAAGATTGAATGTAAATAGTTGTTATGTGTCTTCAGACCTTAATCGATTTAAAAAAAGCTTTATAATGTATTTTCAAAAGTGTTCCTGAAAATGTTATTCTCCTAGCCCAGGGAGCAATAGCCAAATGTTTTAATTTAGCATTATAAAACAAGAGTATAAATAGTTATAACCCAGAGTAGTCTTGTGCGAGCCATGGCACCTAAGAAAAACTTGGCCTTTATTCGAGATAAAACGATAGTTTCAAAATAAATACAAATGATAAAATAAAGACATCTATTTTCTGAAGAAATCTCTTTATCTTCTCCCACTCCCCCTTTCCCCCCAAAATCTAAAATTCACAGAAATGTCCTGTATGGCTTTGCCGAGAGGACGTAAAACTTTAACATCGCTTAGTGCCAGTGCAGTCGCTTGTGTACAGAGCTCTGTCCTCTGTCCTAGAATAGAGGGTGGACAGTCAACTGACCACTACAACTGACCACTACAGTGATCTTCAACTCTGTCCTCTGTCCTAGAATTGAGGGTGGACAGTCCACTGACCACTACAACTGACCATTACAGTGATCTTCAACTCTGTCCTCTGTCCTAGAATTGAGGGTGGACAGTCAACTGAGCTCCAGTTCAGCTTCATCTCGGTGTGTGGAACATCCTGAATCAGTGGTGAGGATTACTAGCTGTACACTTCAACTCTGGATGCTCCACGACCCATGAAATAAGCAAGAAACATTCAAATGGAAGCAAGACCTCAGAACATATTAAACCAGCAAGGATAAACAGTTAAATGCTTAAATGAACAGTATGGGTAGGTTCATATGCCCCTTCCCACATTTCGCTGAGGATACTAAGAAAACCACCAATGTAAAACGGGTGTTTGTTTTTACCCTCTCCCTTTTTGCCTTAACGCCGATTCACACTATTCAAACGGGAATGCAGATTTTTAAAGGTTAACTATTCTACTTGGAAACAATTGATTTGACATCGTCGCTACTGCTGGATATAATTGTGATGTGTTGGTAACAAGGTGCGGTTGGTTTTTATCTTAAGATAAGTTTTGAAGAAAATCACCCTGGGATTCCATCCACTTAAGAATTTTGACGTCTTTGGATTTTCTCCACTTTTCTGCCAGAGTGTTGAACGTGTACATGAAGGGGTTGATGGCGGAATTCAACGGTAATACAAATATGGCCAAACCTACGTTGATTTCGCCTGGGATGGGAACACCAGCTAATGCTAACATTCCACACAATCCAATAGGAAACCAACACAGGAAATCCGTCAGTGCAATAGTTATCAAGCGCCGTGCTATGACCATGTCCTGTGACACTTTGGTAGAGCTGGTCTTCAAAGCACTGCTCTGTATTGTCCAGTAGATGAAAGCCTGACCCACAGAGATGAACACAAACAGAACAAAGTTGAACACAATCATTATGCTGAAGGAATAAGCTTTTCCTTCAAACTCTTTCCTCGTCACAGGCAGCGGAATGCAGATCCCTGTCTGGCTGTAGAACTCCCAGTGTGACGTCATGGGAAGTAAGGGAACCAGGGCAAACACACAGCCAGTCAGCCAGATCAACACACAGACCATCGCCGCTGATGTTCTCTCAAACCGGAGTGTGCTGAATGGAAAGCAGAGAACTATGAAACGATCCGCAGTGATCAGACAGATGATGAGGGCTGACATTTCACAGGACAATAGAGACAGAAAACCAGCCACCTTACAGGCCACACTCTGTTTCCAGGTGTCGTCCTCATGGAGGTATCGGCCACGGAAGGAGTCATCAGCGATTCCAATGACAACCATGTAAACCCCCATCAGAAAGTCGGCCAAGGTCAGGTTGGTGACAAACACACTGAAACCAGAGGAAGAAGTCTTACCTTTAGCAAAGATTCGTGCACAGAAACAGAAGACATTACCCGACACAGTCAGACAGGTGGTCAGCCACAGAAATCCACGGTACATCCACGACTGTAGCAAATCTTCACACGAGGAAACCTCATCACTGGGGGCATGGCATGATGAAGGATCAAAGTTATCAGGAAGGATTACTTTACAGCATAACTTATAGTTGTCAGTAGAAATGAAACGGAGATGGAAAAGGCCTTTGAAAATGTCAGGTGAAAATATATTTAAGGGACTTCTATCTAAGTATAATTCATTTAGCTGCTGCATGTGCTGAAACCCGTGTTCACTGATTGTATGAAGCGAGGTAATAAATGTTAAGTTAAGTTTCTGTAGGCTAGATAGCCTGAAGAAGGCTGTAGAGTCCAGGATTGTCAGTTCTGTAAGGGACAAATCTATGAAGGTTAGGCTACTTTGCTGAATAACTAAGAAAGGATCAGCAGTGAGTGATGAGATAGGATTACCAGACAAGGTTAAAGACTGCAGGTTTTTCAAACTGACCACAGAAGACACGTTAAAATGCTGCAGCTTGTTATCCCTGAGGTCCAGAAGCCGTACATTTGACCACTTCAGTTCAGATAACTTGGTCAGAGAACACCTGGTCAGGACCAGGTGAATCAGGTAGACATTACAGCTGAGATCGGATGGCGTCAACCCAGAACCTGTACCATCCAAAGATCGAATCTGAGGGAAGAGTACTGCTTGGAAAGGCTGACGACAAAGGAAACTGTGACCTTGACAGAGACAGCCTTGAGGACAGGAGGTCATGTCACAGCCTAGTTCATCATCATGCATCGGGCAGTGAGGCCATCCATCACACAGGTTATCGTTGTGGACACATATCAGTGAAGACTGGCATCGAAAGAATCCTTGACATGTCATGTCTGTACATCCCTGCTCGTCCTCACGCTGTCTGCAGTCATACATTCCATTACATCGTGTGTACACCGGCAGACAGTCCCTGAATGGCCCAGGACACAGATAGTGACTGTCAGGACAGGTTTCATTGGACTTCATCTGGGTTGTGGTGAACTGGGATATGTCATCAAAGCTAACCAGGAAAGGAGGAGGAAATCTTTTCTTGTCGATTAAGATCACTTTGAAGGTGTGGCAATTCCTTTCATCTGATTCATCCTGACAGTGGGATGTTTGATCACACACTTTGTTATACGCCACACACTGTCCTGATGTACATGTGAACAACGTGTTGTGACAAAGAGGATGTTCACAGAAATATTCATCATTCACACAGTCATGTATGAAGTCACATATCAGGGTGTATGACAGACGGGGAGAAAACTCATCACTGCAGGTAAACGTGGGAACTAAAGGCACAGAGGGATGCATGGGTTCAGTCAAATGGATGGACGATGTTTCGTTGGAATACCGACATGGAGGAACCAGCTGGGGACCACATAGTTCATGGCGGTGGGAACCACACAGCAGAAATGTGTGTGTCACCTGACCATTGTGGCACACAGTCAAGGAGGGTTGACTTGCTAACAGCCAGGGCTGTGTGTTAGCAATGGGAAATCTGTTTGAATGAGAAGAACTGGCGTCAGTTTGGTTTGGTCTTACTTCACATATCAACCCTTCACCTAAAGCGAGACTCCTTAACACGTCAGAACATGGAGTAAGCAAAATAGCCAGGTCTATCAAAGAGATCTCAACACAATTATCTTCACCGTTATTGTATTCAGTGGTTGCTACAGAGTGGTGAAGGACTGTTCTGTCTGCACTGTGCACACTGTGTCTGTACATATTAGGCATGGACTGACTTTTCACATGCATACCAGACACAAATGTCTTTAGTTTATTCCAGTGTCTGTTTGACACGTTGACAATCACATTATAAGGATCGTAGACACACACAGGAAATCCTAAGGAACCCTTGATACAAACTGCAGTATTCACTGGCTTTGTCGATTCCACCAATCATGTCACCTTCTGATATCTGACCCCTCAAGATAAACCTATAGCATCGTCCACACAGGGCCAGCATTCCCTGACACTGGTCACTGCTGTAAGGACAATGTTCTGTTTCATCTCGTCCATCTTCACACTCTGTCATCAGGTTACAGGCCATGTGATGCTGGAATCTGGCATAGTGACCAACAGAACAGTTCCACAGACCACCGGTCAGCTTTTGGGGTGTTTGTCGCTCAGGGAAGAAAGAGAAAAACAATTGGAAAAAGGTTTCATTAATTGGTTGTAAAGGTGTATGCAAGTTATATAAATTAATTTCAGTATCTAAATTTCTGCCAACTTTAATAGAGAAGTGTTCATCGCTGAAGAGATATACATGTGCATATTCATAATTGATTTTAAAATGGGTACAGACTTTAGCTTCATTGATGGAATGGTCAGAACAGTTAGATGGAATAGAACAACGACTCAGAAAAATGTCGATGTAATAATATTTTGTGTAAAATCGTGCCAGACTGATCACACTGAACATGACAGCGTGCTGGTGTGGCACACATATCAGTCTGTGCCAAGGTCCAGTGTCATTCTCCTTGATATTTTTGCCAAAGGTCAGAGACCCTGACAGTGGTGATGTCATCAACATAACAGTATGTTCAGAGTCTGATGTAGTAATATATCAAGAACGGAAAAACAATTCAAGAAAATAATGAGTAAAACAATGATCAAGGTCATGGACATGACTGAAAATAGAATTCACGCCACAGTGATATTGTGTGAAGAAATAAGATGTTTTTCATAATAAAACATTGATACAAAAAATGCGTGTACGCCATGAAAAAGCACACAATAGAAGCTAGTGTACAATCATCTTAAAAATTGACACAATATTTTACCATTTTATACATGTTTTTAATTACATTAGTTCATACTTACTAATGCACAAAAACGTGCATCTGCACGCACTGTGCTCTATATATTTCATAAAGAACGAAACTCCCAACATGAGTAGGCTTCTACAGTTTACTGCAATAGGAGGACTTTTCAACAGAATGTGATTAGGATTCAAACAAGAGCAGTTCACTAATTCAACAGCACCAGCGCCTCTGAGAACAACTACATATCCTTTTTGCTTAGAAACCACTACACCCACCTACAACACCACCCAAATCGAAACGTTCTTAGCAGACGTCATTTTAACAGTAGGTAAACTTAGCCTATCTTCAAACTGTATTGTTGGGTCGCAGTTATAACAGAATAATAATAATAATGATAATAACAGTACATTTATGTAGTGCTTTACTCAAATGAGCTCAAAGCGCTTTACAATCATTATTCATCAACAGATAGTTAACAAAATACAAGCACACTCTCTCGTCCTCTTCTCTCACGCTCATCATCCGCCACATCGATTCTTCGTCATTCTCGTATCTCATCTCTCTCTATCTTAGGCCTCCAGCACTCCCGTGCCCCTCCTCCCTCACCTCTCTCTCCTGCTTCTCCCTCACCCCCTCTCTCTCTCTCACCCCTCTCTCTCCACATCCTCTCTCCCATCTGCTCGCCAACGGGCCACAACGCCCTCCCGCCACCAACGATCTGAGCGCTCTCCGCGCGAGACGTGCCACCCGGTCCAGCTCCTCCGGTCCCTCGGCTGCTTGTCTCCGGGTCTCAGCCCCGAACCTCTCCGTCCCTCGAGCCCTCGCCTCTCCTGTCGCGCACCCCTTCTCCGCATCCTTCATCTCTCTCTCCTCTCAACTCGCGCCCCAACTCCTCATCCTCTCTCAGCGCTCTCCTCATCGACTCTCTCGTCTCTTTCGCTCTTCGTCCCCCTCTCTCTCCTCTCTTCATTCTTTCCACTCTGTCTCTCTTCTCTCTCTCTCCCTCTCTCGCTCTCCTCTCTCTCTCTCTTCCCTTCATCTCCTCCATCTCTTCCCTCTCCGTCAGTCTCATCTCTCCTGTCTCTCTCTTCTCCTCCTTCTCCCCCCTCACCGTCATCCCGTGCGGCCTATCCCTCGTCATCTCCCCACTCTGTCCAACTCACATCCTCCCCCGAAGTCGAGCCACCGTCTCTCCTCAGCTCTCCCTCTCTCACAGCACTCTCCCATTCTCTCCTCTCTCTCTCTCTCTCTCTCGCACACCACACATTACTGCAACACACAGACACACACCAACCCACACACCCAAACACATCCACACATCACACAACACAACACACACACACAAAAACACACACACCCGCACACACACACAAACAAAAGGTACACTACACGTGCAGACGCACACACACGCGCGCGCGCACGACTCACGGACACACATTTATTGACGCTGATTCATTATTCATCTTTCATTCAGTAAGCCTTATCAACAGAGTTGCACGGACTGACCACAAACACAAACACACAAACACAAAACGTTTAGTAGGTATACACATTGCAAAATACACTCACATAACCACTTACGGACGAAGTCATGCACACAAACACACACACATGGCATACAGACACACACATCATACACTGCGTGCGACGGACATAACACCCCACAAAACATAAATAACACACCTGAGGCACACATTTCGACGTGAAGCAACACATGCATACTCACACACGCACACAAACACACACACACACACACACCACACACACACAAACACACACACACACACACACACCACACACACAACACACACCAACACAGAGAGAGAGAGAGAGAGAGAGAGAGAAGAGAGAGAGAAGAGAGAGAGGAGAGAGAGAGAGATAGGAGGAGAGAGAGAGAGAGAGAGAGAGAAGAATAACACAGCCAAACATCTTATTCAATCTTTTCCCTCACGTGCACAAACGAAAGCAACTGATCAAATATTTTTTAGGGTGCAGCAGAAAAAGATGGGTTTCAAGAGAGGTTTTGAATGAGAGACTACGCTGGAGGTCGGCGAGGAAGATCTGCAGGGAATTGCCAGAAAGAGATGGTGCTTGACAAGAAAAAGAACGTTGGCCAGCCAATTTGAGACGGTGGAGGGAATGGAAAGGAGACGAGACTCAGAACGACGAACGTATTTGGCGAGCTGGACATAGAGATAAGAAGATCAGAGAGATATAGGGAGCTTGATCATTCATTGAATTGAAGACAAGGAGGAGACTTTTGTAGTCATACGTTGATTGAACTGGGAGCCAATGGAGGAAGGAGAACCGGAAGTGATATCAAGTCGAACCTAGGGGAGTGAAAAATGAGACGGGAGCAAGCTTATGCTGGTCTTAGGATGAGAGGTTGATGGACAGCCAGCAAGAAGTGATTACCGTAGTCAAGGGCGAGACAGAACATGAACAAAAGTACAGACTAGAGTCTTCAGGGCCATTTTGATAGAGGAAGACGGCGGTTTTAATAATTCCTTCAAGTTCTAGATAAGGCAAGACTTTGCAAAACATTGGGAAACATGCTGTTTGTAAAAGGGTTTGGGTCCAAAGTAAACACCTAGATTGGCGGACAGATAGCTTGATCTCAGTTGCCATCAATGTCCGACAGAACCTGGAATAACCTTGCGTTTTAATTGTATGGTTAGAGGCTACAAGAAATCATAATTATCTGTTAGCGAAATAATTTGTGTGTGGGTGAAAGTTCTGGAACTCAAACATTCATAATGACATGAAGCAGCAAATAATTGTGAAATAATTTCTCAGACCTCAAAACACAAATGGAAATTATCTTTCCGTACAGATTATAGTAACGAAAAATCGGTTTCTAAATCGCTTTATCAACATAAAGCATGGTGGAAAAGAACCCTTCTCTTTTCTGTTTCCCGTGTGTGTGGTGTTGTGGTGTGTGTGTGTGTGTGTGTGTGTGTGTGTGGTGTGTGACGGAACCTAACAAAATTATCCATGTTTCGAGGACTGAATAAAATTAAAAGTGACTTAGTAAAGAGCATTCCAAACTGTTATATTTCCTTTCTTGTGTTTAATCCGTCATATGCCTCCTTCTGCTGGTTAATCTAGCGTTTGAGTGATTCTATGCTATTGAGAGAGGGGTCGATTATTCCATATATACAACAATTATTATCAAGGTTATGGACATGACTAAAAATAACTTCACGCCACGGTGCTATTAGTGAAGAGATATGGTGTGTTTTCATAATAAAACATCGATAAAAAAAATGTATTCGCAATATAAAAAAATAGAAACTAGTGTACATCATCTTAAAAATGGACACAATTTTTACCATTTTTATACATTTTTTTTTATCACTTTTAGTTTCAATTACTAATGCACCAAACGCGTACATGCGCACACACGCAGCATGTACAGTAACCCACACACTTTGATTGCGTGAGAATATTTAAACACACTATCACTTCGTGCGGTTTAAGTACTTTTATAAATCTTCGTGAATGTTTCCTTATTAACGGATAGAGCATGATCTATTGATGGAGCATGAGGATTAATGTGAGTGTTATTGCGAATCTTCTGAGCTATTAGATTATCAGTTCGCGATAAATAGTTTTAAGCCAACATAAGCACTTTAGCCATTCATGTATGCAACACCGGCCAGCAACAAGAAGCAATCTGCAATGATAACAAGAAGAAAGTTGTTTATTTTATATAACATATTGTTAGTGCTCAACTTACACTAGCAACATTAGGTATTAGGTATTATGTACTTATAGTCCCACAGAGGCGTCTCTGTGAAATTCGGGTTTGCTCCCTCCTGGACAGTGGTTTCCGCAGCCAAGAGGCTCGCCACCCCATTGTTTTTTTTTTTTGGGATTTAATTTTTGCATCCGATTTTTGTCACTGATGAGGGGGGGGGGGGGGGT
>CM065709.1:29447954-29474632 GCA_017654935.2 Phymorhynchus buccinoides | reverse complement strand
TGTGACATATAGAGATGGGACACAGAGATGGTGGCATATAGGGACATGGGTGTATGGAGACGGGGACATAATATATGGATGGGGACACAATTACGGGGACACACAGACAATGTCATGCTGATGTAGAGATGGGGGCGCATCACACTTGACTTATCCCTAAAGACATATCACAGTTCAACATGGAACGTCTCTCTCTCTCTCTCTCTCTCTCTCTCTCTCTCTCTCTCTCTCTCTCTCTCTCTCTCTCTCTCTCTCTCTCTCTCTCTTCTCTCTCTCTCTCTCTCGGAGAGACTCAGAGAGAGTTATGTCCATACAGCAAAGGAGGCTGTTCTGATTGGTGGAACTGGAATTGATTTTGTGGAGATTTCTTGCCCAAATGGTTGGCTCTGCCTCCAATTTTCTAGCCAAGAGACCTTGTCATGTGTTAATATTGATAATAATATCCAAAAGCCAACAACTCTCCAAAGCTGCATCACCAAAGCAATTGTAAAATCCCTCTCTGTGTAATTACTCAGACTGGCTTTTAGCATGATTTTCATAATTCTTGAAAACCAATCGCAAGAATACGTTTATTATGGTATGTTGTATAACCTGTAGTAGAAATTAAGGCCAATCTAACCAACTAACTGCACGATTCAATCTATAAGTTTTGTGTGTGTCGTGTCAAGCATTCTGAGCTGAGTAGAGGCAATGTTACTAAGTAGACTAGTAGATCTAGAAGCGAAACGAAAACGAAAAATGGCTTATCTCTCCGGCATCTCCGTCAAGGAGGAATCGCCGTTTTGACGGTTTGATTTCTAGGAAACCAGAGCAAAGTGAGTGTTCCGATCCTTGAAAAGGCTGTCTTTCTGGTGATCTCGACGTGTTTCCTTGCAAAAACTCATCCGTCAGGGTCCACCTTTAAAGATTGTTTTTCCAAGCTGAACACTATCTTTAATTTTAAAAAAAGAGGCAGGCACACTGCGTACGATACAATCCGATTGTGACGATGTCTGTGAGCCATGATTCACGTGAAATACTTCCGTCTGAAAATAATTCTAACTGCTTTCGTTCACAAACAAACTTTATGTAGACCTCCAATACACGAATGACACTAAAATGTCTGATACCAAAAAATACAGATATTTCATCAGATTCGTGTACGGAGGACTACTTACAACTAATTGTGGAACAAAGCTAGAGTAGGACCTCATCAGATTCATGTAGACAACATAATTTCACGAGAATCATGCCTCACAAATGTCACAACCGGATCGCATCGTATGCAGTGTGTGTGTCTGCCCCTTAAAGACCCACCAGATCACGACGTGTCAAAATCACGGGTTTCACGTGTTTTTCCCTCCTTTTATAGCTGGTAAGAAATCTTGTTTTGACCAGGTTTGACTCCCATACAAATGCCCCCAAATTCGAAAACGAAACATCATTTTAAAGAGCAGCCTCAATTTGAAGTTGGGGACATTTGTATGTGGGTCACAGCTACCCAGAAAAAAAACCAAGGGACTTAATCCTGGTGGGTCAGTGGGTCTTTAAAAGACAATGCTCGGTTGCGAACAACTATAAAAGTATGGGGACTGAAAGCCAATTAAAAGATGGTTTGTAAACTCTGACTCCCCGTGGGGATACCGGGAGTCTTTCGCCCAAAAAATAGTTTCCCCCACCTTCTGGAAGTTCTGTGCTTGTAACTTCCCCTAATCTGCAAACTGAAAACCGGACACATGCGTACCTTATCCATTGGATATATGGCCTGGGAACGAAGAAGAAGAAGAAGACGAAGAAGAAGAAGAAGAAGAAGAAGAAGAAGAAGAAGGAGAAGAAGAAGAAGAAGAAGAAGGAAGAAGGAGAAGAAGAAGAAGAAGAAGAAGAAGAAGAAGAAGAAGAAGAAGAAGAAGAAGAAGAAGAAGAAAAAGAGGTAGTAAACTCTGAAGTTGACTTGCTTTGTCGGATTTGTTTCAAAGAAACTTGAAGATGAACGTTTATGTTTTTGGATTTAGAAAGGATTGTGTGTGTTTTCCGTACTCATGTTTTGGTCAAACCCCGCATAATCCTACTACTGCCATTTTGTTGTGTGTGAGAGAGAAGATAACTATTCTGTTGTTGTGTACTGTTTAAGTGATGGTCATATTATAGGCAGTCCTTGGTCATCCTTTTTGTGAGGATGAACCTTGATCTGTCTCAATGGGGCTGTTGCTTACACTTTGCTAGGCGACTTGGTGCCGAAAATAACCTTTGGTGAAGGGAGTTAATTACAGAGGGGGTTACCTTTCTTTTCTTTACTAATTATTCTGAACGGGCTTTTATGAGGTGGATGCTTTTGATTGTAGATTTAATTTTTTTTTGGAACCATGGATTAAATTATTTAAACTGTAATTAGTTTCGCTACAACAAAAATGATCATCTACTTGATGAATATTCCCGTTTGCAGGACGTTGTCTAGATATGCCTCGTTTGTGATGCCTTGTGCCCAATGTATTGTTCATATTATTATTATTACCTTCATGGTCGAGTGTGTTTTAGTTTATCTATATAACTTCTATATAACTGAATGTGACGTATTGGCGTAAGGGTTGCATAAATATTGTCAATAAATCCATTCTCTCTCTCTCTCTCTCTCTCTCTCTCTCTCTCTCTCTCTCTCTCTCTCTCTCTCTCTCTCTCTCTCTCTCTCTCTCTTTCTCTCTCACTCACACAGTGTTGACATCACTTGTATTTGATATAACCGTGCGCGCGTGTGTGTGTGTGTGTGTGTGTGTGTGTGTGCGTGCGCGTGCGTGCGCGTGCGCGCGCGCGCGCGCGCGCGCGTGTGTGTATGTGTATGTGCGTGTGTGCGTGCGTGCGTGCGTGCGTGTGTGCATGTGTGTGCGTGCGTGCATGTGTGTGTGCGCGCGTGTGTGTGTGTGAAGCTTTTACTAAAAGTGTGGGATACAAAGATTGATGCAAAGATCTGTGTACTCTCTTTTCTCAATAGTTTTTGTCTGTTTCTTAACACACACACACGCACACGCACGCACACACACACACACACACACACACACACACACACATATATATATATACACACACACATATATATACACACACACACACACACACACACACACACACACACACACACACACACACACACACACACACACACACACACACACAGAGGCACACGCACACACACACACACACACAGAGGCACACACACACATACACACACACACACTCTTTCTCTCTCTCTCACTCGCACACACACACAAGCGCGCGTGCGCACGCACACGCGCACGCACGCACACACACACTGACACAACAACAAAAGAGTATGATATTTTGTGCCGTGTCAGGGTATGATCTGTAACATCTTCACTGCCGAAGAAAGAGTGAGATACTTCATTATCTATTATAAATCATAAAGTTACTTTTTGTTTAATTTTTTTTCCAATCTGATGAAAACGGTCTAGAAGATATCTGTCTTTAATGTTGTAAAGCAAAAACTAGCATAAATCATTCCACAGTTGCGAATTCAAAAGCCATGACACGTCAATGACATCACATTGCCAGCATGAGATGAGAAAAGGGTCAACCCCTTTATTAGTACTTTCAATAAAACAATTGATGGGGATTTCATTTCGAAAAGAATACGTTTTTAGATTTAAAAAAATCTATTTTTTTAATTTATTTTTTATAATTAGAGCATGTACGTTGTTGATTATCGTGGTGCAATATTTAGAGCATGTTCAGTGAACTTATTCCATACAGGCTACAACGAGTAATAACAAATTCAAGTATAATTATGTAAAAGTCATGATTATTGCAGGAATCGTTTTACTTAATTTTAATTCTTTCTAAAAGTTATTTCTCTTTTGCCAAGCGAAGGAAGAACTACGCTAGCTATAAAGGCGAAGCATCGATTTGTCGAGAGAATGAATAATATGTTGAATCGATGGTGATGGAATTGTCTACATGAAATTCTGCATCTGCTTCATCCGATTGAGCATCCGCAGTGTGCCGGAACTATCCATCAACAGAAAACAAAACAAGCTTAGTTAAGGTTTGTTTAACCGTGAGCGAAAAATCAAAGAAGAAAGATGCGCAGTCAAACACAAAAAATGCGCGCGCACATACATACACGTGCGCACACACACTTGCGCGCACGCACGCACACACACACACACACACACGCACACGCACACACGCGCACACACACACACTACTTCACTGCATTACTACGCTTATTCATAAACAACGAGAGAGAGAGAGAGAGAGAGAGAGAGAGAGAGAGAGAGAGAGAGAGAGAGAGAGAGAAGAGAGAGAGAGAGAGAGAGAGAGAGAGAGAGAGAGAGAGAGAGAGAGAGAGAGAGGAGAGTGAAAACTGAAGAACTTCAGATTAAAACTTTAGGCCAGGCCTATTCTTTCAATCATTCCTTGGGACGAAAACTAGACTAATACAAAACAATTGAGAGAGATTTATATATATATGTATTTGTTTATGTGTGTATGAATGTGAAATAAATGTTTGTGTTGCAATTGTACTTCTTTGCCTGGACTGGTGTGTGCGAGGGGGGCGCTTGTGGATTTAGGTGTTCTTCCCTTAGAACCTGTCCGCTCTCGGGATGGATCCTCCTGGATTGATTCTGTGAGCGTGACAACCACTATAACTGACCACTACATCTGACAACTACAACTGACCACTACAGTTGCCTTCAGCTTTATCTGTCCCAGAATGGACAGTGGACAGTCAATTGACCACTATAACTGACCAATACTGTGACCTTCAGCTCTGTCATTTGTCCAAGAATGGAGGGTGGACAGTCGAGTGACCACTACAACTGACCTCTAAAGTGACCTTCAGCTCTGTCCTCTGTCCCAGAATGGAGGGTGGATAATCAGCTGACCACTACAACTGACCACGACTGTGATCTTCATCTCTGTCCTCTGTCCTAGAATGGAGAGTGGACAGTCAACTGACAACTACAACTGACCAATACTGTGACCTTCAGCTCTGTCCTCTGTCCTAGAATGGAGGGTGGACAGTCAACTGACCACTACAACTGACCAATACTGTGACCTTCAGCTCTGTCCTCTGTCCTAGAATGGAGGGTGGACAGTCAACTGACCACTACAATTGATCTCTACAGTGACCTTCAGCTCTGTCCTCTGTCCAAGAATGGAGGGTGGACAGTCAACTGACAACTACAACTGACCAATACTGTGACCTTCAGCTCTGTCCTCTGTCCTAGAATGGAGGGTGGACAGTCAACTGACCACTACAGTTGACCTCTACAGTGACCTTCAGCTCTGTCCTCTGTCCAAGAATGGAGGGTGGACAGTCAACTGACAACTACAACTGACCAATACTGTGACCTTCAGCTCTGTCCTCTGTCCAGTCACCTGTCCTAGAATGGAAGGGATGGACAGTCAACTGACCACTACAACTGACCAATACTGTGACCTTCAGCTCTGTCCTCTGTCCTAGAATGGAGGGTGGACAGTCAACTGACCACTACAACTGACCACTACAGTGACCTCCAGCTCTCAAATTCGAACTCAGTAACTCAAACACAACTTTATTATCTCTAATAAGATAAATTGCAAGAGGCAACGACTGCGATTTTTAAATTAAAACAAACTGTTAAAAAAAAGAAACAGACTGCAACGTCACTGGAACATACAACACACAACTACACGACAAGTGTAAAGTGACGTTATTTTATTCACAAGAGACAAAACAAAACTACTGGATATTTCGGCGAATGCGCCTTTATCAACACAGACAAACAATTAAACAGCAAACAGTAAATATAGCAAAAGGAGCAAAAAGCAGGCAACAAAAGGAGAAAACAAAAACAAGATCAAAAGGAAAAACAATACTTCCCTTCTACAGTCCAATAGGTAAGTGATACAACCAAGTTTAAACCAAAGAGCAAGGCATGCATTTGTGAACACAAGTCAGGGAGAAAACAAAGCTATGATCACAAGTTGTCCGGCTCAAGACAACCGTAACAAATTGGCTTCACCCAGGGTTACCCTCAGTAGCCCTTTGTTAGGAGAAAGAACACGTCTGTCCTTTCAATTGGCCTTTATAGACTGTCTTTTGAGAATGAATCAAAACCTTTTAGACTCTCCAAATAAAAGACAAATAATGATCATAAAATCTTTTGTAAATAACCCTCTATGAAATTTGTTTGATAATAAATGAATGGTCAACAACAAAATCTGTTCACTTTCTTTTGAAGCGAAAGTTCACTTTTAAATCTGACAACTTCAAAACAAGCACCACAATCTCATTCTCAAAACATCCTCATTTACAACTTGCTCCCCACACGCACCATTCTTTCTATTTCCAATTTTCACTACTACAATTAAACAGTCTAAAAAAAAACATTTTTTTTTTTTTTCACTTTTATTCAACTTTCTCCTGTTAATCTATTTATAAAAACAACACTATATTACTTAAACCATAAGTCTCTCAGAGTTGCAAGTGTCCAATTTTACTTCTTCAAATCATCATAGTCTATTGTGTTGAAGGGGGAAAAAGTTCACAAAGTGTACTTAACGACGGGTCGTAGAGTTTTCCGCGCCCCTACTCTTGAAGTAGCACTGGACATCCTCCAACATGGCGGCGGTAGCAGCCAACTGTTCAACAACGAGGCGTAGAGCTTCCTGCGCTCCTCCCCGATAAACAGCACTGGACATCCTCCAACATGGCGGCGGTAGCAGCCGACTGTTCAACAACGAGGCGTAGAGCTTCCTGCGCTCCTCCCTGATAAACAGCACTGGACATCCTCCAACATGGCGGCGGTAGCGGCCAACTGTTCAACAACGAGGCGTAGAGCTTCCTGCGCTCCTCCCCGATAAACAGCACTGGACATCCTCCAACATGGCGGCGGTAGCAGACTGTTCAACAACGAGGCGTAGAGCTTCCTGCGCTCCTCCCCGATAAACAGCACTGGACATCCTCCAACATGGCGGCGGTAGCGGCAGACTGTTCAACAACGAGGCGTAGAGCTTCCTGCGCTCCTCCCCGATAAACAGCACTGGACATCCTCCAACATGGCGGCGGTAGCAGCCGACTGTTCAACAACGAGGCGTAGAGCTTTCTGCGCTCCTCCCCGATAAACAGCACTGGACATCCTCCAACATGGCGGCGGTAGCGGCAGACTGTTCAACAACGAGGCGTAGAGCTTTTTGCGCTCCTCCCCGATAAACAGCACTGGACATCCTCCAACATGGCGGCGGTAGCAGCAGACTGTTCAACAACGAGGCGTAGAGCTTCCTGCGCTCCTCCCCGATAAACAGCACTGGACATCCTCCAACATGGCGGCGGTAGCGGCAGACTGTTCAACAACGAGGCGTAGAGCTTTCTGCGCTCCTCCCCGATAAACAGCACTGGACATCCTCCAACATGGCGGCGGTAGCAGCAGACTGTTCAACAACGAGGCCTGCGCCCCTCCCCGATAAACAGCACTGGACATCCTCCAACGCAGACATCCTCCAACATGGCGGCGGTGGCACTGTTCAACAACGAGGCGTAGAGCTTCCTGTGCCCCTCCCTGATCAGCAGGACACCACAGTTACAGACATCTCTTCCAGGCACCACAGTACGTAGGTCTGGGACAGCCAGAAAAGTCTCATAGACTCCACGCTTACACTTTCTCCACCCTCTCAAACGCAAGCATAGACTCAGAAAAATACAAAACAGAACTCTTGATCAGCTCAGCCTTTGTTCCCCCCTAACACACAGCTGAAACCAATAAATCAATTACAACACTTTTTCAACACAAATTTTAATCTTTCAAAAAGCATCATGTTGATCTTAGGTCAACTACATCACATTCTTTCCAACATCACACACACGTTTACAAATAGAAGTCAGCATAACATTTACAGGACCAAATTAATAACAAAACTGAAAATTAAGGCAACTAGTTTAACTTAAAAATGATAATAACATAACATGGCTGCAACTTACCAGACTCCCCAGTGGATTGAATCTTTGACAGATTCATTGAGTTACGATCAAACTCAGCGTTGAACGATGCCACACCACTGCACAGAGTTTGAACCACCGTTTACACTTTACAGTCCAACGGGTAACACAGGGTAGAGCATCACCTAGATCAAAACTTGATCTACTCCAACAATCAGATCAGAGTCAATGACGCAACACCAACTCCACACACCAAGACACTTAGCGACGAAACTCTCTTAGTTGAACTCTACAGTTCATGAAGTTTCACTCGCTGATTGATGGTAGCACAATTGTCACGGACTAAAATCGACGAACACACACACCTGAGCAACCGGAACAAAGGGTTCTCACAGTTTGTTTACATATCGTTATAGAGAGAGACATCTCCCACAGAATAGTCCCAGTGACAAATTTATCTGACTGAACGGAATAAGGTCTTGCCACAAGACACACTAACAGTCCAGCAACCAGGTGTCAAATACACCATTTAAATGAGCGAAGAGAAAATCAAAATAAAATGTCTGCGTCACACACACAGAACTGTCAAGCATGAGAGCTGGAACGCAACTGCCTAAAAAGAATCACTTTCCGGTGAAAATTACGAAACCATTATTTCCCAGCAGGGGTAGCAGGATACAAACATAGGACAAAAAAACGACTACCAGAACAGCATACTTACTTCCCTTTCACCTATGCAAATCCTTGTCTTGGGTTCGTCCATTCAACATTGTCCCACTCTGGAGAGAAGGCGACAAAGGAAGGAAACAGAACAAAAAACCGTAGCCCAACCTTTGGACTTGACACAAACAAAACACAATAATATTATAAAGCATATACAATGCTATACCGTATATACAAAGATATAGGCATACCCGCCTGCACATAAAAACACCCAATAATATAAAGTCAAAAACCACGCTAACTACAAAATATTGCATAATATAATCGTGTCAACACAAAATCACACACAATAATATAGTTTCAAAAGCATGCATGAAACAGTAATAAGTCACATAATTAAAATGCGCAGCAGTTCAATAAGATAATACATGCTACACAATTGTTTTTACAAATTCAAGTTAGGATGAAATCTAGCTAGGACAACTATGAAACCATATATACACACAAAGACATACCCATAACCCTGTGATTGCACATACCCATACCCCGTGATTGCACACACGTGTGCACACTCGCACACACACATACATGCATACTCACGCACATACGCGCGCACGCACATCCACACACACAGACAGACAGACAGACAGACAGACAGACACACACACACACACACACAGAGAGACACACACACACACACACACACACACACACACACACACACACACACACACACACACACACACACAACACACACACACACACACACACACACACACACACACACACACACACACACACACACACACACACACACACACACACACACACACACACACACACACACACACCACTCATTTGTTCAGCATTGTGATTGATACAGGGATAAAACTATTCCTGTACCTGGCTGTCTTAGATTTCAGAGTTCTGTAGCGCCTGCCAGAAGGCAGGAGCTCATAGAACTTGCTGAGTCCGTGGCTACAGTCACTCGCTATCATTCGTCCTTTTTGTCTCACTCGCCGCTCATATAACACTTTCATGCTCTCCTGTCTTGCACTCTCAACCTTACCACAAACATTCACTATTTCTTTTAACACATTCTTACTCTTGACTCTCAAACTGCTGAACCAACACATGAAAGAAAAGGTTAAAACAGATTCAATGAAACATCTGTAAAACCCTTGTAGTATATTTCTATTGACATCAAGGCTTCTGAGTTTCTAGAGACAGTAAATTCTGGATTGGCACTTTTTGTGTATAGCATCAACATTGGCATTGAAATTTAATTTATCGTCAATGACTGTCCCCAAATACTTGTACACACTCACTCGCTCAACTTTCATCCCACAAACAAAAAGGTCAGACACGGATGCAGGGTTTCTTCCAAAAATCAATTACCATCTCTTTCGTTTTTTGTACATTAAGATCCAGGTAATTATCAGCACACCAATTGGCAAAGGCATTCACATGTTAAAAATAAATGTGGTCAGAATTTGATAGATCTTGAAGAGCAGAGTTGTCAGAGTATTTAATAACAGGAGTAGTGTTAGTGCCAGTGCAGTCGTTTGTGCACAGAGCTCTGTCCTCTGTCCTAGAATAGAGGGTGGAGAGTCAACTGACCACTACAACTGACCACTTCAGTGACCTTCAACTCTGTCCTCTGTCCTAGAAATTGAGGGTGGACAGTCAACTTAGCTCCAGTTCAGCTTCATCTGGGTGTGTGGAACATCCCGAATCAATGGTGAGGATTACTAGCTGTACGCCTCAACACTTCAACACTGGCTGCTCCACAACCCATGAAATAGAATGGAGGGAGTCAACTGACCACTACAACCGACCACTACAGTGACCTTCAACTCTGTCCTCTGTCCTAGAATAGAGGGTGGACAGTCAACTGAGCTCCAGTTCAGCTTCATCTCGGTGTGTGGAACATCCCGAATCAGTGGTGAGGATTACTAGCTGTACACTTCAACACTGGATGCTCCACGACCCATGAAATAGGCAAGAGACTATCAAATGTAATTAAGATGTAGACCTCAGAACATATTATACCAGCAATGATGAACAGTTAAATGCTTAAATGAACAGTATGGGTAGGTTCAAACACCCCTTCCCATATTTCGCTGAGGGTGCTTTGAAAACCACCAATGTAAAAGGGGTGTTTGTTTTTAACCTCTCCCTTTTTGCCTTAACGCCGATTCACACTATTCGAACGGGAATGCAGATTTTTAAAAGTTAACTATTCTCTTTGGAAACAATTGATTTGACATCGTCGCTACTGCTGGATATAATTGTGATGTGTTGGTAACAAGGTGCGGTTGGTTTTTATTTTAAGATAAGTTTTGAAGAAAATCTCCCTGGGATTCCATCCACTTAAGAATTTTGGCGTCGTTGGATTTTCTCCACTTTTCTGCCAGAGTGTTGAACGTGTACATGAAGGGGTTGATGGCGGAATTCAACGGTAATACAAATATGGCCAAACCTACGTTGATTTCTCCTGGAATGGGAACACCAGCTAATGCTAACATTCCACACAATCCAATAGGAAACCAACACAGGAAATCAGTCAGTGCAATAGTTATCAAGCGCCGTGCTATGACCATGTCCTGTGACACTTTGGTAGAGTTGGTCTTCAAAGCACTGCTCTGTATTGTCCAGTAGATGAAAGCCTGGCCCACAGAGATAAACACAAACAGAACAAAGTTGAACACAATCATTATGCTGAAGGAATAAGCTTTTCCTTTGAACTCTTTCCTCGTCACAGGCAGCGGAATACAGATCCCTGTCTGGCTGTAGAACTCCCAGTGCGACGTCATGGGAAGTAAGGGAACCAGGGCAAACACACAGCCAGTCAGCCAGATCAACACACAGACCATCGCCGCTGATGTTCTCTCAAACCGGAGTGTGCTGAATGGAAAGCAGAGAACTATGAAACGATCCGCAGTGATCAGACAGATGATGAGGGCTGACACTTCACAGGACAACAGAGACAGAAAACCAGCCACCTTACAGGCCACACTCTGTTTCCAGGTGTTGTCCTGATGGAGGTATCGGCCACGGAAGGAGTCATCAGCGATTCCAATGACAGCCATGTAAACTCCCATCAGAAAGTCGGCCAAGGTTAGGTTGATGACAAACACACTAAACCCAGAGTAAGAGGTCTTGCCTTTGGTAAAGATCCGTGCACAGAAACAGAAGACATTGCCTGACACAGTCAGACAGGTGGTCAGCCTCAGAAATCCACGGTACATCCACGACTGTAACAAATCTTCACACGAGGAAACCTCATCACTGGGGGCATGGCATGATGAAGGATCAAAGTTATCAGGAAGGATTACTTTACAGCATAACTTAAAGTTGTCAGTAGAAATGAAACGGAGATGGGAAAGGCCTTTGAAAATGTCAGGTGAAAATATATTTAAGGGACTTCTATCTAAGTATAATTCATTTAGCTGTGGTATGTGCTGAAACCCGTGTTCACTGATTGTATGAAGCGAGGTAATAAATGTTAAGTTAAGTTTCTGCAGGCTATATAGCCTGAAGAAGGCTGTAGAGTCCAGAATTGTCAGTTCTGTAAGGGACAAATCTATGAAGGTTAGGCTACTTTGCTGAATAACTAAGAAAGGATCAGCAGTAAGTGAAGAGATAGGATTACCAGACAAGACTAAAGACTGCAGGGTTTTCAAACTGATAACAGACGACACGTTAAAATGCTGCAGCTTGTTATCCCTGAGGTCCAGAAGTCGTACATTTGACCACTTCAGTTCAGATAACTTGGTCAGAGAACACCTGGCCAGGACCAGGTGAATCAGGTAGACATTACTGCTGAGATCAGATGTCGTCAACCCCGAACCTGTGCCATCCAAAGATCGAATCTGAGGGAAGAGTACTGCTTGGAAAGGCTGACGACAAAGGAAGCTGTGGCCTTGACAGAGACAGCCTTGAGGACAGGAGGACATGTCACAGCCTAGTTCATCATCATGCATTGGGCAGTGAGGCCATCCATCACACAGGTTGTTGTTGTGGACACATATCAGTGAAGAACGGCATCGAAATAATCCTGGATATGTCCTGTCTGTACATCCCTGCTCGTCCTCATGCTGTCTGCAGTCATACATTCCGTTACATCGTGTGTACACCGGCAGACAGTCCCTGAATGGTCCAGGACACAGGTAATGACTGTCAGGACAGGATTCATTGGACTTCATCTGGATTGTGGTGAACTGGGAGATGCCATCAAAGCTGACCAGGAAAGGGGGAGGAAATCTCTTCTTGCAGATTACGATCACTTTGAAGGTGTGGCAATTCGTTTCATCTGATTCGTCCTGACAGTGGGATGTTTGATCACACACTTTGTCATACGCCACACACTGTCCTGATGTACACGTGAACAACGTGTTGTGACAAAGATTGTGTCCACAGAAAGATTCATCATTCACACAGTCAGGTATGAAGTCACATATCAGGGTGTAGGACAGACGGGTAGAACACTCATCACTGCAGCTAAACGTGGGAACTAAAGGCACAGAGGGATGCATGGGTTCAGTCAAATGGATGGACGATGTTTCGTTGGAATACCGACATGGAGGAACCAACTGGGGACCACATAGTTCATGGCGGTGGGAACCACACAACAGAAATGTGTGTGTCACCTGACCGTTGTGGCACACAGTCAATGAGGGTTGATTTGTTAACAGCCAGGGCTGTGTATTAGCAATGCGAAGTCTGTTTGAATGAGAGGAACTGGCGTAAGTTTGGTTTGGTCTTACTTCACACATCAACCCGTCACCTAAAATGAGTCTACCTAACACGTCTGAACATGGAGTAAAGAAAATAGCCATGCTTATCAAAGAGATCGAGACACAAGTTTCTTCACCGTAATTATTTATATTAGTTTCTACAGAGTGGTGAAGGACTGTTCTGTCTGCATTGTGCACACTGTGTCTGTACATATTAGGCATAGACTGACTTTTGACATACAGACCAGCCACAAGATCCCCTAGTTTATTCCAGTGTTTGTTGGACACGTTGGCAATCACATTATAAGGATCGTAGACACACACAGGAAATCCTATGGAACCCTTGTACAAACTGCAGTATTCACTGGCTTTGTCGATTCCACCAATCCTGTCACCTTCCAATATCTGACCAATAAAGACAACCCTATAACACCGTCCACACAGGGCCAGCATTCCCTGACACTGGTCACTGCTGTAAGGACAATGCTCTGTTTCATCTCTCCCATCTTCACACTCTGTCATCAGGTTACAGGCCATGTGATGCTGGAAGCTGGCATAGTGACCAACAGAACAGTTCCACAGACCACTGGGCAGCTTCTGGGGTGTTTGTCGCTCAGGGAAGAAAGAGAAAAACAATTGGAAAAAGGTTTCATTAATTGGTTGTAAAAGTGTATGCAATAAGTCAATAGGACCATAAAAACTTCTGATAACGTTAATAGAGAAGTGTTCATCGATGAAGAGATATATATGTGCATATTCATAATTGATGTTAAAATATGTACAGACCTTAGCTTCATTGATGTAATGGTCAGAACAGTTAGATGGAATAGAACAGCGACACAGAACAATGCTGATGGAATCAAATTTTCTGTGAAATCGTGCCAGACTGACCACACTGAACATGACAGCGTGCCGGTGTGGCACACATATCAGTCTGTGCCAAGGTCCAGTGTCATTCTCCTTGATATTTCTGCCAAAGGTCAGAGACCCTGACAGTGGTGATGTCATCAGCACAACAGTATGTTCAGATTCTGATGTAGTAATATTTCAAGAACGGAAAAACAATTCAAGAGAATTATGAGTACAACAATTATCAAGGTCATCGACATGACTAAAAATAGAATTCACGCCAGGGTGATATTGTGTGAAGAAATATGGTGTTTTTCATTAAAATAAAAACACAATAACAACTAGTGTACATTTGTCTAAAAAATTGACACAAAATTTTATGCATTTTTTAAATTACTTTAGTTCATACTTATTAATGCACAAAAACGAGCATTCGCACGCACGCACGCATGCACAGTAACCACACACTTGATTGCGTGAGAATATTTTAAACACACCATCACTTCGTGTGGGTTTAAGTACTTTATAAATCTTCGTGAATGTTTCTCTTATTAACGGATGGAGCCTGATCTATGCATGGAGCATGATGATAATGTGAGTGTCATTGCGATCTTCTAAGCTATTAGATTATCAAGTTCGTGAATAAAATAGTTTAAGCCAACATAAAGCACTTCAGCCATTCATGGTATATAATAGTATGACCAGCCAGCAACAAGAGCAGCAATGATAATATAAATCAAATAGACCAGGCATTGTAACCATTCATTGTATGTAATAGTAACACCAGCCAGCAACAAGAGCAACAATGATACTATTAATCAAATAGACCAGGCATTTTAACCATTCATTGTATGTAATAGTAACACCAGCCAGCAACAAGAGCAACAATGATACTATTAATTAAATAGACCAGGCATTTTCATAACAAACGTTGTTCCAGTATATCGAAATAAAACAAGAACATTGTTTGGCTTCCATTGTTTTCCCCCATGGTTAGAAACAGAAAAGGAAGAAAGTGTTATTCATACTAAAATAGTGTTAGTGCTCAAACTTCACTATCAACATTAGCAGACAACTGTAACCCTGTACTGCACAGTGCCTCGTTTGAACAAAGACGAGCATCTTTGGTCTGAATGGCGGCAGGAGATCTCAATGAAATGAATACTGTGAATAGCAGGCCTGTTCCCTGTCAACACTGTGATTTATCCCATCTCTCTCCCTCCTCTCTCTCTCTCTCTCTCACACACACGCACACACACACGCACACGCACGCACACACACACACACACACACACACACACACACACACACACACACACACACACACACACACACACACACACACACACACACAAAGTACCAAGCATTGCCAAACCTCATTGTCGTAAACCAAGTGAAAATTGCCGTAAATCAAGTGCTGTTTGAAGCATTTCCTTTCATGTTATTTACGACGAGAAAATTGTTTCACTCCTTTGCATTCGAGAGAGCGAATACGAGAGAGAGAGAGAGAGAGAGAGAGAGAGAGAGAGAGAGAGAGAGAGAGAGAGAGAGAGAGAGAGAGAGAGAGAGAGAGAGAGAGAGAGAGAGAGAGAGAGAGAGAGAGAGAGAGAGAATGAATGAATGATTGAATGAATGAAATGTTTTCTTTATTGAGGATAATAGATTAAGCATCTCTTTTTTTTTGCTAGAGAGAGAGAGAGAGAGAGAGAGAGAGAGAGAGAGAGAGAGAGAGAGAGAGAGAGAGAGAGAGAGAGAGAGAGAGAGAGAGAGAGAGAGAGAGAGAGAGAGAGAAGGGACATGCATCTTTTTAAATGCTTACCGACATATGTGCCGGTATGTGTTTCTCTGTTTGAAGTATGCATGCACTCACATGATTACACACGAACACAATTTGTTTTTCAGATGTTATAAAGAATGTGCACCTACAAACCACAATAGTACAGGTTGCTATGTAGTAACAATAGAGGTTGGCTCAATATGTTTGCTAAAATTGATTTTTTGGTGTTGTTGCATTGGTTATAGTACCCGTAGCCTAAAAAGCATAGGGTTCAAATTTTCACAGCCCCCTGTCCTCTTTGGAGGAGGGAGGGGGAAGGGATCTGGCCTATGAAAACCTTATACCAGACGGAATCAATTTTATTTTTTCTGTAATCTTGCCTATTTGTTCTGCAACAAATAGGCCAGTTTTAATATTTGTTATGAATCCGAGTATACTATGACATCTACTAATTGTTCCAAAACTTAGTGTTCACGATTTATACTATTTAAAGACCTATTTTCAAATGTGCCAAGAAAATAGCTCTGGTACAACACCATTGCTAAAATAATGTTTGATTGCTTTTGTTTACATTCAATTAAATTAGAGTATATAGCCTAATACCAACATATGAATCTAAATATTGTAATTCTATGATGAGTAGTGGTTGTGGTCGAGGGAAGGGGGGTGTCCTTGTCACGCTGTCACTGCAGAATCGAGAGAATCAACTTGTCCTGCAAGTTGTGTTTTCGCAATGACATCAACCTTTTTAATGGACATTTTTCCATGGTGTAGATTTGGTTGTAAATATTTACAACTGAATTAAAGGACCTTCTGTGAACATTGTCACAAAATGATACAATAGGCTAAAAGCAATTTCTAAGCCTAAAATGCCATATATGATATGATATAATAATAACACATATCTTTTAACTGTACAAAAGGTCAGCCCGATGGGTTCTCAAGGAACAGGCACTGATCAATTTGTGATGATTAACACAACTACTGCATAACATATACACTTGTTTTCATTCATCAAACAGGTAGAATCAAGTCTTAAACCTAAAGAGCAGTAAGGTACGATTACTTGCCCACACATTAAAGCTGTATTTTTGTATGTTTAACAGCACGTGTGAATGTTTCGTTGTTCATATTTCCAGCCAGAATATTCTTCATGTTCATGATAATGATCTTTCGTGACAAAAGGAAACTTCGGCTACCATTTACAAGAGACCATAAATTCCTGATACTATTTGTTAAACGTTGATTAGTATACCCTGTTAGCGTATTATAAACACTTTAAAGTCCAGTTCGCATGATATTAGGACTTATACCATGACTGCAGTATTTTGCATAGACTCTAATTGCTGATGACATGGCTTCTGTGCATGACGGAAACACAGTCAGTGAGGACAATATCAGCTCAGATATGCACCAGGCATTTAACAAAATGAGTAGACAGTGATGTGATTCTGGTTTGCATTGAAGGTCACGTTATCCTATCTCTGGACGAATTGCTTAAGAATAAAACTCGAGAGAAGCCAGTTACCACACCAACAGTTACATAATCATCCACAGAGGAAGCTTGTTGTGTCTCTAAAGAACTGTGATGTCACCACCCGAGAGTAAAAGGCATCGCTTAGGACATGTAGGACAACATACCTGTCCTATCATACCATACCTGCTTATAAATTACTGAAGCACTTTCATTGTGACCTTAAGACCAAATGGTGCAACTTTGAACGCCCATAACGCGGCTGAAACCTTCATTGCTCATCAGGTCAGGGTTTAAGTGTTAGAAAAAGCTTGGAACATCTGTTTACCTGGGCGCCTGACAAAGTGTGTTAGCTCTACTTTTGCATATAATTTCACTTTGTTACCTTGATACTGAGGCATGTCTCAGATCCTAGACTGACAGAAACATAAAGTGGGACATTTTGGTGAAGGAACCACATTCAGCTCAAGATAAATTATTGAAACAAAGATGGTAAGACCCCTTTTGTCATGGATGCTGAATGAATGATTTCTTGCTCTCTTCTCTCCAGTTGTGTTATTGGGTGATTCTCCCAGATGTACATTTATTAAAAGCCAAGCATAATAGACACTAGGCATTTTTTAATGATAACCTGCTGCAGGTGTGAGATCGATTTTGTTGTGGTTATACTATGAGCCCCTGTGCAACCCGATTTGGGCTTGGTGTCTTCCATAACAATATGAGTACTTTCACAATTTGGAAGAAGTTTTAATGCAACATTTATGAAATTGCTCTTTTGTTTGAAGATTCTCCTTTGTTATTTTTGGTGAATGAACATAAATGAATATGAGGAAAGTTCTGGCAAGAAACACAAACTCTGAAATATCCACACGTGTATTTAATCATGAAAATATGAGGTTGTAACATTGACAAAGAGTTAGCGCTTTTGTTTTGGATTTTTCTTTTGTTTTAAATGTTTGTTGAATATTTGTGATAGTACAAGTGATGCAGGAGCCGTATATAACGTCACAACATAATTAATGTCTGTTCCTTATGAATATTTCAAAAGGACACATTGTAAAAAAAAAGCTAACAATGATAACATTGTTCCACTTGACGTTTTCACAGATAGCATGTGAAACTCCTACATATAGGTCAATAAAACAATGTCACCAATGTCATTTAAATCATTGAACAGCAAGAAGTGTCATGACCTGGGCATGGGCAGGCCCCCACAAAGTGTAAGGAGTTCAGGGCATAGTGGATTGACAGTGACATTTTATCTGAAGACATGCTTTTGTCCAGCTCTCCATATATTTTCTCTGTATTATTAACTACTGAACAGTACAAAAACAGCCAGAAATGTCAGCCAGAATCATTCAAAACCTAAATTTGTTCCACCTGTGTCAATCAGTATGTGAAATTACAGAGAAAATAGGACTGAACTCTGGCTGACATTGAGGTTTTATAGGCCAGATTCACCCCACTCCCCCAAAGGTGGTAGAGGGCTGGAAAAATTTGAACCCTATGGTTACCCTAATTAGTACATCAAAACGTAACAAATCAATTTTAGCAAACATATTGAGCCAGATGACATAACATCCCAGACTATGATGATATATTAATAATGGCGTCAGATGAAACAGGGGTAGATTTGGTCCAACATTACTGTGCTCTATATTTTTCATATAGAACTAAACTCCCAAAATGAGTAGGCTTCTACAGTCTACTGCAATAGGAGGACTTTTCAACAGAATTTGATTAGGATTCAAACAAGAGCAGTTCACTAATTCAACAGCACATCGCCTGAGAACAACTACATCCTTTTGCTTAGAAACCACTACACCCTCCCTACACCCCCAAATCGAAACGTTTGTACATAAGTCATTTTACCATTAGGTAAACTTAGCCTATCTTGAAAATGTATTGTTGGGTCCAGTTATAACAGATAATATCTGTTAGCGAATACTTGTATGTGTGAAAGTTCTGGTAAAGAAAACATTCATATGACATGGAGCAGCAGATAAATGTGACAAAACAATTGCTCAGACCAAAACACTAATGAAATATTTCCGCACAGATTTTAGAACGAAAATCGCTATAATCAAACAGAAATCACGGTGGAAAAGAAGCACCTTCTCTTTTCATGTTCCTTGTGTGTGTGTGTGTGTGTGTGTGTGTGTGTGTGTGTGTGTGTGTGTGTGTGTGTGTGTGTGTGTGTGTGTGTGTGTGTGTGTGTGTGTGTGTGTGTGTGTGTGTGTGTGTGTGTGTGTGTGTGTGTGTGTGTGTGTGTGTGTGTGATGGGACCGTAACAAAATTATCCTATGTTCGAGGACTGAATACAATTGACTTTAGTAGAGCATTCCAAACTGTTATCATTTCCTTTCTATGTGTTAATCCGTCATATCCCATCCTTCATGCTGTTGATATAGCGTTGAGTGATTCTATGCTATTGAAAGAGGGGTCGAGTATTCCATATGTCACAGTTATTCACCAAACGTCGGCCGTTCTTATCAGTCCAAGTTGCAAATAAGCTTGCTATGGGTTTCATTCATTTTCCTGTGCATGCAGTTTTGCAATGTAAAATATTGTCCAGTTGACAACACTTGTATTGCCATTATGTCCTTTAACGTGCGTAAAGTGCGTGAGTTACGAGACCTCGGTCTGTGTCGTCTCATTCGAAAGACTTAGTGTTCAGATCATCATGTCTAATAGAGAGTGGGAAGAAACACTTTGTGTTGTTGCCACGAAATGACCCCATATTGTTTTGCTTAGATCCCTGTGACCACTATACCTTATGTTGCAATTTGATCCCGTACCTATTATCTCTTTGCTGACAGGTCCAAGAATGGTTGACCACCATACCCAATGTTGCAATTTGATCCCGTACCTACCAACTCTTTGCTGACAGGTCCAAGGATGGATGACCAGTCTGCCCTCCTCACCCCCCAGCGTTCTCCCTCACTGAGAACCGTGTGTCCAGGGATAGACTACGTGTGGAGGGACAGCACCACCAACTACACCATCCTTCAGACCAACACTTCACACTGTGACCGCTATCGGTCTCCATCCATGGCACACTCTGGTGTAGTGTTCACTGTTTGTGGATCGTCTTCTTCTGTCTGTGCTCTGCATTTAAAACTAAATAAGCCCTTAAGTGCTCATGTTCAGCGGGTTGCATACTGGTGTGATGCACGAGACTGGAAAACATCCATGTTTGTGATACAGAGATATCAGTTTCCTCTTTCGGAACACTGGTGGTGCGGTTATCACACTCTTCAAGAAATATTCATGCACACGATAAGCAAAGAAAGCATTCTCTTAGAACACAGGAACAACCCTTTGGTTCGAATTGTTTTCAGCCTTATAGATCGCCCACATGTAATTCTGAACTTAGTATGTAACCATTCAGGGTATGTAATAGTACCAGCAAGAAACATGAACCTAATAAGTGATGAATTGACAGTGCCTCCAGCACACATATTCATGATCAGTGTACAACACTCCTTTGAACCAATGTTATGTGAAAGGTCTAAAACATTAAACCTACTGAAGTGCAAGGAAACAAACGCACCCCAGCAAATCCTTGCGAAAGTTTGCCCTGATGGTTCAATGTCGGCTATAGTTGTCATGACACAATGTCTTCAAATTGATGTCGGTTTTTACTATTCAAAGCATACATTCCATATTTCCATGCTCCCTGAAAGTGTCCAACCAGTGAAGGTGTCCAAGGGCAGGTACAACTGCTCTGTCAGTCACTACGCTCAATTCCAGGATCATCTGCACTGCAACCTGAGACCAGAGTGTGACAGTGGACAGGATGAAACAGAGCTCTGTCCTTTCAGCAGTCCTCAATGCATGGGGCTGGTGGCTTCACGAAACAAATGTCTGAGGCTGATCTATGCAGAACGATCAACAATACAGGACATGGATCACAAATGCAGGGGAGTTGGTGGGAAACTGGCTTCAATGGAAACTAGGAAGGAACAGGAACAGGCTTTGCATATTTTAAAGAACTTTCATTTTTTTAAGATATTCATACACCTGACTTCAGGTTGGGTTGGTGTGCAATATCTTTACGGAAAGTTTTTGAAGTGGTCTGGTGACACGGTGATTTACAACATGAATCATTTCAAAGTTTCTGAGCCTTACATTCCCTCACGAATCGCCCAGAGTATTTATCTACGCAGAATGGAAATACATTATGGTGCAAACACTCAAAAACATGGTGCTTTGTGTGATATCAGATCAGAGCACATTGATAATCATCCTTTGCTTACCGTCGTGCTCAGTATAATCCCATCTAAATCAACCATTGCAAGCAGACATCAGGAATTACATCCTTGCAGAAATCACCATTTGATGCACACGTTTTTGTTTTGTGGTTTGGGCACATATTGTGGAAAACGTAACCACTCTCAGTTTTGCTTGTTCATCAATGTCAGCGACAACCAGACCTCTCCTAGTCCTACAACAGCTGGTGGAAAAACTAAAACAAACTTGTACGCCATGTTTAGATGTGATGACCATTTCACCACAATACATTACACTTTCGTCTGTGATTTTAAACAAGATTGCTCAGATAATGGGGATGAGACATTTTGTGAATGTTCCTCATGTCATGGTTTTCTGTGTTCAAATGATCAGTGCGTCTTGCACAGTCAACGATGTAATGAATATTCAGATTGCACAGATGATTCTGATGAAGTGGAATGTCCAGAAAAAGAGACATTTCAGCACTCAATGGACAATAGAATCAAACAACAACGATGTTACATCAACCTAGACGGAGCAGGGTACTTTTGTCAGCAGGTGATGACTGATGAGCAGTCCTGTCCTGACACTCATTACAGCTGTACCACAGAGTGGCTCTACTGTCTGCCTGTCTACACTCGATGCAATGGGCTCTCTGACTGTGTGTATGGGGAAGATGAACAAGAGTGTGAGGCGGTCCAATGTCCTCATTACTATCAATGTCTAGAGTCTACAGTCTGTCTTCATGTAAACCATCTGTGTGATGGCTTTGGTCAGTGCCCTCAGAGGGATGATGAACTGATGTGTGACATGATCTGTCCTGAAGGTTGTCTGTGTCAAGGCCACTCTTTCCAGTGCACCAGTCCTTTTCCAGCCAGTCTCTTTCCTTACCTTCGGTATTTGGATGCAGCTAACTCTGCTATGTCACTATCCGATCTTCATACAAACTCGTCCCTTATTTATCTTAGCCTTTTGTTTTGTTCTCTGCATAACATTACAGGTTCGAAGCTCAACAATTTACGGTTTGTTTATCTCGACAACAACAACCTGACAACTCTTGATGTGGCTGTATTTCTTCAAATGCCCAATTTGAAAACCCTGTCCGTTACAAAGAACCCTCTTCATCACATCACCAGTAAAACAGCACGAAATATTCACTACTCACTGAGCCACATTCACATGACGGAAACACACCTTACTCTAATTGACGACTATTTATCCACGTATTTACCTCGTTTAGTATTTATGAATCTTTCTTCCTCTCTTATTCAAACTGTTGGAGTTGTAGGCTTTAAAAACATGCCAGAGTTGCAGGAATTAGACATTACAAAGAATTCAATCAACGTCTTTCCTTTGGATCTATTGTCAGGACTGTCCCGACTGAAGATAATCTATTCTTCAGAGTACAGAGTTTGCTGTGAGAACTTACTTCCCAAACAATTCAAATCAACAAACTGTAGGGCAGATCATGCTGTGCTTCCTTCGTGTAGCTCTCTGTTACCATCTGAAGTGCACTCCATTTTCTTTTGGTTTGTTGCCGTGTCTGCCATTGGTGGGAATTCAGTGTGCCTTATTGCATCATTGTACTTCAAAGGCATGTTTAGAAGCACTCTCCTGACTTCTTTCCCCCATTTATGTCTTGGGAATTTACTTATGGGAAATCATGTTGCTATGAATTTGACAATTGATCGTTTAACTTACGGAAACTATCTCCATTTTGAAAACAAATGGACCCAAAGTGTAGCCTGCAAGGCCAGTGGTTTTATCTTCTTGTTGTCCAGAAATCTGTCAGTGTTCATTGTCTTGTTGATCACCTTGGATCATACCATTGTCCTTTACTTTCAAACAGGGTCCTGGATATTCACTAAGCTTTCAATAAGAGTAGCTTGTGCAGGAATGTGGTTTACTGGGATAGCATTCGCCATGATACCATTTCTCCCTGGACTGTCACACTGGGGCCTCTCTGAACAGTCTGGTCTGTGTCGTCTGGCTTTATTTCAACGGTACAAGACCCATAAAAACTATACGTGGTTTCAAATGATCGCAGCAATCAATATAACTGTATGCTTTATCATTTTGGCCGGACAACTTCTCATCTACAGACGAACACCAAAGAACAGAATCACTCTAGACATTAAGAATAAAACTCTGTATTCCTCTGTTCTCCTCACAAGGAATATAGCATTACCAGAGGTGATGTGCTGGTTTTTATTTGGAGTGGTCATGGCGATGGTTGCCAATGGTGTTACTGCAATGGACAAGATCTATCAGACCATGGTTGTGTTTTTGTTGCCACTCAGCTCTGCTCTGCACCCACTGTTGTTTGTGTGGACTTGCTGGACTGAACAAAGAAATAACGACGAGGAAGTCAAACTCCTGAAAATGTTCAAATCTAGATTGGTTTTGTTGAAAAAAATAAATGACAGTTGATATTTGAAAAAGAAGTGGGTCTTGACTTTTATGACACACACACACACGCAGGCGTGCACGCACACGCACACACACACACAGTTTATACTTTCAATTTTCAATTTCAATTATAATTCTTCGAACCTTCTTGGGAGCATGAAGGCTTGGCATTGGTATTGGTACGTTATAGTCACAGAGGTGTCTCTGTGAAATCCGGGTTGCTCACACCTGGGAAATGCGTCGCAGCTAGAAGCGCATCAGTCTTTTTTTGCATGCGATTTTTGTGTGACTGATGTGGAAGGAAAGGGGGTTGGGGAAATTTTGACCAAATGACAACTTTTTCGTTGCCACTGGGCTTAGCGTGTGCTAAGTGCATGGGCACATGGGACCTCGGTGTATTGTCTCATCTTAAAGACTCAACTGTTCAGGCCATAAGGCCTAGTGCAGAGTGAGAGGAAAAATCCCTTGTACCCAGGTTCAAACTCAGGTTTATTGCATACGAAGCGAATACATTACCCCTGTGCCACTCTACACCCTGATGAACAGAATGAACAGATGAACAGAATATAAAACGTGTGGCCACAAGCAAAACAATACACACATTCATAAACAAAACCCAACTAAGCTGCAACAACTTTTCCTGATATTATAAGGTTTGCTATTTTCAATTGGAATTTTGACAGACATGAATTGACAAAAACAAATATATATATATTTGTTAGTTAAATAATATATGGGGAAAATACTTCGATTTTCTTCAAAATATGGACATTCAATTACAAAAATAAATTAATGATATTCATCACCAATAACACGCATGTTATATACGTCACACAAACGGTCCTGTAGGTCAAGTCCAAGTCATCGTCCTGTTTTGATTGGTAATTTATGACACCTGCATCTAAATTTCATTAAACTTGTCATATATATCATGCGATGTTATAATATATTTTTCTCTCCGAAATTTTGTTTTATAATTTTTATACTATAAACGTTTTTGTTTTGCTGTCCCATCTTCTGGGTCGTACAGTGGCGTTGCTCCCGCGCCGCTCATTCCGAATCCCAATTCGCAGCTACACCCTGGCTTGTTCAGGTCGCAGAATCTGAGACCAGCAGTCCAAGGGGAGCGAATCTATATTAGGCCATCAGGAGGCATCCAACCGAGGAGACACTGCACTGCTGCTGAGTCACCTCGGTGGAGTTCAGCGGAGCCTGTTCGGGACACCACCTACTAATTCCCCTACTGACGACACTATTCTCTCAGTCGCTCCCCAGAACACACTGATCCCCATGACTTTGACCCGAACGCACCAAGGCATAGACTGGATTGGAAACCGAAACTGAGGTCACCATGAGAGCAGGGCATGCAAAGCCACATAATTTGAGACATTTTTTCTTCTTCTTTTTTTAATGATTGATGGAAATGAGGCGGATGACAGCGATGATGATGATGATGATGCTATGGAGTTCCGTATGATGGGACACACTGACACTGTGACATATAGAGATGGGACACAGAGATGGTGGCATATAGGGACATGGGTGTATGGAGACGGGGACATAATATAGGGACATAATTACGGGGACACACAGACAATGTCATGCTGATGTAGAGATGGGGGCGCATCGCACTTATCCCTAAAGACATATCACAGTTCAACATGGAAACGTCTCTCTCTCTCTCTCTCTCTCTCTCTCTCTCTCTCTCTCTCTCTCTCTCTCTCTCTCTCTCTCTCTCTCTCTCTCTCTCTCTCTCTCTCTCTCTCTCTCTCTCTCTCGGAGAGACTCAGAGAGAGTTATGTCCATACAGCAAAGGAGGCTGTTCTGATTGGTGGAACTGGAATCGATTTTGTGGAGATTTCTTGCCCAAATGGTTGGCTCTGCCTCCAATTTTCTAGCCAAGAGACCTTGTCATGTGTTAATATTGATAATAATATCCAAAAGCCAACAACTATCCAAAGCTGCATCACCAAAAGCAATTGTAAAATCCCTCTCTGTGTAATTACTCAGACTGGCTTTTAGCATGATTTTCATAATTCTTGAAAACCAATCGCAAGAATACGTTTATTATGATATGTTGTATAACCTGTAGTAGAAATTAAGGCCAATCTAACCAACTAACTGCACGATTCAATCTATAAGTTTTGTGTGTGTCGTGTCAAGCATTCTGAGCTGAGTAGAGGCAATGTTACTAAGTAGACTAGTAGATCTAGAAGCGAAACGAAAACGAAAAATGGCTTATCTCTCCGGCATCTCCGTCAAGGAGGAATCGCCGTTTTGACGGTTTGATTTCTAGGAAACCAGAGCAAAGTGAGTGTTCCGATCCTTGAAAAGGCTGTCTTTCTGGTGATCTCGACGTGTTTCTTGCAAAAACTCATCCGTCAGGGTCCACCTTTAAAGATTGTTTTTCCAAGCTGAACACTATCTTTAATTTTAAAAAAAGAGGCAGGCACACTGCGTACGATACAATCCGATTGTGACGATGTCTGTGAGCCATGATTCACGTGAAATACTTCCGTCTGAAAATCATTCTAACTGCTTTCGTTCACAAACAAACTTTATGTAGACCTCCAATACACGAATGACACTAAAATGTCTGATACCAAAAAATACAGATATTTC